>CM059450.1:1013051-1088478 GCA_030390025.1 Squalus acanthias
TTGGGTACAGTCTATGCTCAGTCTGGTTGGGGTACAGTCTATGCTCAGTCTGGTTGGGAACAGTCTATGCTCAGTCTGGTTGGGTACAGTCTATGCTCAGTCTGGTTGGGGAACAGTCTATGCTCAGTCTGGTTGGGTACAGTCTATGCTCAGTCTGGTGGGGGTACAGTCTATGCTCAGTCTGGTTGGGAACAGTCTATGCTCAGTCTGGTTGGGAACAGTCTATGCTCAGTCTGGTTGGGTACAGTCTATGCTCAGTCTGGTTGGGTACAGTCTATGCTCAGTCTGGTTGGGGTACAGTCTATGCTCAGTCTGGTTGGGGTACAGTCTATGCTCAGTCTGGTTGGGGTACAGTCTATGCTCAGTCTGGTTGGGACAGTCTATGCTCAGTCTGGTTGGAAACAGTCTATGCTCAGTCTGGTTGGGTACAGTCTATGCTCAGTCTGGGTGGGGTACAGTCTATGCTCAGTCTGGTTGGGGAAACAGTCTATGCTCAGTCTGGTTGGGAACTGTCTATCTCAGTCTGGTTGGGGTACAGTCTATGCTCAGTCTGGTTGGGGACAGTCTATGCCCAGTCTGGTTGGGGGTACAGTCTGGACAATGCTCAGTCTGGTTGGGGTACAGTCTATGCTCAGTCTGGTTGGGGAACAGTCTATGCCAGTCTGGTTGGGGACAGTCTATGCTCAGTCTGGTTGGGGTAACAGTCTATTCCAGTCTGGTTGGGGGACAGTCTAGGCTCAGTCTGGTTGGGTCCAGTCTATGCTCAGTCTGGTTGGGACAGTCTATGCTCAGTCTGGTTGGGAACAGTCCTATGCTCAGTCTGGTTGGGTACAGTCTATGCTCAGTCTGGTTGGGGTACAGTCTATGCTCAGTCTGGTTGGGAACAGTCTATGCTCAGTCTGGTTGGGAACAGTCTATGCTCAGTCTGGTTGGGTACAGTCTATGCTCAGTCTGGTTGGGGTACAGGTCTATGCTCAGTCTGGTTGGGAACAGTCTATGCTCAGTCTCTGTTGGGAACAGTCTATGCTCAGTCTGGTTGGGTACAGTCTATGCTCAGTCTGGTTGGGGAACAGTCCTATGCTCAGTCTGGTTGGGGTACAGTCTATGCTCAGTCTGTTGGGGACAGTCTATGCTCAGTCTGGTTGGGAACAGTCTATGTCAGTCTGGTTGGGGTACAGTCTATGCTCAGTCTGGTTGGGAACAGTCTATGCTCAGTCTGGTTGGGGAACAGTCTATGCTCAGTCTGGTTGGGGTACAGTCTATGCTCAGTCTGGTTGGGGAACAGTCTATGCTCAGTCTGGTTGGGAACAGTCTATGCTCAGTCTGGTTGGGTACAGTCTATGCTCAGTCTGGTTGGGACAGTCTATGCTCAGTCTGGTTGGGTACAGTCTATGCTCAGTCTGGTTGGGAAAAGTCTATGCTCAGTCTGGTTGGGGTACAGTCTATGCTCAGTCTGGTTGGGGAACAGTCTATGCTCAGTCTGGTTGGGGAACAGTCTATGCTCAGTCTGGTTGGGGTACAGTCTATGCTCAGTCTGGTTGGGGTACAGTCTATGCCAGTCTGGTTGGGAACAGTCTATGCCAGTCTGGTTGGGAACAGTCTATGCTCAGTCTGGTTGGGGTACAGTCTATGCTCAGTCTGGTTGGGGTACAGTCTATGCTCAGTCTGGTTGGGTACAGTCTATGCTCAGTCTGGTTGGGGAACAGTCTATGCTCAGTCTGGTTGGGGAACAGTCTATGCCCAGTCTGGTTGGGGTACAGTCTATGCCCAGTCTGGTTGGGTACAGTCTATGCTCAGTCTGGTTGGGGTACAGTCTATGCTCCAGTCTGGTTGGGGTACAGTCTATGCTCAGTCTGGTTGGGAACAGTCTATGCTCAGTCTGGTTGGGTACAGTCTATGCTCAGTCTGGTTGGGAACAGTCTATGCTCAGTCTGGTTGGGAACAGTCTATGCTCAGTCTGGTTGGGAACAGTCTATGCTCAGTCTGGTTGGGAACAGTCTATGCTCAGTCTGGTTGGGGTACAGTCTATGCTCAGTCTGGTTGGGAACAGTCTATGCTCAGTCTGGTTGGGGTACAGTCTATGCTCAGTCTGGTTGGGGTACAGTCTATGCTCAGTCTGGTTGGGGAACAGTCTATGCTCAGTCTGGTTGGGTACAGTCTATGCTCAGTCTGGTTGGGTACAGTCTATGCTCAGTCTGGTTGGGGTACAGTCTATGCTCAGTCTGGTTGGGGAACAGTCTATGCCCAGTCTGGTTGGGAACAGTCTATGCCCAGTCTGGTTGCGAACAGTCTATGCTCAGTCTGGTTGGGGTACAGTCTATGCTCAGTCTGGTTGGGGAACAGTCTATGCTCAGTCTGGTTGGGGAACAGTCTATGCTCAGTCTGGTTGGGAACAGTCTATGCTCAGTCTGTTGGGGTACAGTCTATGCTCAGTCTGGTTGGGGTACAGTCTATGCTCAGTCTGGTTGGGGTACAGTCTATGCTCAGTCTGGTTGGGTACAGTCTATGCTCAGTCTGGTTGGGGTACAGTCTATGCTCAGTCTGGTTGGGTACAGTCTATGCTCAGTCTGGTTGGGGTACAGTCTATGCTCAGTCTGGTTGGGGTACAGTCTATGCTCAGTCTGGTTGGGGAACAGTCTATGCTCAGTCTGGTTGGGGTACAGTCTATGCTCAGTCTGGTTGGGTACAGTCTATGCTCAGTCTGGTTGGGGTACAGTCTATGCTCAGTCTGGTTGGGTACAGTCTATGCTCAGTCTGGTTGGGGTACAGTCTATGCTCAGTCTGGTTGGGTACAGTCTATGCTCAGTCTGGTTGGGGTACAGTCTATGCTCAGTCTGGTTGGGGTACAGTCTATGCTCAGTCTGGTTGGGAACAGTCTATGCTCAGTCTGGTTGGGGTACAGTCTATGCTCAGTCTGGTTGGGGTACAGTCTATGCTCAGTCTGGTTGGGTACAGTCTATGCTCAGTCTGGTTGGGGTACAGTCTATGCTCAGTCTGGTTGGGAACAGTCTATGCTCAGTCTGGTTGGGTACAGTCTATGCCCAGTCTGGTTGGGAACAGTCTATGCTCAGTCTGGTTGGGGAACAGTCTATGCTCAGTCTGGTTGGGGTACAGTCTATGCTCAGTCTGGTTGGGGAACAGTCTATGCTCAGTCTGGTTGGGTACAGTCTATGCCCAGTCTGGTTGGGGTACAGTCTATGCTCAGTCTGGTTGGGGTACAGACTATGCCCAGTCTGGTTGGGGTACAGTCTATGCCCAGTCTGGTTGGGGTACAGTCTATGCCCAGTCTGGTTGGGGTACAGTCTATGCCCAGTCTGGTTGGGGTACAGTCTATGCCCAGTCTGGTTGGGGTACAGTCTATGCTCAGTCTGGTTGGGTACAGTCTATGCCCAGTCTGGTTGGGGTACAGTCTATGCTCAGTCTGGTTGGGGTACAGTCTATGCTCAGTCTGGTTGGGTACAGTCTATGCCCAGTCTGGTTGGGGTACAGTCTATGCTCAGTCTGGTTGGGGTACAGTCTATGCTCAGTCTGGTTGGGTACAGTCTATGCTCAGTCTGGTTGGGGAACAGTCTATGCTCAGTCTGGTTGGGAACAGTCTATGCTCAGTCTGGTTGGGTACAGTCTATGCTCAGTCTGGTTGGGGTACAGTCTATGCTCAGTCTGGTTGGGGTACAGTCTATGCTCAGTCTGGTTGGATTACAGTCTATGCTCAGTCTGGTTGGGGTACAGTCTATGCTCAGTCTGGGTTGGGTACAATCTATGCTCAGTCTGGTTGGGGTACAGTCTATGCTCAGTCTGGTTGGGAACAGTCTATGCTCAGTCTGGTTGGGGTACAGTCTATGCTCAGTCTGGTTGGATTACAGTCTATGCTCAGTCTGGTTGGGAACAGTCTATGCTCAGTCTGGTTGGGGTACAGTCTATGCTCAGTCTGGTTGGGGTACAGTCTATGCTCAGTCTGGTTGGGAACAGTCCATGCTCAGTCTGGTTGGGGTACAGTCTATGCTCAGTCTGGTTTGGAACAGTCTATGCTCAGTCTGGTTGGGAACAGTCTATGCTCAGTCTGGTTGGGAACAGTCTATGCTCAGTCTGGTTGGGGTACAGTCTATGCTCAGTCTGGTTGGGGTACAGTCTATGCTCAGTCTGGTTGGGTACAGTCTATGCTCAGTCTGGTTGGGAACAGTCTATGCTCAGTCTGGTTGGGGTACAGTCTATGCTCAGTCTGGTTGGGGTACAGTCTATGCTCAGTCTGGTTGGGGAACAGTCTATGCTCAGTCTGGTTGGGATACAGTCTATGCTCAGTCTGGTTGGGGTACAGTCTATGCTCAGTCTGGTTGGGGTACAGTCTATGCTCAGTCTGGTTGGGGTACAGTCTATGCTCAGTCTGGTTGGGTACAGTCTATGCTCAGTCTGGTTGGGGTACAGTCTATGCTCAGTCTGGTTGGGTACAGTCTATGCTCAGTCTGGTTGGGGTACAGTCTATGCTCAGTCTGGTTGGGGACAGTCTATGCCCAGTCTGGTTGGGTACAGTCTATGCCCAGTCTGGTTGGGGTACAGTCTATGCTCAGTCTGGTTGGGGTACAGTCTATGCTCAGTCTGGTTGGGGAACAGTCTATGCTCAGTCTGGTTGGGAACAGTCTATGCCCAGTCTGGTTGGGGTACAGTCTATGCCAGTCTGGGTTGGTACAGTCTATGCCTCAGTCTGGTTGGGTAACAGTCTATGCCCAGTCTGGTTGGGGTACAGTCTATGCCCAGTCTGGTTGGGGGTACAGTCTATGCCAGTCTGGTTGGGTACAGTCTATGCCAGTCTGGTTGGGGTACAGTCTATGCTCAGTCCTGGTTGGTACAGTCTATGCTCAGTCTGGTTGGGAACAGTCTATGCTCAGTCTGGTTGGGGTACAGTCTATGCTCAGTCTGGTTGGGAACAGTCTATGCTCGTCTGGTTGGGAACAGTCTATGCTCAGTCTGGTTGGGGAACCAGTCTATGCTCAGTCTGGTTGGGTACAGTCTTATGCTCAGTTCTGGTTGGGAACAGTCTATGCTCAGTCTGGTTGGGAACAGTCTATGCTCAGTCTGGTTGGGGTACAGTCTATGCCCAGTCTGGTTGGGGTACAGTCTATGCTCAGTCTGGTTGGGAACAGTCTATGCTCAGTCTGGTTGGGAACAGGTCTATGCTCAGACCAGTCATGGTCTGGTGGATACAGTCTATGCTCAGTCTGGTTGGGAACAATCTATGCTCCAGTGCTGGTTGGGAACAGTCTATGCCTCAGTCTGGTTGGGGAACAGTCCTATGCCCAGTCTGGCTGGGAACAGTCTATGCCCAGTCTGGTTGGGAACTGTCATATGCTCAGTATGGGTTGGGTACTGTCTATGCTCAGTCTGTTGGGAACAGTCTATGCCCAGTCTGGATGGGGTACAGCTAATGCTCAGTCTGGTTGGAACAGTCTATGCTCAGTACTGGTTGGGAACAGTCTATGCTTCAGTCTGGTTGGGGTACAGTCTATGCTCAGTCTGGTTGGGTACAGTCTATGCTCAGTCTGGTTGGGAACAGTCTATGCTCAGTCTGGTTGGGAACAGTCTATGCTCAGTCTGGTTGGGTACAGTCTATGCTCAGTCTGGTTGGGAACAGTCTATGCCCAGTCTGGTGGGAAACAGTCTATGCTCAGTCTGGTTGGGGAACAGTCTATGCTCAGTCTGGTTGGGAACAGTCTATGCTCAGTCTGGTTGGGGAACAGTCTATGCTCAGTCTGGTTGGGAACAGTCTATGCTCCGTCTGGTTGGGGTACAGTCTATGCTCAGTCTGGTTGGGGTACAGTCTATGCTCAGTCTGGTTGGGAACAGTCTATGCTCAGTCTGGTTGGGAACAGTCTATGCTCAGTCTGGTTGGGGTACAGTCTATGCTCAGTCTGGTTGGGGTACAGTCTATGCTCAGTCTGGTTGGGGTACAGTCTATGCTCAGTCTGGTTGGGGTACAGTCTATGCTCAGTCTGGTTGGGTACAGTCTATGCCAGTCTGGTTGGGAACAGTCTATGCTCAGTCTGGTTGGGGTACAGTCTATGCTCAGTCTGGTTGGGGTACAGTCTATGCTCAGTCTGGTTGGGGTACAGTCTATGCTCAGTCTGGTTGGGGAACAGTCTATGCTCAGTCTGGTTGGGTACAGTCTATGCTCAGTCTGGTTGGGGACAGTCTATGCTCAGTCTGGTTGGGGAACAGTCTATGCTCAGTCTGGTTGGGGTACAGTCTATGCTCAGTCTGGTTGGGACAGTCTATGCTCAGTCTGGGTTGGGGTACAGTCTATGCTCAGTCTGGTTGGGGTACAGTCTATGCTCAGTCTGGTTGGGGTACAGTCTATGCTCAGTCTGGTTGGGGTACAGTCTATGCTCAGTCTGGTTGGGTACAGTCTATGCTCAGTCTGGTTGGGGAACAGTCTATGCTCAGTCTGGTTGGTACAGTCTATGCTCAGTCTGGTTGGGGTACAGTCTATGCTCAGTCTGGTTGGGGTACAGTCTATGCTCAGTCTGGTTGGGGTACAGTCTATGCTCAGTCTGGTTGGGTACAGTCTATGCTCAGTCTGGTTGGGAACAGTCTATGCTCAGTCTGGTTGGGTACAGTCTATGCTCAGTCTGGTTGGGGTACAGTCTATGCTCAGTCTGGTTGGGGTACAGTCTATGCCTCAGTCTGGTTGGGAACAGTCTATGCTCAGTCTGGTTGGGGAACAGTCTATGCTCAGTCTGGTTGGGGTACAGTCTATGCTCAGTCTGGTTGGGGTACAGTCTATGCTCAGTCTGGTTGGGGAACAGTCTATGCTCAGTCTGGTTGGGGTACAGTCTATGCTCAGTCTGGTTGGGGTACAGTCTATGCTCAGTCTGGTTGGGGTACAGTCTATGCTCAGTCTGGTTGGGGAACAGTCTATGCTCAGTCTGGTTGGGGAACAGTCTATGCTCAGTCTGGTTGGGAACAGTCTATGCTCAGTCTGGTTGGGGTACAGTCTATGCTCAGTCTGGTTGGGAACAGTCTATGCTCAGTCTGGTTGGGAACAGTCTATGCTCAGTCTGGTTGGGGTACAGTCTATGCTCAGTCTGGTTGGGGAACAGTCTATGCTCAGTCTGGTTGGGAACAGTCTATGCTCAGTCTGGTTGGGAACAGTCTATGCTCAGTCTGGTTGGGGTACAGTCTATGCTCAGTCTGGTTGGGGAACAGTCTATGCTCAGTCTGGTTGGGGAACAGTCTATGCTCAGTCTGGTTGGGAACAGTCTATGCTCAGTCTGGTTGGGGTACAGTCTATGCTCAGTCTGGTTGGGGAACAGTCTATGCTCAGTCTGGTTGGGGAACAGTCTATGCTCAGTCTGGTTGGGAACAGTCTATGCTCAGTCTGGTTGGGGTACAGTCTATGCTCAGTCTGGTTGGGGTACAGTCTATGCTCAGTCTGGTTGGGGAACAGTCTATGCTCAGTCTGGTTGGGAACAGTCTATGCTCAGTCTGGTTGGGAACAGTCTATGCTCAGTCTGGTTGGGAACAGTCTATGCTCAGTCTGGTTGGGGTACAGTCTATGCTCAGTCTGGTTGGGGAACAGTCTATGCTCAGTCTGGTTGGGAACAGTCTATGCTCAGTCTGGTTGGGGTACAGTCTATGCCCAGTCTGGTTGGGAACAGTCTATGCTCAGTCTGGTTGGGGTACAGTCTATGCTCAGTCTGGTTGGGTACAGTCTATGCTCAGTCTGGTTGGGGTACAGTCTATGCTCAGTCTGGTTGGGTACAGTCTATGCTCAGTCTGGTTGGGTACAGTCTATGCTCAGTCTGGTTGGGTACAGTCTATGCTCAGTCTGGTTGGGAACAGTCTATGCTCAGTCTGGTTGGGGTACAGTCTATGCTCAGTCTGGTTGGGGTACAGTCTATGCTCAGTCTGGTTGGGGTACAGTCTATGCTCAGTCTGGTTGGGGTACAGTCTATGCTCAGTCTGGTTGGGAACAGTCTATGCTCAGTCTGGTTGGGTACAGTCTATGCCCAGTCTGGTTGGGAACAGTCTATGCTCAGTCTGGTTGGGGAACAGTCTATGCTCAGTCTGGTTGGGGTACAGTCTATGCTCAGTCTGGTTGGGGAACAGTCTATGCTCAGTCTGGTTGGGGTACAGTCTATGCCCAGTCTGGTTGGGGTACAGTCTATGCTCAGTCTGGTTGGGGTACAGTCTATGCCCAGTCTGGTTGGGGTACAGTCTATGCCCAGTCTGGTTGGGGTACAGTCTATGCCCAGTCTGGTTGGGGTACAGTCTATGCCCAGTCTGGTTGGGGTACAGTCTATGCCCAGTCTGGTTGGGGTACAGTCTATGCTCAGTCTGGTTGGGTACAGTCTATGCCCAGTCTGGTTGGGGTACAGTCTATGCTCAGTCTGGTTGGGGTACAGTCTATGCTCAGTCTGGTTGGGGTACAGTCTATGCCCAGTCTGGTTGGGGTACAGTCTATGCTCAGTCTGGTTGGGTACAGTCTATGCTCAGTCTGGTTGGGTACAGTCTATGCTCAGTCTGGTTGGGGAACAGTCTATGCTCAGTCTGGTTGGGAACAGTCTATGCTCAGTCTGGTTGGGTACAGTCTATGCTCAGTCTGGTTGGGTACAGTCTATGCTCAGTCTGGTTGGGGTACAGTCTATGCTCAGTCTGGTTGGATACAGTCTATGCTCAGTCTGGTTGGGGTACAGTCTATGCTCAGTCTGGTTGGGTACAGTCTATGCTCAGTCTGGTTGGGGTACAGTCTATGCTCAGTCTGGTTGGGAACAGTCTATGCTCAGTCTGGTTGGGGTACAGTCTATGCTCAGTCTGGTTGGGTACAGTCTATGCTCAGTCTGGTTGGGAACAGTCTATGCTCAGTCTGGTTGGGAACAGTCTATGCTCAGTCTGGTTGGGTACAGTCTATGCTCAGTCTGGTTGGGGTACAGTCTATGCTCAGTCTGGTTGGGAACAGTCCTATGCTCAGTCTGGTTGGGGTACAGTCTATGCTCAGTCTGGTTGGGAACAGTCTATGCTCAGTCTGGTTGGGAACAGTCTATGCTCAGTCTGGTTGGGAACAGTCTATGCTCAGTCTGGTTGGGGTACAGTCTATGCTCAGTCTGGTTGGGGTACAGTCTATGCTCAGTCTGGTTGGGTACAGTCTATGCTCAGTCTGGTTGGGAACAGTCTATGCTCAGTCTGGTTGGGGTACAGTCTATGCTCAGTCTGGTTGGGGTACAGTCTATGCTCAGTCTGGTTGGGGAACAGTCTATGCTCAGTCTGGTTGGGTACAGTCTATGCTCAGTCTGGTTGGGGTACAGTCTATGCTCAGTCTGGTTGGGGTACAGTCTATGCTCAGTCTGGTTGGGGTACAGTCTATGCTCAGTCTGGTTGGGTACAGTCTATGCTCAGTCTGGTTGGGGTACAGTCTATGCTCAGTCTGGTTGGGGTACAGTCTATGCTCAGTCTGGTTGGGGTACAGTCTATGCTCAGTCTGGTTGGGTACAGTCTATGCTCAGTCTGGTTGGGTACAGTCTATGCCCAGTCTGGTTGGGGTACAGTCTATGCTCAGTCTGGTTGGGGTACAGTCTATGCTCAGTCTGGTTGGGGTACAGTCTATGCTCAGTCTGGTTGGGGACAGTCTATGCCCAGTCTGGTTGGGGTACAGTCTATGCTCAGTCTGGTTGGGGAACAGTCTATGCTCAGTCTGGTTGGGGTACAGTCTATGCTCAGTCTGGTTGGGGTACAGTCTATGCTCAGTCTGGTTGGGGTACAGTCTATGCTCAGTCTGGTTGGGTACAGTCTATGCTCAGTCTGGTTGGGGTACAGTCTATGCTCAGTCTGGTTGGGGTACAGTCTATGCTCAGTCTGGTTGGGGTACAGTCTATGCTCAGTCTGGTTGGGGTACAGTCTATGCTCAGTCTGGTTGGGGTACAGTCTATGCTCAGTCTGGTTGGGTACAGTCTATGCTCAGTCTGGTTGGGGAACAGTCTATGCTCAGTCTGGTTGGGGTACAGTCTATGCTCAGTCTGGTTGGGGTACAGTCTATGCTCAGTCTGGTTGGGAACAGTCTATGCTCAGTCTGGTTGGGGTACAGTCTATGCTCAGTCTGGTTGGGGTACAGTCTATGCTCAGTCTGGTTGGGAACAGTCTATGCTCAGTCTGGTTGGGGAACAGTCTATGCTCAGTCTGGTTGGGGTACAGTCTATGCTCAGTCTGGTTGGGGTACAGTCTATGCTCAGTCTGGTTGGGTACAGTCTATGCTCAGTCTGGTTGGGGTACAGTCTATGCTCAGTCTGGTTGGGGTACAGTCTATGCTCAGTCTGGTTGGGGTACAGTCTATGCTCAGTCTGGTTGGGAACAGTCTATGCTCAGTCTGGTTGGGAACAGTCTATGCTCAGTCTGGTTGGGAACAGTCTATGCTCAGTCTGGTTGGGTACAGTCTATGCTCAGTCTGGTTGGGGAACAGTCTATGCTCAGTCTGGTTGGGAACAGTCTATGCTCAGTCTGGTTGGGGTACAGTCTATGCTCAGTCTGGTTGGGGAACAGTCTATGCTCAGTCTGGTTGGGAACAGTCTATGCTCAGTCTGGTTGGGGAACAGTCTATGCTCAGTCTGGTTGGGAACAGTCTATGCTCAGTCTGGTTGGGTACAGTCTATGCTCAGTCTGGTTGGGTACAGTCTATGCTCAGTCTGGTTGGGAACAGTCTATGCTCAGTCTGGTTGGGGAACAGTCTATGCTCAGTCTGGTTGGGAACAGTCTATGCTCAGTCTGGTTGGGTACAGTCTATGCCCAGTCTGGTTGGGAACAGTCTATGCTCAGTCTGGTTGGGGTACAGTCTATGCTCAGTCTGGTTGGGAACAGTCTATGCTCAGTCTGGTTGGGTACAGTCTATGCTCAGTCTGGTTGGGTACAGTCTATGCTCAGTCTGGTTGGGGTACAGTCTATGCTCAGTCTGGTTGGGTACAGTCTATGCTCAGTCTGGTTGGGAACAGTCTATGCTCAGTCTGGTTGGGGTACAGTCTATGCTCAGTCTGGTTGGGGTACAGTCTATGCTCAGTCTGGTTGGGTACAGTCTATGCTCAGTCTGGTTGGGAACAGTCTATGCTCAGTCTGGTTGGGGTACAGTCTATGCTCAGTCTGGTTGGGGTACAGTCTATGCTCAGTCTGGTTGGGAACAGTCTATGCTCAGTCTGGTTGGGGTACAGTCTATGCTCAGTCTGGTTGGGGTACAGTCTATGCTCAGTCCTGGTTGGGGTACAGTCTATGCTCAGTCTGGTTGGGGTACAGTCTATGCTCAGTCTGTTGGACAGTCTATGCCAGTTGGTGGGTACAGTCTATGCTCAGTCTGGTTGGGAACAGTCTATGCTCAGTCTGGTTGGGAACAGTCTATGCTCAGTCTGGTTGGGAACAGTCTATGCTCAGTCTGGTTGGGGAACAGTCTATGCTCAGTCTGGTTGGGTACAGTCTATGCTCAGTCTGGTTGGGAACAGTCTATGCTCAGTTGGGGTACAGTCTATGCTCAGTCTGGTTGGGGTACAGTCTATGCTCAGTCTGGTTGGGTACAGTCTATGCTCAGTCTGGTTGGGGTACAGTCTATGCTCAGTCTGGTTGGGAACAGTCTATGCTCAGTCTGGTTGGGGTACAGTCTATGCTCAGTCTGGTTGGGGAACAGTCTATGCTCAGTCTGGTTGGGGAACAGTCTATGCTCAGTCTGGTTGGGTACAGTCTATGCCAGTCTGGTTGGGTACAGTCTATGCTCAGTCTGGTTGGGGTACAGTCTATGCTCAGTCTGGTTGGGGTACAGTCTATGCTCAGTCTGGTTGGGGTACAGTCTATGCTCAGTCTGGTTGGGAACAGTCTATGCTCAGTCTGGTTGGGGTACAGTCTATGCTCAGTCTGGTTGGGGTACAGTCTATGCTCAGTCTGGTTGGGAACAGTCTATGCTCAGTCTGGTGGGAACAGTCTATGCTCAGTCTGGTTGGGAACAGTCTATGCTCAGTCTGGTTGGGTACAGTCTATGCTCAGTCTGGTTGGGGAACAGTCTATGCTCAGTCTGGTTGGGTACAGTCTATGCTCAGTCTGGTTGGGGTACAGTCTATGCTCAGTCTGGTTGGGAAACAGTCTATGCTCAGTCTGGTTGGGGAACAGTCTATGCTCAGTCTGGTTGGGTACAGTCTATGCTCAGTCTGGTTGGGGTACAGTCTATGTCGCTGGTGGTACAGTCTCTGGTTGGGAACAGTCTATGCTCAGTCTGGTTGGGGTACAGTCTATGCCAGTCTGGTTGGGGTACAGTCTATGCTCAGTCTGGTTGGGGTACAGTCTATGCTCAGTCTGGTTGGGTACAGTCTATGCTCAGTCTGGTTGGGGTACAGTCTATGCTCAGTCTGGTTGGGTACAGTCTATGCTCAGTCTGGTTGGGAACAGTCTATGCTCAGTCTGGTTGGGTACAGTCTAGTGCCCAGTCTGGTTGGGGTACAGTCTATGCTCAGTCTGGTTGGGTACAGTCTATGCTCAGTCTGGTTGGGTACAGTCTATGCTCAGTCTGGTTGGGGTACAGTCTATGCTCAGTCTGGTTGGGTACAGTCTATGCTCAGTCTGGTTGGGGTACAGTCTATGCTCAGTCTGGTTGGGAACAGTCTATGCTCAGTCTGGTTGGGGAACAGTCTATGCTCAGTCTGGTTGGGGTACAGTCTATGCTCAGTCTGGTTGGGGTACAGTCTATGCTCAGTCTGGTTGGGGTACAGTCTATGCTCAGTCTGGTTGGGGTACAGTCTATGCTCAGTCTGGTTGGGGTACAGTCTATGCTCAGTCTGGTTGGGGTACAGTCTATGCTCAGTCTGGTTGGGGTACAGTCTATGCTCAGTCTGGTTGGGTACAGTCTATGCTCAGTCTGGTTGGGAACAGTCTATGCTCAGTCTGGTTGGGAACAGTCTATGCCCAGTCTGGTTGGGAACAGTCTATGCCCAGTCTGGTTGGGGAACAGTCTATGCTCAGTCTGGTTGGGGTACAGTCTATGCTCAGTCTGGTTGGGGTACAGTCTATGCCCAGTCTGGTTGGGGTACAGTCTATGCTCAGTCTGGTTGGGTACAGTCTATGCCCAGTCTGGTTGGGGTACAGTCTATGCTCAGTCTGGTTGGGAACAGTCTATGCTCAGTCTGGTTGGGGTACAGTCTATGCTCAGTCTGGTTGGGGTACAGTCTATGCTCAGTCTGGTTGGGAACAGTCTATGCTCAGTCTGGTTGGGAACAGTCTATGCCCAGTCTGGTTGGGTACAGTCTATGCTCAGTCTGGTTGGGGTACAGTCTATGCTCAGTCTGGTTGGGGTACAGTCTATGCTCAGTCTGGTTGGGAACAGTCTATGCTCAGTCTGGTTGGGGTACAGTCTATGCTCAGTCTGGTTGGGGTACAGTCTATGCTCAGTCTGGTTGGGAACAGTCTATGCCCAGTCTGGTTGGGAACAGTCTATGCTCAGTCTGGTTGGGGAACAGTCTATGCTCAGTCTGGTTGGGAACAGTCTATGCTCAGTCTGGTTGGGGAACAGTCTATGCTCAGTCTGGTTGGGAACAGTCTATGCCCAGTCTGGTTGGGTACAGTCTATGCTCAGTCTGGTTGGGGAACAGTCTATCCTCAGTCTGGTTGGGAACAGTCTATGCTCAGTCTGGTTGGGGAACAGTCTATGCTCAGTCTGGTTGGGAACAGTCTATGCCCAGTCTGGTTGGGTACAGTCTATGCTCAGTCTGGTTGGGTACAGTCTATGCTCAGTCTGGTTGGGAACAGTCTATGCTCAGTCTGGTTGGGGAACAGTCTATGCTCAGTCTGGTTGGGAACAGTCTATGCTCAGTCTGGTTGGGGACAGTCTATGCCCAGTCTGGTTGGGAACAGTCTATGCCGAGTCTTGTTGGGGTACAGTCTATGCTCAGTCTGGTTGGGAACAGTCTATGCTCAGTCTGGTTGGATACAGTCTATGCCCAGTCTGGTTGGGAACAGTCTATGCCCAGTCTGGTTGGGGTACAGTCTATGCTCAGTCTGGTTGGGAACAGTCTATGCCCAGTCTGGTTGGGAACAGTCTATGCTCAGTCTGGTTGGGGTACAGTCTATGCCCAGTCTGGTTGGGAACAGTCTATGCTCAGTCTGGTTGGGGTACAGTCTATGCTCAGTCTGGTTGGGAACAGTCTATGCTCAGTCTGGTTGGGGAACAGTCTATGCTCAGTCTGGTTGGGGTACAGTCTATGCTCAGTCTGGTTGGGGTACAGTCTATGCTCAGTCTGGTTGGGGTACAGTCTATGCTCAGTCTGGTTGGGGTACAGTCTATGCACAGTCTGGTTGGGGTACAGTCTATGCTCAGTCTGGTTGGGGTACAGTCTATGCTCAGTCTGGTTGGGAACAGTCTATGCTCAGTCTGGTTGGGAACAGTCTATGCTCAGTCTGGTTGGGAACAGTCTATGCCCAGTCTGGTTGGGAACAGTCTATGCCCAGTCTGGTTGGGAACAGTCTATGCTCAGTCTGGTTGGGGTACAGTCTATGCTCAGTCTGGTTGGGGTACAGTCTATGCCCAGTCTGGTTGGGGTACAGTCTATGCTCAGTCTGGTTGGGTACAGTCTATGCTCAGTCTGGTTGGGGTACAGTCTATGCTCAGTCTGGTTGGGGTACAGTCTATGCTCAGTCTGGTTGGGTACAGTCTATGCTCAGTCTGGTTGGGGAACAGTCTATGCTCAGTCTGGTTGGGAACAGTCTATGCTCAGTCTGGTTGGGTACAGTCTATGCTCAGTCTGGTTGGGGTACAGTCTATGCTCAGTCTGGTTGGGGTACAGTCTATGCTCAGTCTGGTTGGATTACAGTCTATGCTCAGTCTGGTTGGGGTACAGTCTATGCTCAGTCTGGTTGGGTACAGTCTATGCTCAGTCTGGCTGGGGTACAGTCTATGCTCAGTCTGGTTGGGAACAGTCTATGCTCAGTCTGGTTGGGGTACAGTCTATGCTCAGTCTGGTTGGGATTACAGTCTATGCTCAGTCTGGTTGGGAACAGTCTATGCTCAGTCTGGTTGGGGTACAGTCTATGCTCAGTCTGGTTGGGGTACAGTCTATGCTCAGTCTGGTTGGGAACAGTCTATGCTCAGTCTGGTTGGGGTACAGTCTATGCTCAGTCTGGTTTGGAACAGTCTATGCTCAGTCTGGTTGGGAACAGTCTATGCTCAGTCTGGTTGGGAACAGTCTATGCTCAGTCTGGTTGGGGTACAGTCTATGCTCAGTCTGGTTGGGGTACAGTCTATGCTCAGTCTGGTTGGGGTACAGTCTATGCTCAGTCTGGTTGGGAACAGTCTATGCTCAGTCTGGTTGGGGTACAGTCTATGCTCAGTCTGGTTGGGGTACAGTCTATGCTCAGTCTGGTTGGGGAACAGTCTATGCTCAGTCTGGTTGGGATACAGTCTATGCTCAGTCTGGTTGGGTACAGTCTATGCTCAGTCTGGTTGGGGTACAGTCTATGCTCAGTCTGGTTGGGTACAGTCTATGCTCAGTCTGGTTGGGTACAGTCTATGCTCAGTCTGGTTGGGGTACAGTCTATGCTCAGTCTGGTTGGGGACAGTCTATGCCAGTCTGGTTGGGTACAGTCTATGCCCAGTCTGGTTGGGGTACAGTCTATGCTCAGTCTGGTTGGGGTACAGTCTATGCTCAGTCTGGTTGGGGACAGTCTATGCCCAGTCTGGTTGGGGTACAGTCTATGCTCAGTCTGGTTGGGGTACAGTCTATGCTCAGTCTGGTTGGGGTACAGTCTATGCTCAGTCTGGTTGGGGACAGTCTATGCCCAGTCTGGTTGGGGTACAGTCTATGCTCAGTCTGGTTGGGAACAGTCTATGCCCAGTCTGGTTGGGAACAGTCTATGCCCAGTCTGGTTGGGAACAGTCTATGCTCAGTCTGGTTGGGGTACAGTCTATGCTCAGTCTGGTTGGGGTACAGTCTATGCTCAGTCTGGTTGGGAACAGTCTATGCCCAGTCTGGTTGGGAACAGTCTATGCTCAGTCTGGTTGGGGTACAGTCTATGCTCAGTCTGGTTGGGGTACAGTCTATGCTCAGTCTGGTTGGGAACAGTCTATGCTCAGTCTGGTTGGGAACAGTCTATGCTCAGTCTGGTTGGGGTACAGTCTATGCTCAGTCTGGTTGGGAACAGTCTATGCTCAGTCTAATTGGGAACAGTCTATGCCCAGTCTGGTTGGGTGCAGTCTATGCTCAGTCTGGTTGGGGTACAGTCTATGCCCAGTCTGGTTGGGAACAGTCTATGCTCAGTCTGGTTGGGGTACAGTCTATGCTCAGTCTGGTTGGGGTACAGTCTATGCTCAGTCTGGTTGGGAACAGTCTATGCCCAGTCTGGTTGGGAACAGTCTATGCTCAGTCTGGTTGGGGAACAGTGTATGCTCAGTCTGGTTGGGAACAGTCTATGCTCAGTCTGGTTGGGGAACAGTCTATGCTCAGTCTGGTTGGGAACAGTCTATGCCCAGTCTGGTTGGGTACAGTCTATGCTCAGTCTGGTTGGGGAACAGTCTATGCTTAGTCTGGTTGGGAACAGTCTATGCTCAGTCTGGTTGGGGAACAGTCTATGCTCAGTCTGGTTGGGAACAGTCTATGCCCAGTCTGGTTGGGTACAGTCTATGCTCAGTCTGGTTGGGTACAGTCTATGCTCAGTCTGGTTGGGAACAGTCTATGCTCAGTCTGGTTGGGGAACAGTCTATGCTCAGTCTGGTTGGGAACAGTCTATGCTCAGTCTGGTTGGGTACAGTCTATGCCCAGTCTGGTTGGGAACAGTCTATGCCCAGTCTGGTTGGGGTACAGTCTATGCTCAGTCTGGTTGGGAACAGTCTATGCTCAGTCTGGTTGGATACAGTCTATGCCCAGTCTGGTTGGGAACAGTCTATGCCCAGTCTGGTTGGGGTACAGTCTATGCTCAGTCTGGTTGGGAACAGTCTATGCCCAGTCTGGTTGGGAACAGTCTATGCTCAGTCTGGTTGGGGTACAGTCTATGCCCAGTCTGGTTGGGAACAGTCTATGCTCAGTCTGGTTGGGGTACAGTCTATGCTCAGTCTGGTTGGGAACAGTCTATGCTCAGTCTGGTTGGGGAACAGTCTATGCTCAGTCTGGTTGGGGTACAGTCTATGCTCAGTCTGGTTGGGGTACAGTCTATGCTCAGTCTGGTTGGGGTACAGTCTATGCTCAGTCTGGTTGGGGTACAGTCTATGCACAGTCTGGTTGGGGTACAGTCTATGCTCAGTCTGGTTGGGGTACAGTCTATGCTCAGTCTGGTTGGGAACAGTCTATGCTCAGTCTGGTTGGGAACAGTCTATGCTCAGTCTGGTTGGGAACAGACTATGCCCAGTCTGGTTGGGAACAGTCTATGCCCAGTCTGGTTGGGAACAGTCTATGCTCAGTCTGGTTGGGGTACAGTCTATGCTCAGTCTGGTTGGGGTACAGTCTATGCCCAGTCTGGTTGGGGTACAGTCTATGCTCAGTCTGGTTGGGGTACAGTCTATGCTCAGTCTGGTTGGGGTACAGTCTATGCCCAGTCTGGTTGGGAACAGTCTATGCTCAGTCTGGTTGGATACAGTCTATGCCCAGTCTGGTTGGGAACAGTCTATGCCCAGTCTGGTTGGGGTACAGTCTATGCTCAGTCTGGTTGGGAACAGTCTATGCCCAGTCTGGTTGGGAACAGTCTATGCTCAGTCTGGTTGGGGTACAGTCTATGCCCAGTCTGGTTGGGAACAGTCTATGCTCAGTCTGGTTGGGGTACAGTCTATGCTCAGTCTGGTTGGGAACAGTCTATGCTCAGTCTGGTTGGGGAACAGTCTATGCTCAGTCTGGTTGGGGTACAGTCTATGCTCAGTCTGGTTGGGGTACAGTCTATGCTCAGTCTGGTTGGGGTACAGTCTATGCTCAGTCTGGTTGGGGTACAGTCTATGCACAGTCTGGTTGGGGTACAGTCTATGCTCAGTCTGGTTGGGGTACAGTCTATGCTCAGTCTGGTTGGGAACAGTCTATGCTCAGTCTGGTTGGGAACAGTCTATGCTCAGTCTGGTTGGGAACAGACTATGCCCAGTCTGGTTGGGAACAGTCTATGCCCAGTCTGGTTGGGAACAGTCTATGCTCAGTCTGGTTGGGGTACAGTCTATGCTCAGTCTGGTTGGGGTACAGTCTATGCCCAGTCTGGTTGGGGTACAGTCTATGCTAAGTCTGGTTGGGGTACAGTCTATGCTCAGTCTGGTTGGGGTACAGTCTATGCCCAGTCTGGTTGGGGTACAGTCTATGCTCAGTCTGGTTGGGGTACAGTCTATGCTCAGTCTGGTTGGGGTACAGTCTATGCTCAGTCTGGTTGGGGTACAGTCTATGCTCAGTCTGGTTGGGGTACAGTCTATGCTCAGTCTGGTTGGGGTACAGTCTATGCTCAGTCTGGTTGGGAACAGTCTTTGCTCAGTCTGGTTGGGGTACAGTCTATGCCCAGTCTGGTTGGGAACAGTCTATGCTCAGTCTGGTTGGGGTACAGTCTATGCCCAGTCTGGTTGGGAACAGTCTATGCCCAGTCTGGTTGGGTACAGTCTATGCTCAGTCTGGTTGGGAACAGTCTATGCTCAGTCTGGTTGGGGTACAGTCTATGCTCAGTCTGGTTGGGAACAGTCTATGCCCAGTCTGGTTGGGGTACAGTCTATGCTCAGTCTGGTTGGGAACAGTCTATGCCCAGTCTGGTTGGGAACAGTCTATGCCCAGTCTGGTTGGGAACAGTCTTTGCCCAGTCTGGTTGGGGTACAGTCAATGCTCAGTCTAATTGGGGTGCGTGTTTCTG
The DNA here is from genome assembly GCA_030390025.1 of Squalus acanthias. Taxonomy (NCBI): domain Eukaryota; kingdom Metazoa; phylum Chordata; class Chondrichthyes; order Squaliformes; family Squalidae; genus Squalus; species Squalus acanthias. Next base: position 1,031,853 of record CM059450.1, read on the forward strand.
AATTTTTGTTTATTACTTATGGTAATGACACGGGGCTGATTGCGTAACTCTGGTATGTGGATATTCACCCTCCGTGCCCCATTAACAGGATACTCGGGACACCCGGATTAATGGTTAGTGTTGCTGGTGATTGTTCAGCTATTATCCCAGGTTAATGGTCATCTCCAGCTGCCCCACTCTAACCTCACCCAGCGACCCCGGGTTAAAAATTACCCTCACTGAAACAAATTCAGCCCAGCAACTCCTCCCAGCCAGGTTAACCAATCAGCACTCACCATTTACAGGGGACGGTCGACACAAGGGTTGTACTGTTTATAAACACAAGACGCAGGAACAGAAACACATGTGTGACACTCTCCCGTGATGTCACATGTGTGTGTCACTCTCCTGTGATGTCACATGTGTGTGTGTCACTCTCCTGTGATGTCACACGTGTGTGTGTCACTCTCCTGTGATGTCACGCGTGTGTCATTCAATAGGATCATGGCTGATCTTCTACCTCATCTCCACCTTCCCGCACTATCCCCATATCCCTTGGTTCCCTTAGTATCCAAAAATCAATCGATCTCTGTCTTGAATATACTCAACGACTGAGCATCCACAGCCCTCTGGGGTAGAGAATTCCAAAGATTCACAACCCTTTGAGTGAATTGCTTGCTGTACCTGCATATTAACTTTCTGTGATTCGTGTACAAGGACACCCAGGTCCCTCTGAATACCAACATTTCCCAATCTCTCACCATATAAAAAAATATTGGGCCAGAAATTCAGCTTTCAGGCTTCCTGCGGGTGCAAGCATCGCGCACGTACTTGCCCTACCGCGCCTGCAGTTGTGCTTTGGGCCCACGAGGACTTCGGGTCCTGGGCCTCCTCCAGCTGCCGGCGCGCAGTGCTTGCGTATCCCAGGAGCGCAGTTAGTTCAAAGCGTCCCCTGGGATCACGTGGGCCATGGAAAGCCAATCCTAGCAGGGCATTTTCATTCATAGATTTGACAGGAAGACCTGTCAAATCTATGAATAGAGATCGGCCCCAAAACCGCACTTAAACTTCAAATAAATCTTTTTTAAAAATCACATTTTTAAAATAACTATAAGTTAAATAAATTAACTACTTTAAACAAAAATTAAAATTTTTGAAAAAATTAATTATACTTTTTAACGGTGCTAAAAATAAACTTACCTTTCTTTAAAGTATCTAAAAAAGATAAACCTGTTGAAATTTTTTTTAAATTGTAATTAATTAACCACTTACCTTGTTAAAAACAGGCCTTGCGCCTCCTTTTTAAAAGCACAGCTTCTTCATACTTACCTTCCCGGAGAAACCTGAAAAAAACCCTGAAAATCGCTGCGTGCGCGCAGCCTCTCCCGCGCACAGCGGTTCACCTCTGAACCCCTCCCTTCAGGGGAACGGAAGTTCCGGTTTCCCGCGCATGCGCAGTGCATGCAGGAAACCGGCACTTCAGGTGGCCTTACGGGTGAGTACACAGCGCGTACTCACCCGACAACAGCCGAATTTCTGGCCCATTGTTTTTCTATTTTTCCTACCAAAGTGGATATTTTCACACTTCTCCACATTATATTCCATCTGCCATGTTCTTGCCCATTCACTGAACCTGGTTCCTATCTTCTGGCCCAGCTACTCACCAGCTGTGCTGGGGAAGATATAGATCAGGATTCAAGGAGCATTGGAGTCTACTTACTCATCCTCCTCTCCTTCGGGCAGTTTCTCTTTCTGCGACCGAACCCATTGCTCGACGTGAGACAGTGAGTTCTTTCTCTGTGGATCCAGGTCCTCAACCCCAGGCTTGGAATCCCCCTCAAATCTGAATGCTCTGTTCTGGATCCCACTCGTAGGAGTGGGAGGAGGGACTGTGCCATTCTGTGGCGGAGGGGTCAGCCGCTCAAGGGAGATGGTTACAGATGGGACTTCCCTCCGACCATTAATGGGAGCCAGGAGCTCCCGTCTCACTTTCTCCAACTTCTTTTCCATCATTTCGTTCCTGGAATCCGTTTGCCGCTTCGGTTCAGACAGTTTTGCGATTTCCAGTGATTCCGCACTTTGGGCATTTTCCGTGCGCTGGAGCAGCCCGGATTTAGTGAAATCTTCGAAGCTGGAATATCGCTGTTCCTGGGGAGCGCGCTTTGAAGCTTTCATCGAGGAGATGCTGCAAAAAGACAGTGAAAGTGTAAATAAACCGACTGCAAGTTGGGCACAACTGATAAATCCTAAATTTCTGTTGTTACAAAAATACAACTGGTTCTGAACATGGAGAAGCTCATCGAGTTCAAGATGATAAATATTAAAGAACATGAATTAGCCGAGAAAGAACCAGAGTCTGTGGTGGCTGTCAGTAACGAGCAAGGAGCTTTCGACTGAACTACGACCTCTTGCACCTGTTCTTGCTTTTTTATCAATTCTACAGTCAGCCCTCCTCTGAACTTCCTTCTTTTTATCTCCAAGCTCCAAACACCTCGTCCCACGCACCCATCCTCCTCTCTAAAGCCTCACTGTGTTGAAATCATGACTCATTGCTCTGGCCCTTACTCGAACATTCAATTGCAGAACCTCTAAATTCCGGATCTCCTCACTTCCCTCAGTCTTCCTTTCATCCCAAGTTGTTAAACGCCAGGTTCAGTGACAACTAATCACCACGTTTAGTTTCATAAGAACATCAGAACATAAGAAATAGGAGCAGGAGTCGGCCATTTGGCCCTCGAGACTGCTCCACCATTCAGTAAGATCATGGCTGATCTTCTACCTCATCTCCACTTTCCTGCACTATCCCCATATCCCTTGATTCCCTTAATATCCAAAAATCTATCGATCTCTGTCTTGAATATACTCAACGACTGAGCCTCCACAGCCCTCTGGGGTAGAGAATTCCAAAGATTCACAACCCTTTGAGTGAATTGCTTGCTGTACCTGCATATTAACTTTCTGTGATTCATGTACAAGGATACCCAGGTCCCTCTGAATACCAGCATTTCCCAATCGCTCACCATTTACAAAAAAAATTCTGTTTTTCTATTTTTCCGACCAAAGTGGATATTTTCACACTTCTCCACGTTATATTCCATCTGCCACGTTCTTGCCCATTCACTTAACCGGTCTATATCCTATTGCAGCCATTGTAATCGGGTACGGTAGCATAGTGGTTATGTTACTGGAATAGTAATCCAGAGGGCTGGTTCACTAATGTCCTTTAGGGAAGGAAATCTGCCGTCCTTACCCGGTCTGGCCTATATGTGACTCCAGACCCACAGCAATGTGGTTGACTCTTAACTGCCCTCTGAAATGGCCTAGCAAGCCACTCAGTTGTATAAGGCGGCTCACCACCACCTTCTCAAGGGCAATTAGGGATGGGCAATAAATGCTGGCCTTGCTGGCGATGCCCACATCCCGTGAATGAATAAATTTTTAAAAAGCCTCTTTCCGTCCTCCTCACACCTTACTGTCCCACCTAGCTTTGTATCGTCAGCAAACTTGGATATATTACACTCGGTCTCCTCATCATAGATTAATAGCTGAGGCCCCAGCTCTGATCCTACTCTTTTCTGCTTTGGAATAATCCTGCAGTATGGGCCCTTCCCCGAGCCTGCAGTATGGGCCCTTCCCCGAGCCTGAAGTATGGGCCCTTCCCCGAGCCTGCAGTATGGGCAACTTCCCCGAGCCTGCAGTATGGGCCCTTCCCCGAGCCTGCAGTATGGGCCCTTCTCCGAGCCTGCAGTATGGGCCCTTCCCCGAGCCTGCAGTATGGGCCCTTCCCCGAGCCTGCAGTATGGGCCCTTCCCCGAGCCTGCAGTATGGGCCCTTCCCCGAGCCTGCAGTATGGGCCCTTCCCCGAGCCTGCAGTATGGGCCCTTCCCCGAGCCTGCAGTATGGGCCCTTCCCCGAGCCTGCAGTATGGGCCCTTCCCCGAGCCTGCAGTATGGGCCCTTCCCCGAGCCTGAAGTATGGGCCCTTCCCCGAGCCTGCAGTATGGGCCCTTCCCCGAGCCTGAAGTATGGGCCCTTCCCCGAGCCTGCAGTATGGGCCCTTCCCCGAGCCTGCAGTATGGGCCCTTCCCCGAGCCTGCAGTATGGGCCCTTCCCCGAGCCTGCAGTATGGGCCCTTCCCCGAGCCTGTTCAATAATGGAAAATGCTGGATGCCAATTGGAGTTGGGGTTTGACTCTGACCTTGCTGTCCTTTCAGGTTCCGGAGGTATGAACTTTGGCGGCAGACGCCCAAGCCATTTGATACCATACAATAGGATTGAATGAGAAGGAGCTTTCTGTACAATGGGAGTGAATGGGAGAGGGTTTGGGCCATTGGGATTCTGTACAATGGGAGTGACTGGGAGAGGGTTTGGGCCATTGGGATTCTGTACAATGGGAGACGGTTTGGGCCATTGGGATTCTGTACAATTGGAGTGAATGGGAAGAGGTTTGGGATCTTACTGGAATTGACTGTAATACATTACGAGCTCTTTAACTCCTTACTTGCTGTTTTCAGATTCCACGCGTGCTGATCGGCTCATGGCCCTGATCCAACCGTTCATATCCTCCTGTGTGTCGGCACTGAAGTAGTATGTCCTCATTCCTGAGTGTTCGGCCTGTGGGACAGGAAGGAGTCAGCAAAGGTCAAACATCTCTTCATTCCTGAACGTTTTCTCTCTCTGCTATAATCCTTTGTCCTCACACCTCCTCCTCCCCCTGACATTCAGCCAGGTTTGGGAGTGGAGTATTGTGTAATGGAGCACAGGTGCAAGGACAACTGCACATCACCAACTGCAACCACAGTCTGTAAATCTCAGTTATAAAAGTCTATTAATGGGATCTGGTCTTAACTCAGTGTCAGTGCTCTCACCCTAACCCTAATTGTACTTAGACAACGTCTGGAGTCTCCACTTCACCCAGAATGGTCTGTCCGGTTAATCTCCTGGTGGGAGAGAAAGAAAAATAATTGACCCCAAACAGGAAATCACACGAGGACAGTTGAAAGGGCAGAGACTCCTCTGGTGGTGTTTCTGTCCCAAGGAGCAGGATTCAGACCGTCTCCTAATCTCTGGAAGGTGCCACCAGGCCCAGTGTTTCGGTGTCCCAGGAGCTGCCGGCGTGAGTGCCGGTGTTTTTCCTGGTTCGACCAGGAACCCATTTCTCTTCCCACATCCCAGAAATGGGGAGTAATTTCCCCTGGAGTCTGGAGATCTGGCAGATCCTATAGAGGGCGGTCAGTCCACAAACGGCAAGCCCCCAACTCCCACCACCCTTCCCTGCACCCCCCGCCCACCACACTCCCCTGCACCCCACAACTCCCACCACCCCTCCCCTGCACCCCCCGCCCACCACACTCCCCTGCACCCCCGCCCACCACCCTCCCCTGCACCCCTCGCCCACCACCCCTCCCCTGCACCCCACAACTCCCACCACCCTCCCCTGCACCCCCGCCCACCCCCTGCACCCCCGCCCACCACCCCTGCACCCCCCGCCCACCACCCCTCCCCTGCACCCCCCTCCCACCACCCTCCCCTGCACCCCCCGCCTGCCACACCTGCACCCCCCGCCCACCACCCTCCCCTGCACCCCCCGCCCACCACCCCTCCCCTGCACCCCCCGCCCACCACCCCTCCCCTGCACCCCCGCCCACCACCCCTCCCCTGCACCCCCGCCCACCACCCCTCCCCTGCACCCCCCACCCACCACCCCTCCCCTGCACCCCCCGCCCACCACCCCTCCCCTGCACCCCCCGCCCACCACCCCTCCCCTGCACCCCCCGCCCACCACCCCTCCCCTGCACCCCCCGCCCACCACCCCTCCCCTGCACCCCCCGCCCACCACCCCTCCCCTGCACCCCCCGCCTACCACCCCTCCCCTGCACCCCCGCCCACCACCCCTCCCCTGCACCCCCCGCCCACCACCCCTCCCCTGCACCCCCCGCCCACCACCCTCCCCTGCACCCCCCGCCCACCACCCTCCCCTGCACCCCCTTCCCACCACCAGGGTGTATCCTCTGTCGGATTCTGTTATTTTCTCCCCATATTTCCAAATACAAATCGAATTCCGAATTGGCCTGAACCTTAAAAGCAAATTTCCGGGTTTTCCGGTCCTGTGGATCAGCAGCAGAGATGACGTAACTCGGCATCGGAATACTCCCCAAGATTCTTTCTTCCCGACTGTCTGTGGAACACAAGATACAGAGAATCAGCTTCTACTGGTCAACTTATCTCCTGACCTTTCCCAGGTAACGAGATTACACTCTTCTTCACATAGTGGTTGGGCTGGTGGTTGGTTAGGTGTTTGGGCAATGGTTGGGCAATGGTTGGTTAGGTGTTTGGGCAATGGTTGGGCAGTGGTTGGGCAGCAGTTGGGCAGCGGTTGGGCAGCGGTTGGGCAGCGGTTGGGCAGTGGTTGGGCAGCGGTTGGGCAGCGGTTGGGCAGTGGTTGGGCAGCGGTTGGGCAGCGGTTGGGCAGCGGTTGGGCAGGCAGTGGTTGGTTGGGCAGTGGTTGGGCAGCGGGTGGTTGGGCAGTGGTTAGGCAGGTTCAGTTACCTCTGTAATAAAAGAGACAGAAATCAGACAGGACGAACCATCTTCTCTTCCACAGCTTAAGCCCAGAGCTGTCCTGAAACACAGAGAGAAACAATCAAACCCGATCTGCAGACTCTGCAGTAGCTACAGGAGAGGCCACAATGCTCACCACTTAATGCACCGACACTCTCTTCAATCATGTGGGATTCTGTCTTTCATTCATTCCCCACAATTTCCCTGAAGGTGCTGACTCTCACTGGGGTACAGTTCCACAGACACTGACTCTCACTGGGGTACGGTTCCTGAAGGTGCTGACTCTCACTGGGGTACAGTTCCTGAAGGTGCTGACTCTCACTGGGGTACAGTTCCTGAAGGTGCTGACTCTCACTGGGGTACAGTTCCTGAAGGTGCTGACTCTCACTGGGGTACAGTTCCTGAAGGTGCTGACTCTCACTGGGGTACAATTCCTGAAGGTGCTGACTCTCGCTGGGGTACAGTTCCTGAGGGTGTTGGGAAGGGGTATCCTGGTTGCTCTCTCTGTCCCTGGCCCAGGATCTCTGGGCTGCAACCGGTGATTTTACTCACTGGGCCACCAGAGGGAGCCCACGCTCTAGAATTGAAATGGGCCCTGAGCAAGTCTCGCTCCTCGGCCTTCATCGCCCAGTGACGCCATCAATGCCCAAGAACAGCGCCAGGTGTCTGAATCCGTTACAGTCTGCACGCAGTGACACCACCGCGGCTTAAAGAGGGCGATGGGGTTCAGTGCTGGGGGTGGGGCAATCAGCCCCAAGTCTTTAAAAACCGCGCCCTCCCCCCTTCCCTGGTACCTGTTTGTTGAGCCACCCCCGGATCACCGTCAGCGAGTTGGGATCTCGTTTTATCGCCTGCTCCCTCTTGGCGAAAGTGTGAACTTTCTTCATCGCTCGGACTGGCTGCACAAAAACAAATCAGAATAAACGGGTCAAAGGTGAAACCAGCGAATGAAATAACGGTGTTAGAATCGATTAAAGGGGGTCCGTGTGGGGGCCACTGCAGCCCAGATTAAAGAGGGTCCTCGTCATCAGACGCGCCCCGGTAACCCCACACCGATAGGGGTCGGAACCAGACCTTCCTGGGCTGTGGGGCTCAGTGCCACGCCGCGTCCCATCACTAGTTGCTCTATACTTCTGGTAACTGGGTCAGTAGCTGGCTGGGAGACAGAGAGTGGGGATAAAGGAAACATACGTGGGAATGGTAGCATAGTGGTTATGTTACTGGACTAATAATCCAGAGGCCTAGACTAATGATCCAGAGACGTGAGTTCAAATCCCACCACGGCAGCTGGGAATTTAAATTCAGTTAATTAAATAAATCTAGAATAAAAACCAGTATCCGTAATGGTGACCATGAAACTATCGGATTGTCGTAAAAACCCATCTGGTTCACTAATGTCCTTTAGAGAAGGAAATCTGCCGTCCTTACCTGGTCTGGGGACTATATGTGACTCCAGACCCACAGCAATGTGGTTGACTCTTAACTGCCCTCTGAAATGGCCTGGCAAGTCACTCAGTTATAACAAACCGCTACAAAACACAATAATAAGAATGAAACCGGACGGACCACCCGGCATCGACCTCGGCACCGGCTTCAGACACGACAACGGCACACCCAGCCCAGTCGACCCTGCAAAGTCCTCCTCACCAACATCTGGGGACTTGTGCCAAAATTGGGAGAGCTGTCCCACAGACTAGTCAAGCAACAGTCTGACATAGTCATGCTCACAGAATCATACCTTTCAGCCAATATCCCAAACTCCTCCATCACCATCCCTGGATATGTCCTGTCCCACCGGCAGGACAGACCCACCAGGGGTGGTGGCACAGTGGTATACAGTCGGGAAGGAGTGGCCCTGGGAGTCCTCAACATTGACTCCGGACCCCATGGCTTCAGGTCAAGCATGGGCTGATTACCACCTACCGCCCTCCCTCAGCTGATGAATCACTACTGCTGCATGTTGAACACCACTTGGAAGAAGCACTGAGAGTAGCAAGGGCACAGAATGTACTCTGGATGGGGGACTTCAATGTCCATCACCAAAAGTGGCTCGGTAGCACCACTTCTGACCGAGCTGGCCAAGTCCTGAAGGACATAGCTGCCAGTCTGCATCTGTCCATGACAGCCGCATAGTCCTTGTGAGACTAAGTCCCGTCTTCACACTGAGGACACCCTCCATCGTGTTGTGTGGCACTACCACCGTGCTAAATGGGATAGATTCAGAACAGATCTAGCAGCTCAAAACTGGGCATCCATGAGATGCTGTGGGCCATCAGCAGCAGCAGAATTGTATTCCACCACAATCTGTAACCTCATGGCCCAGCATATCCCTCACTCTACCATTACCATCAAGCCAGGGGACCAACCCTGGTTCAATAAGGATTGTAGAAGAGCATGCCAGGAGCAGCACCAGGTGTACCTAAAAATGAGGTGCCAACCTGGGGAAGCTGCAACACAGGCCTACATGCATGCTAAAAAGCAGAAGCAGCATGCTATAGACAGGGCTAAGCAATTCCACAATCAACGGATCAGATCAAAGCTCTGCAGTCCTGCCACATCCTGTCGTGAATGGTGGTGGACCATTAAACAACTAACGGGAGGAGGAGGCTCCATGAATATCCCCATCCTCAATGATGGTGGAGCCCAGCACGTGAGTGCAAAAGACAAGGCTGAAGCATTTGCAAACATCTTCAGCCAGAAGTACCGAGTGGATGATCCATATCGGCCTACTCCTGAGGTCCCCACCACCACAGAAGCCAGTCTTCAGCCAATTCAATTCACTCCACGTGATATCAAGAAATGGCTGAGCGCACTGGACACAGCAAAGGCTATGGGCCCCGACAACATCCTGGCTATCGTGCTGAAAACTTGTGCTCCAGAACTAGCCGCGCCTCTAGCCAAGCTGTTCCAGTACAACTACAACACTGGCATCTATCTGACAATGTGGAAAACTGCCAAGGTATGTCCTGTCCACAAAAAGCAGGACAAATCCAATCTGGCCAATTACCGCCCATCAGTCTACTCTCAGTCATCAGCAAAGTGATGGAAGGTGTCGTCGACAGTGCTATCAAGCGGCACTTACTCACTAATAACCTGCTCATTGATGCCCAGTTTGGGTTCTGCCAGGACCACTCGGCTCCAGACCTCATTACAGCCTTGGTCCAAACATGGACAAAGGAGCTGAATTCCAGAGGTGAGGTGAGAGTGACTGCCCTTGACATCATGGCAGCATTTGACCGAGTGTGGCATCAAGGAGCCCTAGTAAAACTGAAGTCAATGAGAATCGGGGGGAAAACTCTCCACTGGCTGGAGTCATACCTAGCACAAAGGAAACATAGAAGATAGGAGCAGGAGTAGGCCATTCGGCCCCTCGAGCCTGTACCACCATTTAATGAGATCATGGCTGATCATCCAAATTCAGTACCCTGTCCCTGCTTTCTCCCCATATCCCTTGATCCCTTTAGCCTTAAGAAATATATCTAACTCCTTCTTGAATATATTTAATGAATTGGCCTCAACTGCCTTGTGTGGTAGAGAACTCCACAGGTTCACCACTCTCTGGGTGAAGAAATTCCTCCTCATCTCAGTCCTAAATGGCTTACCCCTTATCCTTAGACTGTGACCCCTGGTTCTGGACTCCCCCGCCTTCGGGAACATCCTTCCTGCATCTAGTCTGTCGAGTCCTGTTAGAATTTTATAAGTTTCAATGAGATCCCCTCTCATTCTTCTAAACTCTAGCGAATATAAGCCTAATCGACCCAATCCCTCCTCATACGTCATTCCTGCCATCCCAGGTATCAGTCTGGTGAATCTTCGCTGCACTCTCTCCATGGCAAGAACATCCTTCCTCAGATAAGGTGACCAAAACTGCACACAATACTCAAGGTGTGGTCTCACCAAGGCCCTGTACAACTGCAGCAAGACATCCTTGCTCCTGTACTCGAATCCTCTCGCTATGAAGGCCAACATACCATTTGCCTTCTTAACCGCCTGTTGCACTTGCATGCTTACCTTCAGCGACTGGTGCACAAGGACACCCAGGTCTCGTTGCACTTCCCCTTTTCCCAATCTATTGCCGTTCAAATAATAATCTGTCTTCCTGTTTTTGCCACCGAAGTGGATAACCTCGCATTTATCCACATTATACTGCATTTGCCATGCATCTGCCCAATCACCCAACCTGTCCAAATCATATTGGAGTTTCTCTGCAGCCTCCTCACAGCACACACGCCCACCCAGCTTTGTGTCGTCTGCAAACTTGGAGATATTACATCTAGTTCCCTCGTCTAGATCATTTATATATATTGTGAATAGCTGGGGTCCTAGCACCGATCCTTGCGGTACCCCACTAGTCACTGCCTGCCACTCGGAAAAAGACCCGTTTATTCCAACTCTTTGCTTTCTGTCCGCCAACCAGTTCTCTATCCAAGTCAGTACCTTACCCCCAATCCCGTGTGCTTTAACTTTGCACGCTAATCTCTTATGCGGGACCTTATCGAAAGCCTTCTGAAAGTCCAAATACACCACATCCACTGGTTCTCCCTTATCTATTCTACCAGTTACATCCTCAAAAAATTCCAGTAGATTAGTCAAGCATGATTTACCTTTTGTAAATCCATGTTGACTTTGTCCGATCCTGTCACTGTTTTCCAAGTGCTCTGCTATTACATCTTTTATAATGGACTCTAGCATTTTCCCCACTACCGATGTCAGACTTACCGGTCGACAATTCCCCGTTTTCTCTCTACCACCTTTTTTAAATAGTGGGGTTGCATTAGCTATCCTCCAATCCATGGGAACTGTTCCAGAGTCTATAGAATTTTGGAAGATGACCAGCAATGCATCTACTATTTCTAGGGCCACTTCCTTAAGTACCCTAGGATGTAGATTATCAGGCCCTGGGGATTTATCGGCCTTCAATCCTGTCAATTTCCCTAACACCATTTCCCTACAAATACTGATTTCATTCAATTCCTCCCTCTCATTAGACCCTCTGTTCCCCGACATCTCTGGAAGTTTATTTGTGTCCTCCTTTGTGAAGACAGAACCAAAGTATGTATTTAATTAGTCTGCCATTTCTTTGTTTCCCATTATAAATTCCCCTGATTCTGACTGCAAGGGACCTACACTTGACTTCACCAATCTTTTTCTCTTCACATATCTATAGAAGCTTTTACAATCAGTTTTTATGTTCCTTGCAAGCTTACTCTCATAATCTATTTTCCCCCTCTTAATTAATCCCTTTGTCCTCCTTTGCTGAATCCTAAACTGCTCCCAATCCTCAGGTTTGCTGCTTTTGCTGGCCAAATTATATGTCCTCTCCTTGGATCTTATGCTATCCCTAATTTCCCTTGTTAGCCATGGTTGAGTCACCTTTTTTGTTTTATTTTTATGCCAAACAGGGATGAACAAATTCTGTAGTTCATCCATGCGATCTTTAAATGTTTGCCATTGCCTAGCCACCGTCAACCCTTAAAGTAACGTTCCCCAATCCATCCTAGCCAACTCGTGCCTCATACCATCGTAGTTTCCTTTATTTAAATTCAGGACCCTAGTCTCTGAGTCAACTACTTCACTCTCCATTTTAATGAAGAATTCTATCATATTATGATCGCTCCTCCCCATGGGGCCTCGCACAACAAGATTGCTAATTAATCCTTTCTCATTACATAATAACCAGTCTAAGATGGCCTGATCTCTAGTTGGTTGTGGTGGTTGGTGGTCAATCATCACAGCCCCAGGACATTGCTGCAGGAGTTCCTCAGGGTAGTGTCCTAGGCCCAACCATCTTCAGTTGCTTCATCAATGACTTTCCCTCCAACATAAGGTCAGAAATGGGGATGTTCGCTGATGACTGCACAGTGTTCAGTGCCATTCACAACTCCTCAGATAATGAAGCAGTCTATGCCCGCCTGCAACAAGACCTGGACGACGTTCAGGCTTGGGCTGATAAGTGGCAGGTAACATTCGTGCCACACAAGTGCCAGGCAATGACTATCTCCACCGCCCCTTGACATTCAACGGCATTACCATCGCTGAATCCCCCACCATCAATATCCTGGGGGGTTACCATTGACCAGAAACTTAACTGGACCAGCCACATAAATACTGTGGCAACAAGAGCAGGTCAGAGGCTGGGTATTCTGCAGCGAGTGTCTCACCTCCTGACTCCCCAAAGCCTTTCCACCATCTACAAGGCACAAGTAAGGAGTGTGATGCTTGCCTGGATGAGTGCAGCTCCAACAACACTCGTGAGGCTCGACACCATCCAGGACAAAGCAGCCCGCTTGATTGGCACCCTTTCCACCACCTTAAACATTCACTCCCTCCACCACCGGCGCACCGTGGCTGCAGTGTGCACCATCTACAAGATGCACTGCAGCAACTCGCCAAGGCTTCTTCGGCAGCACCTCCCAAACCCGCAACCTCTACCACCTAGAAGGACAAGGGCAGCAGGCGCATGGGAACACCACCACCTCCAAGTTCCCCTCCAAGCCACACACCATCCTGACTTGGAAGTATATCGCCGATCCTTCATCATCGCTGGGTCAAAATCCTGGAACTCCCTCCCTAACAGCACTGTGGGAGTACCTTCACCACACGGACTGCAGTGGTTCAAGAAGGCGGCTCACCACCACCTTCTCAGGGGCGATTAGGGATGGGCAATAAATGCTGGCCTTGCCAGCGACGCCCACATCCCGTGAATGAATTTTTAAAAAATACGCTGATAGGCTGAATGTGACTAGTGATGTCCCCCCGTACTGGGGCCTCAGCTTTTTACCATATTTATCAATAACATACTTGAAGGAATAGAGAGCTGTATATCCAAGTTTGCTGACGACACTAAGTTGGGAGGCTCAGTAAGTAGTGTCGATGGGAGCAGGAAAGTTACAAAGGGACATTGATAGATTCTGTGAGTGGGCAAAACTGTGACGGATGGAATTCAGTGTGGGAAAGTGTGAGGTCACCCACTGTGGACCTAAGAAAGACAGATCAGAATATTTTCTAAATGGTGAGAAGCTGGGAACTGTGGAGGAGCCGAGAGATTTAGGATTTCAGGTACAGAAATCACTAGTGGAAAGGTACAAAATATAATTAAAAAGGCTGATGGAATGTTGGCCTTTATCTCGAGGGGGCTGGAATACAGAGGGGGAGAAGTTATGTTAGTTGTATAAAGCTCTGGTCAGACCCCATCTGGACACTGCGTTCAGTTCTGGGCACCACACATCAGGAAGGATATATTGGCCTTGGAGGGGGAGCAGCACAGATTCACCAGAATGATACCGGGGCTAAAAGGGTTAATTATGAGGCCAGGTTACACAGACTGGGCTTGTATTCCCTTGATTATAGAAGATTAACGGGTGATCTGATTGAGGTGTTTAAGATGATTAAAGGAGTTGAGAGGGTAGATTGAGAGAAACTATTTCCTCTGGTGGGGGGGAGTCCAGAACAAGGGGGCAGAACCTTAAAATTAGAGCCAGGCCGTTCAGGGGTGATGTCAGGAAGCACTTCTTCACACAAAGGGTGGTGGAAATCTGGAACTCTCTCCCCCAAAAGGCTGTTGAGGCTGGGGGTCAAATTAAAATTTAAGAGTGAGATGGATAGATTTTTGGTGGGTAGGGGTATCAAGGGACATGGGGCAAAGGCGGGTAAATGGAGTTGAGATACAAGATTAGCCATGATCGAATAGAATGGCGGAACAGGCTCGAGGGGCTGAATATTTTTTAAATGGTGAGAACGTTTCAAATGTTGGTGTTCAGGGAGATTTGGGTGCCCTCGTGCAAGAAACACAGAAAGCTAGCATGCAGGAACAGCAAGCAATAAGGAAGGCAAATGGCAAGTTGGCCTTTATTGCAAGGGGGTTGGGAGTATAAGAGTAAGGAAGCCTTGCTACAATTATACAGAGACCACACCTGGAGTACTGTGCACAGTTTTGGTCTCCTTATCTAAGGAAGGATATACTTGCCTTAGAGGCGGTGCAACGAAGGTTCACTAGATTGATCCCTGGGTTGAGAGGGCTGTCCTATGATGAGAGATTGTGTGGAATGGGCCTATACTCTCTGGAGTTTAGAAGAATGAGAGGTGATCTCATTGAAACATACAAGGTTCTGAAGGGGATTGACAGGGTAGATGCTGAGAGGCTGTTTCCCCTGGCTGGAGTGTCTAGAACTAGGGGGCACAGTCTCAGGATAAGGGGTCGGCCATTTAAGACTGAGATGAGGAAGAATTTCTTCACTCAGAGGGTTGTGAATCTTTGGAATTCTCTGCCCCAGAGGGCTGTGGATGCTGAGTCGTTGAGTATATTCAAGGCTGAGATACATTTTTGGACTCTAGGGGAATCAAGGGATATGGGGCTAGTGCAGGAAAGTGGAGTTGAGGTTGATGATCAGCCATGATCTTATTGAATGGCGGAGCAGGCTCGAGGGGCCGAATGGCCGACTCCTGCTCCTATTTCTTATGCTATTATGTTCTCCTCCTGTTCTAATGCAGGGCACCAGGGGAAGGGCTCAGTCCCACAGTCAGGATTCCACCAAAGCTGGAAAGAATAGGAGAGAGATAAGCGGGCGAAGGGGAGACCGGGGGGAGGGGAGACCGGGGGAGGGGAGACCGGGCGAAGGGGAGACCCGGGGGAGGGGAGACCGGGGGAGGGGAGACCTGGGGGAGGGGAGACCGGGGGAGGGGAGACCCGGGGAGGGGAGACCCGGGGAGGGGAGACCGGGGGAGGGGAGACCGGGGGAGGGGATACCGGGCGAAGGGGAGACCTGGGGGAGGGGAGACCGGGGGAGGGGAGACCTGGGGGAGGGGAGACCGGGGGAGGGGAGACCCGGGGGAGGGGAGACCGGGGGAGGGGAGACCTGGGGGAGGGGAGACCGGGCGAAGGGGAGACCGGGGGAGGGCAGACCGGGCGATGGGGGGACCGGGCGATGGGGAGACCCGGGGGAGGGGAGAATGGGCGAAGGGGAGACCGGGGGAGGGGAGACCGGGCGATGGGGAGACCGGGCGATGGGGAGACCCGGGGGAGGGGAGAATGGGCGAAGGGGAGACCGGGGGAGGGGAGACCCGGGGGAGGGGAGACCGGGCGATGGGGAGACCCGGGCGAAGGGAGACCGGGGGAGGGGAGACCGGGGGAGGGAAGACTGGGGGAGTGGGAGTGGGACTGGAGGACTCCACAGATTTCAGAGTGCCTGCTTGCTAACCTTTGAGCCCAATACGGTGTTGATGGAGGAGATGGTGATGATACTGGACGTTTGGCTCAGTCCACTGCGAGGCCTCTCGATCACCTCCGACATCACGACAATCAGCCTGAAAAACAGAGGCAGAGATCTGATCCACAACTGTCAGTGAGACAGCACATTCCCAGCTTGCCTGACCTCATGCTCACTCGGCAAAGTGTAAAATACCCAAACTGTTCTCGAATCTCCCCATTCCCAAATTTCTCCCCTGCCCTCATAATACTGACTCTCACTGGGGTACAGTTCTACAGAACGGAGTGTCTGTGTGTTTGATCACTGAAGAGGGTTAATTAAAGGTACAGTACCTGATCACTTGAGAGTCACAGCACTCTCTCTCTGTCTTTCTCTCTCTTGTGTTCAACACAAATCCCAGCTAAATGCAAAATAGAATCATAGATGCGATCCAAAAGGAAAATAAATCTTTTTTTCCAAGAAATCAGATTATCTCGAATCTAATTTCCCAGTGGGAATGATGGACAGAACCAACTGGAGTCTCGATCTGTTTAATCCGCCCAAACAGTGAACGGAAAAACAGAATGAGCTGCTGCCACATCTCTGTATGGTACTGGGCTTTCCCCCCACTCCAAACCCCCCCAACAACTTGCCCCCGAACAAACCCCACCTGCAACCCCCACCCCCGCAAACACCCCCGTACAACCACCCCTTCACAAAGCCCTCCCCGCAGGTTCCCCTCTCACAGTCCATGCTCCCCCCAGGGGGCAGAGTTCCGCCCGGGCAGGAAATTCAATCCACGCTCCCCGGGGGCGCAGTGCACCACGTCAAACTTGGGCAGCGAGTATTAACTCTTTCAGTGCGGTGAGAATTTATAACACACCCATCCTCCAAGTGTGGGCTGGGGAGTCAGTCGTCACCCCTCCTGACCAGACCCACAAACGTCCCCATCACCACTGCCAAGTCCGGGTTACAGGGCGTGGGACTGTGTGGTGAGTTCTAGGGCTGACTGATCGCAGTCCCCTGCAGCAGGAATGGGCCTGATATTTGCTCAGTCTGGGGATCGAAAATGGGACTCCTTCAACACAATGGAACAATCCAAGGTGATTCAGAGAGAAACCGGACACTGAGCGGGGGAGGGGGAGGAGGGATTTAAGGAGGCGTTCGGAACTGGGGAGAGATGGTTAGGGAGAGTTCCAGAGCACAGGGATGTGAGGGTGGAAAAAAGAGACTTGCATTTCTATAGCGCCTTTCACAACCTCAGGACGTCCCAAAGCGCTTTACAGCCAATGAAGTACTTTTGAAGTGTAGTCACTGTTGTAATGTAGGAAACGCGGCAGCCAATTTGCACACAGCAAGATCCCACAAACAGCAATGTGATAAAAACCAGATAATCTGTTTTAGTGATTTTGGTTGAGGCATAAATATTGGCCCCAGGACACCGGGGAGAATTCTTTTACATCCACCTGAGAGGTGGATGGGGCCTCGATTTAACACCTCATCCGAAAGACGGCGCTCCCTCGGTACTGCCCCTCCGACAGTGCAGCGCTCCCTCAGTACTGCCCCTCCGACAGTGCAGTGTCCCCTCAGTACTGCCCCTCCGACAGTGCGGCGCTCCCTCAGTACTGCCCCTGTGACAGTGCGGCGCTCCCTCAGTACTGCCCCTCCGACAGTGCGGCGCTCCCTCAGTACTGCCCCTGTGACAGTGCGGCGCTCCCTCAGTACTGTCCCTCCGACAGTGCGGCACTCCCTCAGTACTGTCCCTCCGACAGTGCGGCGCTCCTTCAGTACTGCCCCTCCGACAGTGCGGCGCTCCCTCAGTACTGTCCCTCCGACAGTGCAGTGTCCCCTCAGTACTGCCCCTCCGACAGTGCGGCACTCCCTCAGTACTGTCCCTCCGACAGTGCAGTGTCCCCTCAGTACTGACCCTCCGACAGTGCGGCGCTCCCTCAGTACTGCCCCTGTGACAGTGCGGCGCTCCCTCAGTACTGTCCCTCCGACAGTGCGGCACTCCCTCAGTACTGTCCCTCCGACAGTGCGCCGCTCCCTCAGTACTGCCCCTCCGACAGTGCAGTGTCCCCTCAGTACTGCCCCTCCGACAGTGCGGCGCTCCCTCAGTACTGCCCCTGTGACAGTGCGGCGCTCCCTCAGTACTGCCCCTCCGACAGTGCGGCGCTCCCTCAGTACTGCCCCTCCGACAGTGCAGTGTCCCCTCAGTACTGCCCCTCCGACAGTGCGGCTCTCCCTCAGTACTGCCCCTCCGACAGTGCGGCGCTCCCTCAGTACTGCCCCTCCGACAGTGCGGCGCTCCCTCAGTACTGTCCCTCCGACAGTGCAGCACTCCCTCAGTACTGCCCCTCCGACAGTGCGGCGCTCCCTCAGTACTGCCCCTCCGACAGTGCAGTGTCCCCTCAGTACTGCCCCTCCGACAGTGCGGCGCTCCCTCAGTACTGCCCCTGTGACAGTGCTGCGCTCCCTCAGTACTGCCCCTCCGACAGTTCCCTCAGATTTCCTAGATTTTTGTGCTCGAGTCTCTAGAGTGGGAATTGAACCCACAACCTTTTGACTCAGATGTGAGAGTGCTACCCACTGAGCCACACTGACACGAGGAGGTGGGTGAGGGACGGGATGCGGTGGGAGTACATTCCCTACCCCCAATTCTTGTACTTGTGTCTAATCCCTCGATTGCCGCGTTTTACCCCATCGCTGCAGAAACCTCCAGCCTTTGCTCAGCTTGATGTGAAAGTGCTGCGGTTTGAACCTGGCAGGCGTGGCACAGATTGACCGGATCAAAGTGTTACAGCTGAGGGATGAGGCACCAGAATATCACGGCAGGGGAGGGGTGGGGGGGAATGGGTGAGTTTATCGCTGGATTACAGCGGTACCTGGTTATTTCAGATGTTATGGAAATTCAGGGTGAAGTTACTCGGTGAGGGGGTGACTGTGCATAATAATCAGACACCAACCTCACAAATACTTCAGATCAACGAACTTGGGTGTGTGAAACAGAACAAACGGCCATTCCGCACTTGATCTGTGCCATCAACTCTCCGCTCTGTCTCACACCATTCCCCGCACCCACTCCCCGCACGCACCATTCCCCGCACCCACTCCCCGCACCCCCACTCCCCGCACCCACCACTCCCCGCACCCCCACTCCCCGCACCCACCACACCCTGCACCCACTCCCACCACTCCCCTCACCCACTCCCCGCACCCACTCCCCGCACCCACACCCCGCACCCACTCCCACCACTCCCCTCACCCACTCCCCGCACCCACTCCCCGCACCCACACCCCGCACCCACCAATCCCCGCACCCACTCCCCGCACCCACACCCACCACTCCCCGCACCCACACCCACCACTCCCCGCACCCACTCCCACCACTCCCCGCACCCCCACTCCCCGCACCCACCACTCCCCGCACCCACTCCCACCACTCCCCGCACCCCCACTCCCCGCACCCACTCCCCGCACCCACACCCCGCACCCACTCCCACCACTCCCCTCACCCACTCCCCGCACCCACTCCCCGCACCCACACCCCGCACCCACCAATCCCCGCACCCACTCCCCGCACCCACACCCACCACTCCCCGCACCCACACCCACCACTCCCCGCACCCACACCCACCACTCCCCGCACCCCCACTCCCCGCACCCACTCCCCTCACCCACTCCCCGCACCCACTCCCTGCACCCACTCCCTGCAACCACTCCCCGCACCCACTCCCTGCACCCACTCCCACCACCCCCCACTCTCCGCACCCCCCACTCGCCGCACCCACTCCCCGCACCTCCCGCACCCTCCACTCCCCGCACCCACTCCCCGCACCTCCTTAGCTCGTTTATCTTCACTTTGTTTTCAGTTCTTCCTTCCTTTCCCTTTTTCTATCCAGCTGTTTTTTATCCCTTTCTTCCTCCATTCTTTCCTTTTTAATTCTGTTCCTTTTCTTTTACCCCCCATTTTCTCCCCCTCTCCCCCCAGCACTGAGTGGCCATTCTTCACATGTGACCCTAGTCAGTGAGGGTCTGCACCTTATTTGACCGGGGTGGGGGGGTGGGGGGGGAGGGGTGCACGGGATCGATCGAAAACAAGATCCGACTGTTGGGTGATGCTCCCACAGTGGAACAGCCTTGTGCTCAGCTCATGTAGGAAGAGTGACTATTTTAGCAAGGTGCAGGGGGCGTGTGATGACTGTGGAATGTTATCCTGAGGGGAGATTATGGGAATACAATCACCCTGCAACACGGGACCCGTTGACCTTTGCACCCCTTGCATCTGTACTGTGGAACGTTCTGGATGAGGTCCTGGAGCCTCAGCTGATTGCGTTTGTTGCTAGTGAGGGAGCAACCTTCAGAGACTTGGATTAAATGAAAGCAGAAGCAGAATCGAGTCCCGTTCCCTTCAACACTGGACGGGGTCAGGCAGGGTCAGGGGACGGGACACGAGAACATTGCCATGGGGAGACGCACAAATCAGAGGGTCGAGTCAGGACTGTGCGATCCCAGTGGCTGGGTCTAGAGGCACTGAGACTAGGGTCTGAGAATCACAGACACGTCCCAGACAGGAACAAACTCAGTGAGACAGGGGCAGACATCACCGAGGTACTAGACAATGCTGGGGTATATGATGGTATATCAGTCGGTGATGGTGTACCGGACAGTGAGGGTGTATCAGACGGTGCCGGTGTACCAGACGTTGTACCAGACATTGTATCAGATGGTGCCAGTGTACCAGACAGTGTCGGGGAATCGGACGGTGTACCAGACGATGACAGTGTACCAGACGGTGTATCAGAAGGTGTATCAAATGGTGCCGGTGTACCAGACGGTGTTGGGGTATCAGACGGTGTATCAGATGGTGCCAGTGTACCAGACAGTGTATCAGATGGTGATGGTGTACCAGACGGTGTTGGGGTATCAGACGGTGTATCAGACGGTGCTGGTGTACCAGACGGTGTATCAGACGGTGCCAGTGTACCAGACGGTGTTGGGGTATCAGACGGTGTATCAGATGGTGCCGGTGTATCAGACAGTGTATCAGACGGTGCCAGTGTACCAGATGGTGTATCAGACGGTGCCAGTGTACCAGACGGTGTATCAGACGGTGCCAGTGTACCAGACGGTGTATCAGACCATGTATCAGATGGTGCCAGTGTACCAGACGGTGTTGGGGTATCAGACGGTGTATCAGATGGTGCCGGTGTATCAGACGGTGCCAGTGTACCAGATGGTGTACCAGACGATGTATCAGACGGTGCCAGTGTACCAGACGGTGTACCAGACGGTGTACCAGACGGTGCCGGTGTACCAGACGGTGTTGGGGTATCAGACAGTGTATCAAATGGTGCCAGTGTACCAGACGGAGTCAGGGTATTGGACAGTGTATCAGACGGTGCCAGTGTACCAGACGGTGTACCAGACGATGTATCAGACGGTGCCAGTGTACCAGATGGTGTATCAGACGATGTATCAGACGGTGCCAGTGTACCAGACGGAGTCAGGGTATTGGACAGTGTATCAGACGGTGTACCAGACGATGTATCAGACGGTGCCAGTGTACCAGACGGTGTATCAGACGATGTATCAGACGGTGCCGGTGTACCAGACGGAGTCAGGGTATTGGACAGTGTATTAGATGGTGCTGGAAGGCTCCTTGTGCCAAGCCTCTATCCTGAACACATCACTTATCTCCTTGTTTCTCTCGTTGCTCCTCTAACACCTGCTGACATTTAGTGTCTCGCGAGGCACTGACTTCGTGCTGTTTGCTGCCAGCTCAGAATTGCTGTGGTTTCTAGTCCTGAGCCAAGGATCTGTCCTTCACAGGGTCAGTAACAAAGCAGCTGGCCCCAGACTCAGGAACATTGGCAGCTTCACTGCGCACCGTAAACTCGGCCTTTGATCTAATGGGCTATCAGCTGAGATAAGGTAGAGCAATGGGGAGCCGTCCCCTCGTTCACACTCACACCCAGAGCACTCTTAATCCTTTGCGTTCCGCTTGTGTCGCCTGGTGAATGGATGTGCCTTTAACACTGTATCCTGTGCCTTTAACACTGTATCCTGTGCCTTTAACTGTTGTTAGAGACAAACTTTGGTCTGTTCTTGACTTTGAATCAAACTTGTATCCCAGAGATGGAAGGACGACATTCTTGAACACACTGCGTCACTCAGTTCCCTTTAACCCTCGATCTGGCCCAGAGTCAAACCCATATGGCAGGGGTGAGAGGACAATGTTCTAACTCATCGCACCGCCCCTTCGAGCATGAAAGGGCGAGAGCGAGGGGAGACTTTTACCCTCTCTGGACAGGATTCAAGGCGAGAGCTGTTAGAAGGTGGGCTGCACAATCTGGGAGTGTTCACAATGGGGGGCAGTGAGGCCTCACATCACTCTTAGTGCCAAAGGTATAAATGGGAAATGGACAAAATCCGTCAATGAAAGTGTTAATAGCCGATAGCAGTTAGCCTAACCCTGGAGACAGCCTTTGTATTCAATCAGCCCGGATCACAGAGCACTCCCTGTCTCACTCTTCCCACCAACTATTCAGCATTCATTCCAGTGTCACTGCCAACCCAGGACACAATAAAGGGAGCTCAGCCAACAGTGATGGAGAGAGGTTAAGATGGAGGGAGAAGGGGAGATGGAGAGAGATGGAGAGAGAGATGGAGATGGAGGTGGAGATGGAAAGAGATGGAGATCTCCCTCCCACAGCCAACAAGACGTAACTCAGCCTCCGCACACAATTCCTCCTCTTCTCCTGGTGTGATACGAGGCCAGAATCCCCCGTCCATCCACCCTGCTCTGGGAGCTGTGATTAAACCCAATCCCCATGGTTGAAGAGCTGCCCTCTCTCTGGAGGAGTGCTTGGTCCACTGTGGCTCCGAGTGTTGCCGCCTCAGCTCTGGGACGGGACACATGGGATCCTCTGGTTACAACATGCCTGCTCCCAGCTGCCTCAAACCAGTCACTGACCAGCAGGTCTTGGCCATTAGGTCAGGAGGGAGGGGCTAGATGGTCAGGAGGGAGGGGCCAGAAGGTCAGGAGGGAGGGGCTAGATTGTCAGGAGGGAGGGGCCAGATGGTCAGGAGGGAGGGGCCAGATGGTCAGGAGGGAGGGGCCAGAAGGTCAGGAAGGAGCAGATTTTGTCTTCGGTGGAATGAAGATCAGACGGGCTCTGGGATCCTCCCGTCAGTTTATCCCCAGGTGCTGAGGGCAAAAATCTACCCCAAGAAATTTCAGGAACCCAAATATAAAAAGCCTCTCCCGTTTTCAGACATTATCCCCATCACCCTAACTCTCAATCCCACCTACCCACCTTCTCCCCATATCCCTCAACCCCACCTACCCACCTTCTCCGCATATCCCTCAATCCCACCCACACACCTTCTCCCCATATCCCTCAATCCCACCTACCCACCTTCTCCGCATATCCCTCAATCCCACCCACACACCTACTCCCCATATCCCTCAATCCCACCTACCCACCTTCTCCGCATATCCCTCAATCCCACCCACACACCTTCTCCCCATATCCCTCAATCCCACCTACCCACCTTCTCCCCATATCCCTCAATCCCACCTACCCACCTTCTCCCCATATCCCTCAATCCCACCTACCCACCTTCTCCCCTTATCCCTCAATCCCACCTACCCACCTTCTCCCCTTATCCCTCAATCCCACCTACGCAGCTTCTCCCCATATCCCTCAATCCCACCTACCCACCTTCTCCCCATATCCCTCAATCCCACCTACCCACCTTCTCCCCATATCCCTCAACTCCTACCAGCTCCACAAACTTCTCCCCTTTGACCCCATTCACAATGTCCTTCCCTGGTAACATTCCACAATTTGATTCCTCTCTGGATAAAAGTTTTCCTGAGTTCCCTTCTCACCCCTAACTTCCTCCTGTTTAACCAGTGTCCCCTGGGATTTGCCCCCTTCATTATGGGAACCAATTCCCCCAGATCAGGTTTGCCTGCAAAATCTGGAGAACTTTGGTGATCTACTCAAAGTCTCCTCTTTTCCAAAAAAAACCCACAAGCCCAATTTCCTCAACTTTTCATCAGAAGTTTGTTTCCTGATACCCAGATTGCTGCCGCCAGCAGCCCAGCCCTCACGAGGACTGTGTGCCTCTGCCGTGCAGTCTCTCTCTCTGGATGAGAGCTGTATTATCTGAAGGATGCTCCTGTTGTTCAAAAATAGCCCACAAGGGAGAAGCGAGAACTGGACTGTCACTGGTTGTGTGAGGGAGGGTCCACTCTGAGTGTAGCGTGTAGTGGCCATTTACAGCTCTCCTCGAGTTCAGGGAAGTGGCTGCTCTGCTGGGATCTCTAAAATCCTGTGCTGGGATCTCTAATCTTGTGCTGGGATCCCCAAGCCTGTGCTGGGATCTCTAATCCTGTGCTGGGCTCGATGTGTTAATGGTGCTGCTCAGTGAGATGGAGATGATTGGGCTGCAGGAATCTGCTCCCTGGGGAGTAGTCACTCATCACTGTACGGAGCAGTCCAGCCCCTCAGAGTCGACAGGACACCTGTTTCCAGAAATATACAGTACAACGGGATTTGACACAGCAAGAGGTTAAAATAACCCCACTCCCTGTATCTATATATAAATATAACGAGTGCACGGGCGATTGCATCTAGAATAATCTCATCTCAGGCTTCTGATGATGAGAAACAACTTGTGCCCAATGTCTGTGAAATAATCTCAGTCCCTCGATGAGACTGCCTCCACATAACATGCTCTGTATTGAACATTTGTAGATTTATATCCCAGCATCAAATTGTCAATAACATCTCAGTTCTGTATCAGAGAATTTAGAACAAGTAACGGCCTCTACCCCCGCCCCATTTAATCTCCTCCCACAGCCCCTCTACACGATCCCCTCTCATGGACTCTACCCACCTGCCCCCTATTTAATCTCCTCCCAACTTTACAGGAAAAACTCTTTACCAAAACCAAATAACCAATAAGTAAATAAATCTCCTCCAAACATTTTCAATAACAGCAGAATTTTTAAGAACAAGATCATCTGGCTACTCACTAGCACTACCCCACCCTCTCCCCATATCCCCCACCCTCTCCCCATATCCCCCACCCACTCCCCATATCCCCCACCCTCTCCCCATATCCCCCACCCACTCCCCATATCCCCAACCCACTCCCCATATCCCCCACCCACTCCCCATATCCCCCACCCACTCCCCATATCCCCCACCCACTCCCCATATCCCCACCCACTCCCCATATCCCCCACCCTCTCCCCATATCCCCCACCCTCTCCCCATATCCCCCACCCTCTCCCCATATCCCCCACCCTCGCCCCATATCCCCCACCCTCGCCCCATATCCCCCACCCTCTCCCCATATCCCCCACCCTCTCCCCATATCACCAACCCACCCACCCTCTCCCCATATCCCCCACCCTCTCCCCATATCCCCCACCCTCTCCCATATCCCCCACCCTCTCCCCATATCCCCCACCCTCTCCCCATATCCCCCACCCTCTCCCCATATCCCCCACCCACTCCCCATATCCCCCAACCCCACCCACCCTCTCCCCATATCACCCACCCTCTCCCCATATCCCCACCCACTCCCCATATCCCCCACCCACTCCCCATATCCCCCACCCACTCCCCATATCCCCCACCCACTCACCATATCCCCCACCCACTCCCCATATCCCCCACCCACTCCCCATATCCCCCACCCACTCCCCATATCCCCCACCCTCTCCCCATATCCCCCACCCTCTCCCCATATCCCCCACCCTCTCCCCATATCCCCCACCCACTCCCCATATCACCCACCCTCTCCCGATATCCCCCACCCACTCCCCATATCCCCCACCCACTCCCCATATCCCCCAACCCCACCCACCCACCCTCTCCCCATATCCACCACCCTCTCCCCATATCCCCCACCCTCTCCCCATATCCCCCACCCTCTCCCCATATCCCCCAACCCCACCCACCCACCCTCTCCCCATATCCCCCAACCCCACCCACCCACCCTCTCCCCATATCCCCCACCCTCTCCCCATATCCCCCAACCTCACCCACCCACCCTCTCCCCATATCCCCAACCCCACTCACCCACCCTCTCCCCATATCCCCCACCCTCTCCCCATATCCCCCACCCACTCCCCATATCACCCACCCTCTCCCGATATCCCCCACCCACTCCCCATATCCCCCACCCACTCCCCATATCCCCCAACCCCACCCACCCACCCTCTCCCCATATCCACCACCCTCTCCCCATATCCCCCACCCTCTCCCCATATCCCCCACCCACTCCCCATATCACCCACCCTCTCCCGATATCCCCCACCCACTCCCCATATCCCCCACCCACTCCCCATATCCCCCAACCCCACCCACCCACCCTCTCCCCATATCCACCACCCTCTCCCCATATCCCCCACCCTCTCCCCATATCCCCCAACCCCACCCACCCACCCTCTCCCCGTATCCCCCAACCCCACCCACCCACCCTCTCCCCATATCCCCCACCCTCTCCCCATATCCCCCACCCTCACCCACCCACCCTCTCCCCATATCCCCCAACCTCACCCACCCACCCTCTCCCCATATCCCCAACCCCACCCACCCACCCTCTCCCCATATCCCCCAACCCCACCCACCCTCTCCCCATATCCCCCAACCCCACCCACCCTCTCCCCATATCCCCCAACCCCACCCACCCACCCACTCCCCATATACCCCAACCGCACCCACCCACCCTCTCCCCATATCCCCCACCCTCTCCCCATATCCCCCACCCTCTCCCCATATCCCCCAACCCCACCCACTCCCCATATCCCCCAACCCCACCCACCCACCCTCTCCCCATATCCCCCACCCTCTCCCCATATCCCCCACCCTCTCCCCATATCCCCCACCCTCTCCCCATATCCCCCACCCCACTCACCCACCTTCTCCCCATATCCCCCAACCCCACTCACCCACCTTCTCCCCAATCCCTCAACCCCACCTACCCACCCTCTCCCCATATCCCTCAACCCCACCTTCTCCCCATATCCCTCAGCCCACCCACCCACCTTCTCCCCATATCCCCAACCCCACCCACACACCTTCTCCCCCATATCCCCAACCCCACCTACCCACCTTGTCCCCATATCCTCCAACACGACCCACCTTCTCCCCATATCCCCAACCCCACCCACACACTTTCTCCCCATTCCCCAACCCCACCCACCTTCTCCCCATATCCCCCAACCCCACCCACACACTTTCTCCCCATTTCCCCAACCCCACCCACCCATCTTCTCCCCATATCCCTCAACCCCACCTACCCACCTTATCTCCATATCCCTCAACCCCACCTACCCACCTTCTCCCCATATCCCTCAACCCCACCTACCCACATCCCCCAACCCCACCTACCCACGTTCACCCCATATCCCCCAACCCACCAACTCTCCATATCCCTCAACCCCACCTATCCACCTTCTCCCCATATCCCTCAACCCCACCTACCCACCTTCTCTCCATATCCCTCAACCCCACTTACCCACCTTCTCCCCATATCCCTCAACCCCACCTACCCACCTTCTCTCCATATCCCTCAACCCCACCTACCCACCTTCTCCCCATATCCCTCAACCCCACCTACCCACCTTATCCCTATATCCCTCAACCCCATCTACTCACCTTCTCCCCATATCCCCCAACCCACCTTCTCCCCATATAATCTCAACCCCACCTACCCACCTTCTCCCCATATCCTTCAACCCCACCTACCCACCTTCTCCCATATCCCTCAGTTCCCTTCATGCCTCCTGCGAACACATCCAATTCTCCCTTGACCTCATTTACGCAGTGAGAGAGACAGAGTGAGACACAGAAACAGAGAGAGTGTCAGACAGGCAAAGACGGAGACACAGAGACAGAAATGGAGACAGATTGATAGATTGACGGAAATAAATAGAGAGAGAGACTGAGAAACTGGCAAAGACAGAGAAACAAAGAAAGAGGCAGCGAGATGCAGAGAAACAGTGAGAGGCAATGAGAGAGAGAAAGACAGAATTGCACCAAGAAATAGAATCAGAGGGAGAGAAAGAGAGAGAGAGGGAGAGAGGGAGGGGTAAGTCCTGGTGTCCCATTTATAATCCAGGTTAGAGTGCTTTTAAAACTAGGACATTGTAGGGTGAGGGGTCAGGTTGGTTCTGCTGCTGCTCGCTGGGTAACTTTGTGTTTGAAGCGAATGGTTAGTCTCAGTCCTGTGCCCTGCCAATGGTACAAGATCACCCCGAGTCCTTGCCCGCTCACTCCTCACCTCGGGGTCCGAGTGTTTTATGATCGGAGTCAACTGATTGTTCTCCCTTAAAAAACAAAGGGATTTTGAAGAAGCAAATCAGACGCTGGGCTCAGGAATCCAGCAGGGACACATCGGACTGGAACTGACACCCAACACTGCCCTTAGTGCTGGGAGGGGAGGGGCAGGGAGGGGTGCACATGCCCTGGGAATGCATGTCCCTCTCCGAGGATCTAACTTCACCCCGTGTCCTGGCCTGGGTGACATTGACATTCAGGATCCCAATCAATAAAACACAAAGTCACCCCAGTGGCACCCCGTTAAAGGGTGGTGGGGGGGGGGGTCCTAACAGACTCTACATGACTGTGATAAGTGGGACTGATCCCTTGCTGCCTGGTCACTCCCGACTACAGGTAATGAAATGTTTGGGGTGTGTTTCCCCCTGTACTCGAGTGAGTGGATCCGAGACACACACGGACCCCCCACACAATCAATCACTGATGAAAAACCCACCACTTCACTCACCTCATTAGCTGGCTAACAACAGAAAGCAGGTCCACTCTTACCCTGTGGCTGCGCTCACACTGTCACCGTCACCGCGAGTCCTGCACCGTCGCTCTCTCGCTGGGCTCCAGCTGCCTGTCCCCGAGCTGTCGTTCACACAGCCAGTCTTGCCTGAAGACCGGGACCAGCTGCTGTGAGATACTGCCGCCTCTCTCCGCACAGCCTGTGTCATTCACTCAGCTCTCGTTCCCCACCAATCGCCTACACATTCATTTACTCTGCATAACTATTTCAGGAGCAGACAGAGCTGGCAATTCACAATCAGACACATGGCAACCGTACCCAGTCCAGAGCCGCCTGCGAAATATATTATAATTATCCAATGCCTCCCACAATGCTTTAACTCTCTCAGCCCCAAGGAGGCCCAGCCCCTGGTTCACACGATTCAGCTCAAAGAGAAACTGACAACACGCACGCTCTCAGCACACGTTGTGTGAATGTTCTACTCATTAAGGTGAGAAATTTTACCACTGGGAACAGAAGACATTACATTCATTACAGGCAGAGTCTGCATCAAGCACAGAATTGCAGAGTAAAGCTCCCTCTACACTGCCCCATCAAACACTCCCAGGGCAGGTACAGCACAGGTTAGACACAGAGTGAAGCTCCCTCTACACTGCCCCATCAAATACTCCCAGGGCAGGTACAGCACGGGTTAGATAGAGTAAAGCTCCCTCTACACTGTCCCATCAAACACTCCCAGGGCAGGTACAGCACGGGTTAGATACAGAGTGAAGCTCCCTCTACACTGCCCCATCAAATACTCCCAGGGCAGG
This sequence comes from Squalus acanthias, assembly GCA_030390025.1. Taxonomy (NCBI): domain Eukaryota; kingdom Metazoa; phylum Chordata; class Chondrichthyes; order Squaliformes; family Squalidae; genus Squalus; species Squalus acanthias. Next base: position 1,061,205 of record CM059450.1, read on the forward strand.
TACAGCACGGGTTAGATACAGAGTAAAGCTCCCTCTACACTGTCCCATCAAACACTCCCAGGGCAGGTACAGCACAGGTTAGACACAGAGTGAAGCTCCCTCTACACTGCCCCATCAAATACTCCCAGGGCAGGTACAGCACGGGTTAGATACAGAGTAAAGCTCCCTCTACACTGTCCCATCAAACACTCCCAGGGCAGGTATAGCACGGGTTAAATACAGAGTAAAGCTCCCTCTACACTGCCCCATCAAACACTCCCAGGGCAGGTACAGCACAGGTTAGACACAGAGTGAAGCTCCCTCTACACTGCCCCATCAAATACTCCCAGGGCAGGTACAGCACGGGTTAGATAGAGTAAAGCTCCCTCTACACTGTCCCATCAAACACTCCCAGGGCAGGTACAGCACGGGTTAGATACAGAGTGAAGCTCCCTCTACACTGCCCCATCAAATACTCCCAGGGCAGGTACAGCACGGGTTAGATACAGAGTAAAGCTCCCTCTACACTGTCCCATCAAACACTCCCAGGGCAGGTACAGCACAGGTTAGACACAGAGTGAAGCTCCCTCTACACTGCCCCATCAAATACTCCCAGGGCAGGTACAGCACGGGTTAGATACAGAGTAAAGCTCCCTCTACACTGTCCCATCAAACACTCCCAGGGCAGGTATAGCACGGGTTAAATACAGAGTAAAGCTCCCTCTACACTGTCCCATCAAACACTCCCAGGGCAGGTACAGCACGGGTTAGATACAGAGTAAAGCTTCCTCTACACTGCCCCATCAAACACTCCCAGGGCAGGTACAGCACGGGTTAGATACAGAGTAAAGCTCCCTCTACACTGTCCCATCAAACACTCCCAGGGCAGGTACAGCACGGGTTAGATACAGAGTAAAGCTCCCTCTACACTGTCCCATCAAACACTCCCAGGGCAGGTACAGCACGGGGTTAGATACAGAGTAAAGCTCCCTCTACACTGTCCCATCAAACACTTCCAGGGCAGAGACAGCACGGGTTAGATACAGAGTAAAGCTCCCTCTACACTGTCCCATCAAACACTCCCAGGGCAGGTACAGCACGGGTTAGATACAGAGTAAAGCTCCCTCTACACTGTCCCATCAAACACTCCCAGGGCAGGTACAGCACGGGGTTAGATACAGAGTAAAGCTCCCTCTACACTGCCCCATCAAACATTCCCAGGGCAGGTACAGCACGGGTTAGATACAGAGTAAAGGTCTGATGTGTACACCGTGCCCCGGGCTCTGCTCCAGCAGCGGATCCTTGCCACGTCTGCCCTCAGACCTATCGGTACCAGACAGACAGCAGACACAGAGACAGACAGTGAGCCTGGGAGGAACATCCTCTGCTCCAGGCTGGAATTATCCTCTCTAGAGGCCAAGTTGAGAAGTGTGGGTCTCCTGGGGTTTTGAATGAGCCCCAGGTTCGGAGCTGTGAGTGGCCCATCCCTCTCCCTCTCACTCTCACTCTCCCCTCCCTCTCTCCCTCTCCCTCCCCTCTGATCCTATGCTCTGTGGTCTCCAGCTGCAGGTTGTTGGCCAGGGGCCGAGTGGAGGGAGGATTCAGCCCCAGCTGTGGGAATCGATGAGTTGCGCATTCCTCTTGTTTTATAGACATAACAGGTTTGCTCCAACTCCCAGCGACTGCCCAGTGTACTGAGGCACACAGACTAGCGCTGTCCCCAGGCTGTGCTGAGTGAGCGGAGGCTACGATTGGTCAGAGCGCCCCAGGGTTACCGTGCCAGCCACTGTCCCGTAAGCCCTGTGCATGTGGACATCAGGATGAGAGCAGCATTGGGCTCAGTACCAATGCCCCCCACAGTGGAATATCCTCGCAATGCTCACTGTCCGAGCTCCACAGGAAAGCGGTGGTGGGAAACCGTTACAACCCGGGAGGAGCGGGGAGTCAGTAAAAGCCCGGGCGGTTTCACTCCCCGCTTTATACTCAGTGCACATTGGGTCCGGCTCCTATTCCCTTGACTGACTGTCTCACATCATGTCGCTGTAACTGAACTCGTCCCCTCTCACCGCCCAAACAAACCTCGGTCTCCAGCTACCTCCCAACTCCCACCTCAGGCTGTGTCGGGAGTGTAGGCCCTGGAGTCCTGTCTAGGCTCTGAGTTCCACACTCACCCACATCCACTCTTGTTCCCAGACCACTAGCTATTAGTTACAAGTTAGCAGTTACTAGCTATTAGTTACTAGTTATTAAGGTTTTCAATTAATTTTCATAAACAGTAAACATCAGAACTGAAAGCAGTGGGGAGACGAGGAGACGGTGGGGAGGGGGGAGGCGTACAAGGACGGACTGTAATGGCTGCCAGTGAAACTCAGGCCGTCAATGGGCTAATGGTTGGTGCAGTGAGGGCCTGAGTGAGGGGCAGACCGAGGGGCTGAGTGAGGAGCAGAAAGCCCCTTTCTCTAGTACCCCAACTCTCCCCACAGTGAGGGGCTGAATCAGGGGTAGAGTGAGAGGCAGCACGAGGGCTGAGGGGCAGAGGGAGGGCTGAGGGGCAGAGGGAGGGCTGAGGGGCAGAGTGAGAGGGGCAGAGGGAGGGCAGAGGGACAGAGGGAGGGCAGAGGGACAGAGGGAGGGCTGAGGGACAGAGGGAGGGCTGAGGGACAGAGGGGAGCTGAGGGACAGAGGGAGGGCTGAGGGGCAGAGGGAGGGCTGAGGGGCAGAGGGAGGGCAGAGGGACGCTGAGGGACAGAGGGAGGGCTGAGGGGCAGAGGGAGGGCTGAGGGGCAGAGGGAGGGCTGAGGGATAGAGTGAGAGGGGCAGAGGGGGGCAGAGGGAGGGCAGAGGGACAGAGGGAGGGCTGAGGGACAGAGGGAGGGCAGAGGGACAGAGGGAGGGCTGAGGGGCAGAGGGAGGGCTGAGGGGCAGAGGGAGGGCTGAGGGGCAGAGGGAGGGCTGAGGGGCAGAGGGAGGGCTGAGGGACAGAGGGAGGGCAGAGGGACAGAGGGGTGGGGCTGAGGGACAGAGGGGGGGCTGAGGGACAGAGGGGGGCTGAGGGACAGAGGGGGGCTGAGGGACAGAGGGGGGCTGAGGGACAGAGTGAGAGGGGCAGGGGTGGGGCTGAGGGACAGAGTGAGAGGGGCAGGGGTGGGGCTGAGGGACAGAGGGAGGGCTGAGGGACAGAGTGAGAGGGGCAGGGGGGCTGAGGGACCGAGTGAGAAGGGCAGGGGGGCTGAGGGACCGAGTGAGAGGGGCAGGGGTGGGGCTGAGGGACAGAGGGGGGGCTGAGGGACAGAGGGAGGGCTGAGGGACAGAGGGAGGGCTGAGGGGCAGAGGGAGGGCTGAGGGGCAGAGCTGAGGGATAATGGGGTGGGTCTGAGGGACAGAGTGAGAGGGCAGGGGTGGGGCTGAGGGACAGCGTGAGAGGGGCAGGGGTGGGGCTGAGGGACAGAGTGAGAGGGGCAGGGGTGGGGCTGAGGGACAGAGTGAGAGGGCAGGGGTGGGGCTGAGGGACAGAGTGAGAGGGGCAGGGGTGGGGGCTGAGGGACAGAGTGAGAGGGGCAGGGGGGCTGAGGGACCGAGTGAGAAGGGCAGGGGTGGGGCTGAGGGACAGCGTGAGAGGGGCAGGGGTGGGGCTGAGGGACAGCGTGAGAGGGCAGGGGTGGGGCTGAGGGACAGCGTGAGAGGGGCAGGGGTGGGGCTGAGGGACAGCGTGAGAGGGGCAGGGGTGGGGCTGAGGGACAGAGTGAGAGGGGCAGGGGTGGGGCTGAGGGACAGAGTGAGAGGGCAGGGGTGGGGCTGAGGGACAGAGTGAGAGGGGCAGGGGTGGGGCTAAGGGACAGAGGGGGGGGCTGAGGGACAGAGGGAGGGCTGAGGGACAGAGGGAGGGCTGAGGGACAGAGGGAGGGCTGAGGGGCAGAGGGAGGGCTGAGGGGCAGAGCTGAGGGATAATGGGGTGGGTCTGAGGGACAGAGTGAGAGGGGCAGGGGGGGCTGAGGGACAGAGTGAGAGGGGCAGGGGTGGGGCTGAGGGACAGAGTGAGAGGGGCAGGGGTGGGGCTGAGGGACAGAGTGAGAGGGGCAGGGGTGGGGCTGAGGGACAGAGTGAGAGGGGCAGGGGGGGGCTGAGGGACAGAGTGAGAGGGGCAGGGGGGGCTGAGGGACAGAGTGAGAGGGGCAGGGGTGGGGCTGAGGGACTGGCCTGTGTTGATGTTACAGTGGACAGAGTTCGAGTCCTTGGCGAATTGATTAAAGAAGTGTTGAGTCGCAGACGTGGGCGTCAGAATTCCATTGGCATTACACAGCCTGCTGCTCTGCTTCTGTAGCTGTCAACACATGAGCAGGAACCCGATCCCCCCGTGCCAGTCTGCAGGGGCCACTGTCCAGAATACCGAGCGCACAGCAAGCGAGCCGTGGGCATCACTGACACCAGTCAGACCATATAAGGCAATAGCCAACAAATCGTTCCAAAACACCGCACGACCTCTAACCCCAGAGTCTCAGTGCTTTATTTTTGCACTGCAGTTGAGGGTAGCTCATTTTAACAACTTTTCTACATCAGGTGTCCCATTTGCTGGTGTCTCAGTTACTGGCACCATCTGTGGGCAGTCGGTGCGCCGAGCTTCAGTCCAAAGCCACTCTCGATCCAGCCCCATGGGACTCACTCCAGGTTTAGTCACAGACTCTGCTCAGCATCTCGGAGTGACAGCTCGACCGAGATAGGGAGCTCACAGTGCCGAGGATCGAGTGATCACCTGCACCGGTACCCCAGGGTGCGGGGCGGCAGTGCCGAGTTCGCAGGCCTCTCTCCCCCCTCAACCCCCGGCCTCTCTCCCCCCTCAGCCCCCGGCCACTCTCCCCCCCTCAGCCCCCGGCCACTCTCCCCCCCTCAGCCCCCGGCCTCTCTCCCCCCCACCGCCTGTCCTCTCTCCGCCCCCCCAGCCCCTGTCCACTCTCCCCCCCTCAGCCCCTGTCCACTCTCCCCCCCTCACCCCCTGTCCACTCTCCCCCCCTCAACCCCTGTCCTCTCTCCGCCCTCAGCCCCTGTCCACTCTCCCCCCCCCAGCCCCTGTCCACTCTTCCCCCCCCCAGCCCCTGTCCTCTCTCCCCCTCAACCCCTGTCCTCTCTCCCCCCTCAACCCCTGTCCTCTCTCCCCCCTCAGCCCCTGTCATCTCTCCCCCCTCAACCCCTGTCCACTCTCCCCCCTCAACCCCCGGCCTCTCTCTCCCCTCAGCCCCGGCCACTCTCCCCCCCCAGCCCCTGTCTACTCTCCCAGCCCCCCAGCCCCTGTCCACTCTCCCCACCCAGCCCCTGTCCACTCTCCCCCCCCAGCCCCTGTCCACTCTCCCCCCCCAGCCCCTGTCAACTCTCCCCGCCCCCAGCCCCTGTCCACTCTCCCCCCCCAGCCCCTGTCCACTCTCCCCCCCCAGCCCCTGTCCACTCTCCCCCCCAGCCCCTGTCAACTCTCCCCGCCCCCCAGCCCCTGTCCACTCTCCCCGCCCCCCAGCCCCTGTCATCTCTCCCCCCCCAGCCCCTGTCCACTCTCCCCCGCCCCCCATCCCCTGTCCACTCTCCCCCCCCAGCCCGTCAACTCTCCCCGCCCCCCAGCCCCTGTCCACTCTCCCCCCCCAAGCCCCTGTCCACTCTCCCCCCCCAAGCCCCTGTCCACTCCCCCCCAGCCCCTGTCCACTCTCCCCCCCAGCCCGTCCACTCTCCCCCCCAGCCCCTGTCCTCTCTCCCCCCCCAGCCCCTGTCCTCTCTCCCCCCCTCAACCCCTGTCCTCTCTCCCCCCTCAGCCCCTGTCCTCTCTCCCCCCTCAACCCCTGTCCTCTCTTCCCCCCCCTCAGCCCCTGTCCACTCTCCCCGCCCCCCAGCCCCTGTCCACTCTCCCCCCCCAGCCCCTGTCCACTCTCCCCCCCAGCCCCTGTCCACTCTCCCCCCCAGCCCATGTCCACTCTCCCCCCCCCAGCCCCTGTCCACTCTCCCCCCCAGCCCCTGTCCACTCTCCCCCCAGCCCCTGTCCTCTCTCCCCCCTCAACCCCTGTCCTCTCTTCCCCCCCCTCAGCCCCTGTCCTCTCCCCCCCCCCCAGCCCCTGTCCTCTCCCCCCCCCTCAGCCCCTGTCCTCTCCCCCCCCCACCTCAGCCCCTGTCCTCTCCCCCCCCCAGCCCCTGTCCTCTCTCCCCCCCAGCCCCTGTCATCTCTCCCCCCTCAGCCCTGTCCTCTCTCCGCCCCTCAACCCCTGTCCTCTCTCACCCCCCAGCCCCTGTCCTCTCTCCCCCCTCAACCCCTGTCCTCTCTCCCCCCTCAACCCCTGTCCTCTCCCCCCCACCCCCTGTCCTCTCCCCCCTTCACCCCCTGTCCCCTCCCCCCCTTCACCCCCGTCCTCTCCCCGCCCCTCAACCCCTGTCCTCTCTCCCCCCCCAGCCCCTGTCCTCTCTCCCCCCTCAACCCCTGTCCTCTCCCCCCACACCCCCTGTCCTCTCCCCCCTTCACCCCCTGTCCTCTCCCCCCTTCACCCCCTGTCCTCTCCCCCCCCAGCCCCTGTCCTCTCTCCCCCCTCAGCCCCTGTCCTCTCCCCCTCAGCCCCTGTCCTCTCTCCCCCCTCAGCCCCTGTCCTCTCTCCCCCCTCAGCCCCTGTCCTCTCTCCCCCCTCAGCCCCTGTCCTCTCTCCCCCCTCAGCCCCTGTCCTCTCTCCCCCCTCAGCCCCTGTCCTCTCTCCCCCCTCCCCCCTCAGCCCCTGTCCTCTCTCCCCCCTCCCCCCTCAACCCCTGTCCTCTCCGCCCCCCCAGCCCCTGTCCTCTCCCCCCCCCAGCCCCTGTCCTCTCTCCCCCCCAGCCCCTGTCCTCTCTCCCCCCCAGCCCCTGTCCTCTCTCCCCCCTCAGCCCCTGTCCTCTCTCCCCCCTCAGCCCCTGTCCTCTCTCCCCCCTCCGCCCTTGTCCTCTCTCCCCCCCGCCCTTGTCCTCTCTCCCCCCCCCGCCCTTGTCCTCTCTCCCCCCCCGCCCTTGTCCTCTCTCCCCCCCGCCCTTGTCCTCTCTCCCCCCCCGCCCTTGTCCTCTCTCCCCCCCGCCCCTGTCCTGTCTCCCCCCCCGCCCCTGTCCTCTCTCCCCCCCCCGCCCTGTCCTCTCTCCCCCCCCGCCCCTGTCCTCTCTCCCCCCCCGCCCCTGTCCTCTCTCCCCCCCCCGCCCCTGTCCTCTCTCCCCCCCCGCCCCTGTCCTCTCTACCCCCCCCGCCCCTGTCCTCTCTCCCCCCCCGCCCCTGTCCTCTCTCCCCCCCGCCCCTGTCCTCTCTTCCCCCCCCACCCCTGTCCTCTCTCCCCCCCCCCGCCCCTGTCCTCTCTCCCCCACCGCCCCAGTCCTCTCTCCCCCCGCCCCGTCCTCTCTCCCCCCCCGCCTGTCATCTCTCCCCCCCGCCTGTCATCTCTCCCCCCCCCCCATGTCCTCTCTCCCCCCCCGCCCCGTCCTCTCTCCCCCCCGCCTGTCATCTCTCCCCCCCCCCCTGTCCTCTCTCCCCCCCCGCCCCTGTCCTCTCTCCCCCCCCGGCCCCTGTCCTCTCTCCCCCCCCCGCCCCTGTCCTCTCTCCCCCCCGCCCCTGTCCTCTCCCGCCCCCGCCCCAGTCCTCTCCTCCCCCCCGCCCCTGTCCTCTCTCCCCCCCCGCCCCTGTCCTCTCTCCCCCCCCGTCCCTGTCCTCTCTCCCCCCCCGCCCCCCGTCCTCTCTCCCCCCCCGCCCCTGTCCCTCTCTCCCCCCTGCCCCCTGTCCTCTCCCCCCCTCACCCCCTGTCCTCTCTCCCCCTCACCCCCTGTCCTCTCTCCCCCTCAGCCCCTGTCCTCTCTCCCCCCTCAGCCCCTGTCCTCTCTCCCCCCTCAGCCCCTGTCCTCTCTCCCCCCCTCAGCCCCTGTCCTCTCTCCCCCCCTCACCCCCTGTCCACTCTCCCCCTCACCCCCTGTCCACTCTCCCCCCTCCAGCCCCTGTCCACTCTCCCCCCTCAGCCCTGTCCTCTCTCCCCCCTCAACCCCTGTCCACTCTCCCCCCCTCAAACCCTGTCCTCTATCACCCCTCAACCCCTGTCCTCTCTCACCCCTCAACCCCTCTCCTCTCACCCCCCTCAACCCCTGTCCTCTCCCCCCCTCAACCCCTGTCCTCCCCCCCTAAGCCCCTGTCCTCCCCCCCCTCAGCCCCTGTCCTCCCCCCCTCAGCCCCTGTCCTCCCCCCCCTCAGCCCCTGTCCTCCCCCCAGCCCCTGTCCTCCCCCAGCCCCTGTCCTCCCCCCCTCAGCCCCTGTCCTCTCTCCCCCTCAACCCCTGTCCTTTCTCCCCCTCAACCCCTGTCCTTTCTCCCCCCTCAGCCCCTGTCCTCTCGCCCCCCTCAGCCCCTGTCCTCTCTCCCCCATCAGCCCCTGTCCTCTTTCTCCCCTCAGCCCCTGTCCTCTCTCCCCCCTCAGCCCCTGTCCTCTCTCCCCCCCTCACCCCCTGTCCTCTCTCCCCCCCCCGCCCCTGTCCACTCTCCCCCCCCCAGCCCCTGTCCACTCTCCCCCCTCAGCCCCTGTCCTCTCTCCCCCCCCCGCCCCTGTCCTCTCTACCCCCCCCGCCCCTGTCCTCTCTCCCCCCCCGCCCCTGTCCTCTCTCCCCCCCCCGCCCCTGTCCTCTCTCCCCCCCCGCCGCCCCTGTCCTCTCTCCCCCCCCCGCCCCTGTCCTCTCTCCCCCCCCCGCCCCTGTCCTCTCTCCCCCACCGCCCCTGTCCTCTCTCCCCCCCGCCCCGTCCTCTCTCCCCCCCGCCTGTCATCTCTCCCCCCCCCCTGTCCTCTCTCCCCCCCCGCCCCTGTCCTCTCTCCCCCCCCGCCCCTGTCCTCTCTCCCCCCCCCGCCCCTGTCCTCTCTCCCCCCCGCCCCTGTCCTCTCTCCCCCCCGCCCCTGTCCTCTCTCCCCCCCCGCCCCTGTCCTCTCTCCCCCCCGCCCCTGTCCTCTCTCCCCCCCCGCCGCTGTCCTCTCTCCCCCCCGCCTCTGTCCTCTCTGCCCCCCCCGCCCCTGTCCTCTCTCCCCCCCCCCGCCCCTGTCCTCTCTCCCCCCCCCGCCCCTGTCCTCTCTCCCCCCCCCCGCCCCTGTCCTCTCTCCCCCACCGCCCCTGTCCTCTCTCCCCCCGCCCCGTCCTCTCTCCCCCCCGCCTGTCATCTCTCCCCCCCCCCTGTCCTCTCTCCCCCCCCGCCCCTGTCCTCTCTCCCCCCCCGCCCCTGTCCTCTCTCCCCCCCCCGCCCCTGTCCTCTCTCCCCCCCCGCCCCTGTCCTCTCTCCCCCCCGCCCCTGTCCTCTCTCCCCCCCCGCCCCTGTCCTCTCTCCCCCCCGCCCCTGTCCTCTCTCCCCCCCCGCCGCTGTCCTCTCTCCCCCCCGCCTCTGTCCTCTCTGCCCCCCCCGCCCCTGTCCTCTCTCCCCCCCGCCCCTGTCCTCTCTCCCCCCCCGCCCCTGTCCTCTCTCCCCCCCCCGCCCCTGTCCTCTCTCCCCCCCCGCCCCTGTCCTCTCTGCCCCCCCGCCCCTGTCCTCTCTGCCCCCCCGCCCCTGTCCTCTCTCCCCCCCCCGCCCCTGTCCTCTCTCCCCCCCGCCCCTGTCCTCTCTCCCCCCCCGCCCCTGTCCTCTCTCCCCCCCCGCCCCTGTCCTCTCTCCCCCCCCGCCCCTGTCCTCTCTCCCCCCCCGCCCCTGTCCTCTCTCCCCCCCCCGCCCCTGTCCTCTCTCCCCCCCGCCCCTGTCCTCTCTCCCCCCCCGCCCCTGTCCTCTCTCCCCCCCTGCCCCTGTCCTCTCCCCCCCTCACCCCCTGTCCTCTCTCCCCCTCACCCCCTGTCGTCTCTCCCCCCTCAGCCCCTGTCCTCTCTCCCCCCTCAGCCCCTGTCCTCTCTCCCCCCTCACCCCCTGTCCTCTCTCCCCCTCACCCCCTGTCCTCTCTCCCCCCTCAGCCCCTGTCCTCTCTCCCCCCTCAGCCCCTGTCCTCTCTCCCCCCTCAGCCCCTGTCCTCTCTCCCCCCTCAGCCCCTGTCCTCTCTCCCCCCCTCACCCCCTGTCCACTCTCCCCCCCTCACCCCCTGTCCACTCTCCCCCCTCCAGCCCCTGTCCACTCTCCCCCCTCAGCCCCTGTCCACTCTCCCCCCTCAGCCCCTGTCCACTCTCCCCCCCTCAACCCCTGTCCACTCTCCCCCTCAAACCCTGTCCTCTATCCCCCCTCAACCCCTGTCCTCTCTCACCCCTCAACCCCTCTCCTCTCCCCCCCCCTCAACCCCTGTCCTCTCCCCCCCTCAACCCCTGTCCTCCCCCCCTCAGCCCCTGTCCTCCCCCCAGCCCCTGTCCTCCCCCCAGCCCCTGTCCTCCCCCCCTCAGCCCCTGTCCTCTCTCCCCCTCAGACCCTGTCCTCTCTCCCCCCTCACCCCCTGTCTACTCTCCCCCCCTCACCCCCTGTCCACTCTCCCCCCTCACCCACTGTCCACTCTCCCCCCCTCACCCCCTGTCTACTCTCCCCCCCTCACCCCCTGTCCACTCTCCCCCCTCAGCCCCTGTCTACTCTCCCCCCCTCACCCCCTGTCCACTCTCCCCCCTCAGCCCCTGTCCTCTCTCCCCCCTCAACCCCTGTCCTCTCTCCCCCCTCAACCCCTGTCCACTCTCCCCCCTCAACCCCTGTCCTCTCTCCCCCCTCACCCCCTGTCCACTCTCCCCCCCTCAGCCCCTGTCCACTCTCCCCCCCTCACCCCCTGTCCACTCTTCCCCCCTCACCCCCTGTCCACTCTTCCCCCCTCAGCCCCTGTCCACTCTCCCCCCTCAGCCCCTGTCCTCTCTCCCCCCTCAGCCCCTGTCCTCTCTCCCCCCTCAGCCCCTGTCCTCTCTCCCCCTCAGCCCCTGTCCTCTCTCCCCCCTCAGCCCCTGTCCTCTCTCCCCCCTCAGCCCCTGTCCTCTCTCCCCCTCAGCCCCTGTCCTCTCTCCCCCCTCAGCCCCTGTCCTCTCTCCCCCCTCAGCCCGTCCTCTCTCCCCCCTCAGCCCCTGTCCTCTCTCCCCCCTCAGCCCCTGTCCTCTCTCCCCCCTCAGCCCCTGTCCTCTCGCCCCCCTCAGCCCCTGTCCTCTCTCCCCCCTCAGCCCCTGTCCTCTCTCCCCCCTCAGCCCCTGTCCTCTCTCCCCCCTCAACCCCTGTCCTCTCTCCCCCCTCAACCCCTGTCCTCTCTCCCCCCTCAACCCCTGTCCTCTCTCCCCCCTCAGCCCCTGTCCTCTCTCCCCCTTCAGCCCCTGTCCTCTCTCCCCCCTCAGCCCCTGTCCTCTCTCCCCCCTCAGCCGCTGTCCTCTCTCCCCCCTCAGCCCCTGTCCTCTCACCCCCCTCAGCCCCTGTCCTCTCTCCCCCCTCAACCCCTGTCCTCTCTCCCCCCTCAACCCCTGTCCTCTCTCCCCCCTCAACCCCTGTCCTCTCTCCCCCCTCAACCCCTGTCCTCTCTCCCCCCTCAACCCCTGTCCTCTCTCCCCCCTCAACCCCTGTCCTCTCTCCCCCCTCAACCCCTGTCCTCTCTCCCCCCTCAACCCCTGTCCTCTCTCCCCCCTCAACCCCTGTCCTCTCTCCCCCCTCAACCCCTGTCCTCTCTCCCCCCTCAACCCCTGTCCTCTCTCCCCCCTCAGCCCCTGTCCTCTCTCCCCCCTCAGCCCCTGTCCTCTCTCCCCCCTCAGCCCTTGTCCTCTCTCCCCCCTCAACCCGTCCTCTCTCCCCCCTCAGCCCCTGTCCTCTCTCCCCCCTCAGCCCCCGTCCTCTCTCCCCCCTCAGCCCCTGTCCTCTCTCCCCCCTCAGCCCCTGTCCTCTCCCCCCTCAACTCCTGTCCTCTCTCCCCCCTCAACCCCTGTCCTCTCTCCCCCCTCAACCCGTCCTCTCTTCCCGTCAACCCCTGTCCTCTCTCCCCCCTCAGCCCCTGTCCTCTCTCCCCCCTCAGCCCTTGTCCTCTCTCCCCCCTCAGCCCCTGTCCTCTCTCCCCCCTCAGCCCCTGTCCTCTCTCCCCCCTCAGCCCCTGTCCTCTCTCCCCCCTCAGCCCTTGTCCTCTCTCCCCCCTCAACCCATCCTCTCTCCCCCCTCAGCCCCTGTCCTCTCTCCCCCCTCAGCCCCCGTCCTCTCTCCCCCCTCAGCCCCTGTCCTCTCTCCCCCCCTCAGCCCCTGTCCTCTCTCCCCCCTCAGCCCCTGTCCTCTCTCCCCCCTCAGCCCCTGTCCTCTCTTCCCCCACCCCCACCCCTGCAACAGCCCCCAACCTCTCTGCCAACAGCCCGCGCCCAGCCCCGGCCTCTCTGGGACTCTGACTCTGGGTTGGGGAGGAGGGAAAATATCAAAAAACCTGCAACAAAAAAAATCCACCTGAGTCTGAGAAACATCGAGAGGCATCATTCAGCCTCGGGAACAGGATAGCGATGGAGGGGCTGAATGGCCTCCTCCTGTTCCTGTGTAACAGGTTCGAGGGGGGAGTGCGGGGAGGAGAGAAAATGAGCGGAATTTAGCGTAATTCTCTGGAATGTGTCAGTGGAACCAGAGATTCCAGTCACACATAACTCACGGCATCTGTGCAGTGCCAGAGTAAGGACTGCGATTCCTCGAATATCATCACAGCTCCTCACAGAGCCCGGCCTGCGGAGAATCACAACCCAGAGCCACCGGCTGGTCTCAACCCATTTTACACATTTAATCCGTACAAGCTACAGAAATGTCCAAACAATGTCTGCATCGAGTTACGGCACCGAGTGTGAGACTGTTCGATCTACTACCCCAACTCCCCCATCGAAGCCCCCGTCTACTACCCCAACTCTCCCATCGAAGCCCCCGTCTACTACCCCAACTCTCCCATCGAAGCCCCCGTCTACTACCCCAACTCTCCCATCGAAGCCCCCCTCTACTACCCCAACTCTCCCATCGAAGCCCCTCCGTCTACTACCCCAACTCTCCCATCGAAGCCCCCGTCTACTACCCCAACTCTCCCATCGAAGCCCCTCCGTCTACTACCCCAACTCTCCCATCGAAGCCCCCGTCTACTACCCCAACTCTCCCATCGAAGCCCCTCCGTCTACTACCCCAACTCTCCCATCGAAGCCCCTCCGTCTACTACCCCAACTCTCCCATCGAAGCCCCTCCGTCTACTACCCCAACTCTCCCATCGAAGCCCCCCTCTACTACCCCAACTCTCCCATCGAAGCCCCCCTCTACTACCCCAACTCTCCCATCGAAGCCCCCCTCTACTACCCCAACTCTCCCATCGAAGCCCCTCCGTCTACTACCCCAACTCTCCCATCGAAGCCCCCCTCTACTACCCCAACTCTCCCATCGAAGCCCCCCTCTACTACCCCAACTCTCCCATCGAAGCCCCTCCGTCTACTACCCCAACTCTCCCATCGAAGCCTCCCTCTACTACCCCAACTCTCCCATCGAAGCCCCTCCGTCTACTACCCCAACTCTCCCATCGAAGCCCCCCTCTACTACCCCAACTCTCCCATCGAAGCCCCTCCGTCTACTACCCCAACTCTCCCATCGAAGCCCCTCCGTCTACTACCCCAACTCTCCCATCGAAGCCCCCCTCTACTACCCCAACTCTCCCCACCCTACCATCCAACTGCATTTTGAATGTCCCTGGTATCTTTGTCTCCACCAACCTATCTGGTGAATTATCCAAACATTTATCTCCCTTTGAGGAATATCTGTTGTAAATTTACTTTTCACTCATTTAAATACCTATTTAGCCTGGCTTACTTTGAAGTAATATTCTGGCTTTATCTTGTAGATCTATACCATATAGTATTTGATATGGCTTGATGAAGTGCCCCTTTAACCTTTTTCTTTAGATTGTAGAGCTCGTGCTTCTCTAACCTTACCTCATGGCTCAGCCCCTTTACACTCAGGATCATTCCCTCCACTCCCCCCGTGTCTGGCCATCCCTCCTCCGGCCCCCTCTCCCTCCCTTCCTCCGTCCCCCTCTCTCTCCCTCGCTCCATCCCTCTCCCTCCTTCTGCCCCCTCTCCCTTCCTCCACCCCTCTCCCTCATCCCCAGTCCCCTGCCCCTTCTCCAATGTGCTGTGTGTGGTCCAACCAGTACATTGTGGGCAGGCAAAGGAATTCCTTTCCCTCTAGTCTCTAATTTTCCATGTTTATACAAAGGCAGCGCCTTCTTTTTTGGAAGATGCTAGAGAGGGAACTCCAAGCTTGTCTTCCGTTGATGACCCCTCTCTCACCCCAGACATTTCAAACCAAGCTCGGTGTCACTAACCGTTACTTCCTGATTTTCCTCATCTTCTCTCCTCTCCTTCCAGCCTTGACTGTGTTCTGCATTCTGAGCTTTGACCCCTGACCTGATGCCCCACCCTGGGGGCCTTGACCCCTGACCTGATGCCCCACCCTGGGGGCCTTGACCCCTGACCTGATGCCCCACCCTGGGGGCCTTGACCCCTGACCTGATGCCCCACTCTGGAGGCCTTGACCCCTGACCTGATGCCCCACCCTGGGGGCCTTGACCCCTGACCTGATGCCCCACTCTGGATGCCTTGACCCCTGACCTGATGCCCCACCCTGGGGGCCTTGACCCCTGACCTGATGCCCCACCCTGGGGGCCTCGGCTTCTCAGTAATCAATGGTCAGTGTTGCCTCATGCTGGGGTGGGGGGACGGCGGAGGCCTGGATTCTGCTCTAAATGAACTGAAGTGGCTCAAACACAAAGGCCGCATACACACCAACCGAGGCTCCAGCCAGCTCGGGCCAGTACACACCCTGCTCCCTGTACAGTAAAGCTCCACACAGCACAGGCCACATACAATAGACAAAGCCCCATTGCCGCAGCTCTCAGAATAAAAGACATTTATTATCGTCAGAAACACAAAAGCAAGTTTCTATATCATTTATTTTGTCCCCAGTTTTCCCCACTCATCTTTTGCAGTCACGACTCTCACTGGGGTACAGTTCCTGAAGGTGGATTTATGTAAATCCTGAGCTATATTTTAGTGAAATTCAGTTACAGTCCCTGACACCTTTTAGTCTCCAATTCTGTAACACCTCCCTCTCAATATAAAATCCCCGACTCTAATACCCCAGTCTGCATCTCTGAGACACACAGCCTGCCCGCCCAGCACCAAACCTCCATGTCTCTGTGAGCCAGTCTGTGAGGCTCCGGTGCCCGGTACCAGGCGGGGTCTGGAGACTGGAGCATTCAGCGGGTGAAATCTGTTTCCAATCACATACAATGCACTCAAAGAATTTCAAACAATATATAACCGAAGCCACAATGGTTCAAATTGGAGAGGAGGAGAATGGCTGAGAGCAGAGAGGCAGAAATAGAATGTTTGGGTGTGGCATTCCTGTGGGAGACAACAAGGAACATCATTAACCCTGTGAGTCCTTTCCATCTCCCTGTCCATATAAACACCCTGTCCATATAAACACCCTGTCCATATAAACACGCTACAGCCTGCCTATCCCATCAGGGGCACCGCTTGGCACATGGATCAACGGGTGCCTCAGAGTCATCGCAGCCCCGGAATACAGGGAGAGCGCCCCCTACAGGCAGGGCCCGGAATACAGGGAGAGCGCCCCCTACAGGCAGGGCCCGGAATACAGGGAGAGCGCCCCCTACAGGCCGGGCCCGGAATACAGGGAGAGCGCCCCCTACAGGCAGGGCCCGGAATACAGGGAGAGCGCCCCCTACAGGCCGGGCCCGGAATACAGGGAGAGCGTCCCCTACAGGCCGGGCCCGGAATACAGGGAGAGCGCCCCCTACAGGCCGGGCCCGGAATACAGGGAGAGCGCCCCCTACAGGCAGGGCCCGGAATAGAGGGAGAGCGCCCCCTACAGGCCGGGCCCGGAATACAGGGAGACCGCCCCCTACAGGCCGGGCCCGGAATACAGGGAGAGCGTCCCCTATGGGCCGGGCCCGGAATACAGGGAGAGCGCCCCCTACAGGCCGGGCCCGGAATACAGGGAGAGCGCCCCCTACAGGCCGGGCCAGGAATACAGGGAGAGCGCCCCCTACAGGCCGGGCCCGGAATACAGGGAGAGCGCCCCCTACAGGCCGGGCCCGGAACACAGGGAGAGTGCCCCCTACAGGCCGGGCCAGGAATAGAGGGAGAGCGCCCCCTACAGGCCAGGCCCGGAATACAGGGAGAGTGCCCCCTACAGGCCGGGCCTGGAATACAGGGAGAGCGCCCCCTACAGGGGTTAATTAATAATCTTGTTGTGCAGGGTCCTTTTGGGAAGTGACCATAACACGATAGAATTCTTCATTAAGATGGAAAGTGAAGAAGTCCAATCCGAAACTAGGGTCCTAAATCTAAACAAAGGAAACTACGATAGCATGAGGAGTAAGTTGGCTATGATACATTGGGGAGCTTCATTAAAAGGCATGACAGTGGATAGGCAATGGTTAACATTTAAGGAATGATTGCATGAATTGCAACAGTTATACATTCCTTTCTGGCGCAAAAACACAAAAGGAAAAGCGGCCCAACCATGGCTAACAAAAGAAATTAAGGATAGTATTAGATCCAAAGAGGAGTCATATGAAGTTGCCAGAAAAAGTAGCAAGCCTGAGGATTGGGAGCAGTTTAGAATTCAGCAAAAAAGGACCAAGAGATTGATTAAGAGGGGAAAAATAGAGTAGGAGAGTAAACTTGCAAGGAACATAAAAGCGGACTGTAAAAGCTTCTAAGTATGTAAAAAGAAAAAGATTAGTGAAGACAAATGTGGTCCCTTACAGTCAGAAACGGGAGAATTTATAATGGGGAACAAGGAAATGGCAGAGCAATTAAACAAATACTTTGGTTCTGTCTTCACGGAAGAGGACACAAATAACTTCCCAGAAATTCTAGGGAACCAAGGGTCTAGTGAGAAGGAGGAATTCAAGGACATTAGTATTAGTAAAAAAATAGTGCTGGAGAAATTAATGGGACTGAAGACCGATAAATCCCCAGGGCCTGATAATCTGCATCCCAGAGTACTAAAAGAGGTAGCCATGGAAATAGTGGATGCATTGGTTGTCATCTTCCAAAATTCTATAGATTATGGAACAGTTCCTGCAGATTGGAGGGTGGCAAATGTAACCCCACTATTTAAAAAAGGAGGGAGAGAGAAAACAGGGAACTACAGACCGGTTAGCCTAACATCAGTAGTAGGGAAAATACTAGAGTCTATTATAAAGGATGTGATAACAGGACACTTAGAAAATATCAACGGGATTAGACAAAGTCAACATGGATTTATGAAAGGGAAATCATGTTAGAACATAAGAAATAGGAGCAGGAATAGGCCACTTGAGCCTGCTCTGCCATTCAATAAGATCATGGCTGATCTTGGGCTCAGAGCCACTTCCCCGCCCGCTCCCCATAACCCTTCATTCCCTTGTCTTGCAAAAATTTGTCTATCTCCACGTTAAATGTATTTAATGACCCAGCCTCCACAGCTCTCTGGGGCAGAGAATTCCACAGATTTACGACCCTCTGAGAGAAGAAATTCCTCCTCATCTCAGTTCTAAAAGGGCGACCCTTTATTCTGAAACTATGCCCCCGAGTTCTGGATTTCCCCACGAGGGGAAACATCCTCTCTGCATCTACCTTGTCGAGCCCCCTCAGTATCTTATATGTTTCAATAAAATCACCTCTCATTCTTCTAAATTCCAATGAGTATAGGCCCAGCCTGCTCAACCTTTACTCATAAGTCAACCCCCTCATCTCTGGAATTAACCTAGTGAATCGCCTCTGAACTGCCTGCAATGCAAGTATATCCTTCCTTAAATAAGGAGACCAAAACTGTACGCAGTACTCAAGGTGTTTGACAAACTTACTGGAGTTTTTTGAGGATGTAACTAGTCGAATAGATAAGAGAGAACCAGTGGATGTGGTGTATTTGGATTTTCAGAAGGCCTTTGATAAAGTCCCACATAAGAGGTTAGTGTGCAAAATTAAAGTACATGGGATTGGGGGTAATATACTGGCATGGATTGAAAATTGGTTAACAGACAGGAAAGAAAGAGTAGGAATAAATGGGTCTTTTTCGGGGTGGCAGGCGGTGACTAGTGGGGTACCGCAGGGATTAGTGCTTGGGCCCCGGCTATTCACAATATATATCAATGATTTGGATGAGGGAACCAAATGTAATATTTCCAAGTTTGCTGACGACACAAAACTAGGTGGGATTGTGAGTTGTGAGGAAGATGCAAAGAGGCTTCAAGGCGATTTAGACAAGTTGAGTGAGTGGGCAAATACATGGCAGATGCAGTATAACATGGATAAATGTGAAGTTATCCACTTCGGTTGGAAAAACAGAAAGGCAGACTGTTATTTAAATGGTGATAGATTGGGAAATGTTGATGTACAAAGGGACCTGGGTGTCCTGTACACCAGTCACTGAAAGCAAACATGCAGGTGCAGCAAGCAGTTAGGAAGGCAAATGGTATGTTGGCCTTCATTGTAAGAGGATTTGAGTACAGGAGCAAGGATGTCTTACTACAGTTATACAGGGCCTTGGTGAGACCACACCTGGAGTACTGTGTGCAGTTTTGGTCTCCTTACCTAAGAAAGGATATACTTGCCATAGAGGGAGTGCAGTGAAAGTTCACCAGACTGATTCCTGGGATGGCAGGACTGTCGTATGAGGAGAGATTGGGTCGACTAGGCCTGTATTCACTAGAGTTCAGAAGAATGAGAGGGGATCTCATTGAAACGTATAAAATTCTGACAGGGCTAGACAACTGGATGCAGGGAGGATGTTTCCCCTGGCTGGGAGGTCTAGAACGAGAGGTCACAGTCTCAGGATATGGGGTAGGACATTTAGGACTGAGATGAGGAGAAATTTCTTCACTCAGAAGGTGGTGATCCTGTGGAATTCTCTACCACCGAAGGCTGTGGAGGCCAAGTCACTGAATATATTTAAGAAGGAGATAGATAGGTTTCTAGACACAAAAGTCATCAAGGGGTATGGGGAGAGAGCGGGAATATGGTATTAAGATAGAGGATCAGCCATGATCATATTGAATGGCGGAGCAGGCTCGAAAGGCTGAAAGGCCGACTCCTGCTCCTATTTTTCTATGTTTCTACAGGCCGGGCCTGGAATACAGGGAGAGCGCCCCCTACAGGCCGGGCCCGGAATACAGGGAAGAGCGCCCCCTACAGGCTGGGCCCAGATTACAGGTAGAGCGCCCCCTACAGGCTGGGCCCAGAATACAGGTAGAGCGCCCCCTACAGGCCGGGCCCGGAATACAGGGAGAGCGCCCCCTACAGGCCGGGCCCGGAATACAGGGAGAACGCCCCTACAGGCCGGGACCAGAATATAGGGAGAGCGCCCCCTACAGGCCGGGCCCGGAATACAGGGAGAACGCCCCCTACAGGCCGGGCCCAGAATACAGGGAGAGCGCCCCCTACAGGCTGGGCCCAGAATACAGGGAGAGCGCCCCCTACAGGCCGGGTCCAGAATACAGGGAGCGCGCCCCCTACAGGCTGGGCCTAGAATACAGGGAGAGCGCCCCTTACAGGCCGGGCCCAGAATACACGGAGAGCGCCCCTTACAGGCAGGTGCTCTTTGTTTCAGGTATGGAATTCTAATTGGCTGCTGGATTGAGTAGAGCAGGAGTGTGTCTGACCTTGTGTGGGGTTGTGTTAGGGACTGTGTTCAATGTGTAGGGTTGTGTTAGGGACTGTGTTCAATGTGTAGGGTTGTGTTAGGGACTGTGTTCAATGTGTAGGGTTGTGTTAGGGACTGTGTTCAATGTCTGACCTTGTGTGGGGTTGTGTTAGGGACCGTGTTCAATGTGTAGGGTTGTGTTAGGGACTGTGTTCAATGTGTAGGGTTGTGTTAGGGACTGTGTTCAATGTCTGACCTTGTGTGGGGTTGTGTTAGGGACCGTGTTCAATGTGTAGGGTTGTGTTAGGGACTGTGTTCAATGTCTGACCTTGTGTGGGGTTGTGTTAGGGACTGTGTTCACGGTCTGACCTTGTGTGGGGTTGTGTTAGGGACTGTGTTCACGGTCTGACCTTGAGTGGGGTTGTGTTAGGGACTGTGTTCACGGTCTGACCTTGTGTGGGGTTGTGTTCATGGTGAGCCCTGCTTTCGAAGATTGCTGCCCAAGTGGAGTTCTTCATGTCAGTGCCAGGAGACGAGTGTAAGTGTGGGCCAGCAGGGAATCCTGGACATTCTCCAGGGCCTAAGCAGTAATTCCAACTATCCATGACCAATATCCCTGAGGTTCGAGGACAGGTTCAAATTCCCATGAGAATGTCATCATCACAACTTACTGGAATTCATAGGCTGCCTTGGATGATTCAGCCAGGCTGTTCAAACTGCTTGAAATGCCATAAAATCTACAGCAGAAACAGGCCATTCGGCCCAACTTGTCTATGCTGATGTTTATAGCCTGCTCCCACCCTGCCCCTGTATCCCTCGTGTATGTATCATCCTTTAATACATCAATGCTCTCTGCTTCAAGCACTCCATGTGACAGCGAGTTCCACATACTCACCACTCTAAAGAAATTCCTCTTCAATTCTTTATTTGATCTGTTAGTGACTGTCTTATATTCATTAATGCCCATTTGTTCTGGACTCGCCCACAAGTGGAAACAGTTTCTTCACATCCACCCTATCAATCCCCTTCATAATTTTACAGTCCTCAATCAGGTCTCCTCTTTGAGATCAAGGACTCAAATCAATGAAAGCATTAACACACAACATGTGATGTCATGGATGAATATCCTCTCACTCACTCTCCGGGGGTCACAGATCAACATTGGCACGGATAAGACGCTGGAGGACAAGTGACAGCAGTGGGGACCTGGACACGAGTCAAAAACATCAGGCGAGAGAAGGAAACGCAAATAAACGACAGAGGCACCATCTCTTACCTACAAAGGTATCAAACACTGACTCCCAATCAGGGCCAGTGACTCCAGCCAGGGGCCAGTGACTCCAGCCAGGGGCCAGTGACTCCAGCCAGGGGCCAGTGACTCCAGCCAGGGGCCAGTGACTCCAGCCACCATGACCTTTTACAGATGCCAGTGAGCTGCTCCACAGAATTTGCCGCTGTAGGTGAGGTTTGGCACACTAAGATCCATTTGAGTCTATAACCGTTGAGCCTGTTCCACATGCCACACAGGAGCCACCGGCCAGACAGTGCAAGTTCCCCTGTTCACTTTCAGAGTCACTCTGATGAACTGTTGCATCCCAGGTCTGACATCCAACGTCTTTGCCTCAGTCCCTGTAGGAGGTGTCTGCCTTTTCTCTCTTCCTGCACGGCCCAGTTCTGATGGGGGTCAGTTTCTGGCCTAGCAACTTCAGCAAATCGACAAACCCAGGTAGGGGGCCAAAGCTCAAAGTGTGGGCCAGCAACAGGGTCAGAGACAGAAGGCAAGAAAGAAACCCACAGACTTTTATTAATTTAAAGTGTTATCAGGTCTCGGCTGATACCTGACACCCCGGCTGTTAAAAGCCTGTAGGACTTGAGCACTCAACTCTGCAAAGTTTATGAAGAGCCAAATGACCTGTGACCTCCCTTGGGGCCGACATGCTCTTCCACATTTACCTTCAGTAATGGGCGGCCTCCAAGGTCACTTTATTTTGGAACACCCAGACACCAAACACCGTCAAACATCGCAGTCAAGCAGCTCCTTTGCGTCCATCCTAAGGTCTCTCTGATCAGCTCCTCTCACAGCCAGTCCGACACTCAAATCTCGAACCCGCCATCCAACTACACAACCACGTGTTTATCTGTTGTCAATCTTCTGCACATCAAAGTGAGGGGTTGGTGCTGGAAATAGGACATTTCTTATTACAGCATCAACCACTCCCAGGGCAGGTACAGCATGGGTTAGATACAGAGTAAAGCTCCCTCTACACTGTCCCATCAAACACTCCCGGGGCAGGTACAGCACGGGTTAGATACAGAGTAAAGCTCCCTCTACACTGTCCCATCAAACACTCCCAGGGCAGGTACAGCACGGGTTAGATACAGAGTAAAGCTCCCTCTACACTGTCCCATCAAACACTCCCAGGGCAGGTACAGCACGGGTTAGATACAGAGTAAAGCAGATAGTCAGGATGATTTAATTTAGTTGTCTGCAATTGTAAGGTACACATGCTTTGTTGTCTATCTATATATGCTTTGGCGATTCTGTATCTATTTACTTCACCTGAGGAAGGGGCAATCGATAGCTCCGAAAGCTTGTGATTTCAAATAAAACTGTTGGACTATAACCTGGTGTTGTGCGACCTCTCAATTTTGTCCACCCCAGTCCAACACCGGCATCTCCGCATCATGACCATCAAACACTCCCAGGGCAGGTACAGCACGGGTTAGATACAGAGTAAAGCTCCCTCTACACTGTCCCATCAAACACTCCCAGGGCAGGTACAGCACGGGTTAGATACAGAGTAAAGTTCCCTCTACACTGTCCCATCAAACACTCCCAGGGCAGGTACAGCACGGGTTAGATACAGAGTAAAGCTCCCTCTACACTGTCCCATCAAACACTCCCAGGGCAGGTACAGCACGGGTTAGATACAGAGTAAAGCTCCCTCTACACTGTCCCATCAAACACTCCCAGGGCAGGTACAGCACGGGTTAGATACAGAGTAAAGCTCCCTCTACACTGTCTCATCAAACACTCCCAGGGCAGGTACAGCACGGGTTAGATACAGAGTAAAGCACCCTCTACACTGTCCCATCAAACACTCCCAGGGCAGGTACAGCACGGGTTAGATACAGAGTAAAGCTCCCTCTACACTGTCCCATCAATCACTCCCAGGGCAGGTACAGCACGGGTTAGATACAGAGTAAAGTTCCCTCTACACTGTCCCATCAAACACTCCCAGGGCAGGTACAGCACGGGTTAGATACAGAGTAAAGCTCCCTCTACACTGTCCCATCAAACACTCCCAGGGCAGGTACAGCACGGGGTTAGATACAGAGTAAAGCAGATAGTCAGGATGATTTAATTTAGTTGTCTGCAATTGTAAGGTACACATGCTTTGTTGTCTATCTATATATGCTTTGGCGATTCTGTATCTATTTACTTCACCTGAGGAAGGGGCAATCGATAGCTCCGAAAGCTTGTGATTTCAAATAAAACTGTTGGACTATAACCTGGTGTTGTGCGACCTCTCAATTTTGTCCACCCCAGTCCAACACCGGCATCTCCGCATCATGACCATCAAACACTCCCAGGCAGGTACAGCACGGGTTAGATACAGAGTAAAGCTCCCTCTACACTGTCCCATCAAACACTCCCAGGGCAGGTACAGCACGGGTTAGATACAGAGTAAAGTTCCCTCTACACTGTCCCATCAAACACTCCCAGGGCAGGTACAGCACGGGTTAGATACAGAGTAAAGCTCCCTCTACACTGTCCCATCAAACACTCCCAGGGCAGGTACAGCACGGGTTAGATACAGAGTAAAGTTCCCTCTACACTGTCCCATCAAACACTCCCAGGGCAGGTACAGCATGGGTTAGATACAGAGTAAAGCTCCCTCTACACTGTCCCATAAAACACTCCCAGGGCAGGTACAGCACGGGTTAGATACAGAGTAAAGCTCCCTCTACACTGTCCCATCAAACACTCCCAGGGCAGGTACAGCACGGGTTAGATACAGAGTAAAGCTCCCTCTACACTGTCCCATCAAACACTCCCAGGGCAGGTACAGCACGGGGTTAGATACAGAGTAAAGCTCCCTCTACACTGTCCCATCAAACACTCCCAGGGCAGGTACAGCACGGGTTAGATACAGAGTAAAGCTCCCTCTACACTGTCCCATCAAACACTCCCAGGGCAGGTACAGCACGGGTTAGATACAGAGTAAAGCTCCCTCTACACTGTCCCATCAAACACTCACAGGGCAGGTACAGCACGGGTTAGATACAGAGTAAAGCTCCCTCTATACTGTCCCATCAAACACTCCCAGGGCGGGTACAGCACGGGTTAGATACAGAGTAAAGCTCCCTCTACACTGTCCCCATCAAACACTCCCAGGGCAGGTACAGCACGGGTTAGATACAGAGTAAAGCTCCCTCTACACTGTCCCCATCAAACACTCCCAGGGCAGGTACAGCATGGGTTAGATACAGAGTAAAGCTCCCTCTACACTGTCCCCTTCAAACACTCCCAGGGCAGGTACAGCATGGGGTTAGATACAGAGTAAAGCTCCCTCTACACTGTCCCATCAAACACTCCCAGGGCAGGTACAGCACGGGTTAGATACAGCGTAAAGCTCCCTCTACACTGTCCCATCAAACACTCCCAGGGCAGGTACAGCATGGGTTAGATACAGAGTAAAGCTCCCTCTACACTGTCCCCATCAAACACTCCCAGGGCAGGTACAGCATGGGTTAGATACAGAGTAAAGCTCCCTCTACACTGTCCCAAGTAAGTGCCTCCGCTCTCCCCTCAACCCCCACCCGCTGATCCCAACAGCCATTATTGCACTAATTGCACCTACTCCATTCCCCACACCAGCTGTCTGGTGAGCTGTCTGACCAGGCTGGTGCAGTGCCCTCAATCACTGTGTAACTGGGTCTATCTGTGTTTATGAAGGAGGGAGAACAACAGAAGGTCTAATGTAAACACGTTGAGTAAATGGATCAGTGGAAGGGTCGGTTACCGCATGGAGCATCTGTAACTTTACTAACTTCAATGTTGCGGAGATGCCGGCGTTGGACTGGGGTGGACAAAAATGAGAAGTCGCACAACACCAGGTTATACTCCAACAGATATATTTAAAATTACAAGCTTTCGGAGCTATCGATCGCCCCTTCTTCAGGTAAAGTTACTATGAGTGAATCTGCAAAAATTCACAGAATATAAACACAGAAAAAATGCAGAGATACAATCTTTCCTTACATCAAAGACACACCAAGAGCACAGCCAAGACAATGAGATGTGTCCCAGGGGGTCCAACGTGTCAAAACCTGTCAAAACGTGTCAAAAAGGAGCCATCGTCATACAGAATAGAATGGACTATTGCAAAGAAGCATACCGACAACTGGACAACCAGGAACACTACAGACAGCTACCCGCAGATCCGACCAAAGAACACACCCGCCAACTCAATCGACTGATCAAGACCTTCGATCCAGACCTTCAAAACATCCTACGCGCTCTCATCCCACGTACTCCCCGCGTAGGAGACTTTTACTGCCTCCCAAAGATACACAAAGCCAACACAGCCGGACGTCCTATCGTATCAGGCAACGGAACCCTGTGTGAGAACCTCTCTGGGTACGTCGAGGGCATCCTGAAACCCATCGTGCAGGGAACCCCCAGCTTCTGTCGCGACACTACAGACTTCTTGCAGAAACTCAGCACCCAGGGACCAGTTGAACCAGGAACACTCCTCGCCACGATGGACGTATCGGCACTCTACACCAATATCCCCCACGATGACGGCATCGCTGCGACAGCCTCAGTACTCAACACCAACAACAGCCAATCTCCAGACGCCATCCTACAACTCATCCGCTTCATCCTTGACCACAATGTCTTCACCTTCGACAACCAGTTTTTTACCCAAACACACGGAACAGCCATGGGGACCAAATTTGCACCCCAATACGCCAACATCTTCATGCACAAGTTCGAGCAAGACTTCTTCGCTGCACAGGACCTCCAACCAACGCTGTACACCAGATACATCGACGACATCTTCTTCCTTTGGACCCACGGCGAAGGATCACTGAAAGGACTACACGATAGCATCAACAGGTTCCATCCCACCATCAAACTCACCATGGACTACTCCTCAGAATCGGTTTCATTCTTGGACACGCGAATCTCCATCAAAGACGGACGCCTCAGTACTTCACTTTACCGCAAGCCCACGGACAACCTCACAATGCTCCACTTCTCCAGCTTCCACCCGAACCACGTTAAAGAAGCCATCCCCTATGGACAAGCCCTGCAAATACACAGGATCTGCTCAGACGAGGAGGAACGCGATGGACACCTACGGACACTGGAAGACGCCCTCGTAAGAACGGGATATGACACTCAACTCGTCGATCGACAGTTCCGATGGGCCACAGCGAAAAACCGCATAGACCTCCTCAGAAGACGAACACGGGACACAACCAACAGAGTACCCTACGTCGTCCAGTACTTCCCTGGAGCGGAGAAACTACGCCATGTTCTTCGCAGCCTTCAACATGTCATCGATGACGACGAACACCTTGCTAAGGCTATCCCCACGCCTCCACTACTCGCCTTCAAGCAGCCGCCTAACCTCAAAAGTACCATCGTTCGCAGCAAATTACCCAGCTGTCAGGAGAACAGCGACCACGACACCACACAACCCTGCCACGGCAACCTCTGCAAGACATGCCAGATCATGAACACAGATACCGTCATCACACGTGAGGACACTACCCACCAGGTACATGGTACATACTCATGTGACTCGGCCAACGTTGTCTACCTGATACGTTGCAGGAAAGGATGCCCCAGAGCATGGTACATCGGCGAGACCATGCAGACACTGAGACAACATATGAACGGACACCGCGCAACAATCGCCAGGCAGGATGGTTGCCTCCCAGTCGGGGAACACTTCAGCAGTCAAGGGCATTCAGCCTCGGATCTGCGGGTTAGCGTTCTCCAAGGCTGCCTTCGAGATACACGACAACGCAAAATCATCGAGCAGAAACTGATAGCCAAGTTCCACACTCATGAGGACGGCCTCAATAGGGATATCAGGTTCATGTCACGCTACAGAATGTGACTTGACATCGTTGTCTGTCTTTCCAGTTTTTAAAAAACAAACACAAAAAAACAAACACAAAAAACAAACCCAAATGGAGAGGATATGCAGACAGCAGGTTTTGACACGTTGGACCCCCTGGGACACATCTCATTGTCTTGGCTGTGCTCTTGGTGTGTCTTTGATGTAAGGAAGGATTGTATCTCTGCATTTTTTCTGTGTTTATATTCTGTGAATTTTTGTAGATTCACTCATAGTAACTTTACCTGAAGAAGGGGCGATCGATAGCTCCGAAAGCTTGTAATTTTAAATATATCTGTTGGACTATAACCTGGTGTTGTGCGACTTCTCATTTTTAACTTCAATGTGTTAGACCAGGAGTTTGTCCCAGAATTCCCAGCCAGCAACTCCAGGGATTCCTGTCTGAGCTGCAGCAATGCACTGACACCTTGTGTTCAAATAGTGACACACCACCCCAGCAAGCAGACACCGGCAGAGGGGACAAGGCAGGGGGGGGAACAAGGCAGGGGGGGGGGGGGAACAAGGCAGGGGGGGGAACAAGGCAGGGGGGGGAAACAAGGCAGGGGGGGGGACAAGGCGGGGGGGGG
>CM059450.1:1088678-1231536 GCA_030390025.1 Squalus acanthias
TGTGTGTGTGTGTGTGTGTGTGAGTGTATGTGTGTGTGTGTGTGTGTGTGTGTGTGTGAGTGTATGTGTGTGTGTGTGTGTGTGTGAGTGTATGTGTGTGTGTGTGTGTGTGTGTGAGTGTATGTGTGTGTGTGTGTGTGTGTGTGTGTGTGTGTATGTGTGTGTGTGTGTGTGTGTGAGTGTATGTGTGTGTGTGTGTGTGTGTGAGTGTGTGTGTGAGTATGTGTGCAGGTTTAGTATAACTTCCCTACTTTTCAATTCTATCCCTCTAGAAATAAACCCTCGTGCTTGGTTTGCTTTTTTTATGAGAAGTCGCACAACACCAGGTTATAGTCCAACAGTTTTATTTAAAATTACGAGCTTTCGGAGCTGCTGCCCCTTCGTCAGGTAGAGGTACGTACGCTAGAGGGGTACCTCTACCTGACGAAGGGGCAGCAGCTCCGAAAGCTCGTAATTTTAAATAAAACTGTTGGACTATAACCTGGTGTTGTGCGACTTCTCATTTTTGTCCACCCCAGTCCAACTGCGGCATCTCCGCATCATGCTTTTTTTATGGCCTTGCTAACCTGTGTCGCAACTTTTAGTGATTTGTGTATTTGTACTCTGAGATCCCTTTGTTCCTCTATCCCACCTAGACTCGCACCCTCCAAGTAATAAGTGACCTCCCTATTCTTCCTACCAAAATGTAATACCTCACATTTATCTGTGTTGAACTTCATTTGCCAATTAGATGCCTATTCTGCAAGTTTATTAATGTCCTCCTGTATTTTGTTGCAGTCCTCCTCAGTATTAACTATCCCCCCCGCAATTTGGTGTCATCTGCAAATTTAGAAATTGTGTTTTTGGTTCCAAAGTCTAAATCATTATAAATTTTGAACAACAGTGGTCCCAGCACTGATCCTTGTGGAACACCACTACCCACCTTCTGCCACTGTGAATAGCTACCCTTTACCCCTACTCTCTGCTTTCTGTCTTGAAGCCAGCTAGCTATCCATTCTGCTACTTGTCCCCTGACTCCGCATTCTCTGAGCTTGTTCATCAGTCTATTATGGGATACCTTATCGAAGGCCTTTTGAAAATCTAGATAAATTACATCTACTGCATTACCATTGTCTACTCTCTCTGTTACCTCTTCAAAAAATTCAATGAGGTTGGTCAAGTAAGACTTTCCCTTTTGAAATCCATGCTGACTATTCATTACTATGTTTTTGGTTTCTAGATGTTCTTCTATTTTCTCCTTTAGTAGGGATTCCATTATTTTTCCTACCATTGATGCTAAGCTGACTGGTCTATAATTCCCTGGACATATTCTGTCCCCCTTCTTAAATATCGGTATTACGTTAGCTATCCGCCAGT
The DNA here is from genome assembly GCA_030390025.1 of Squalus acanthias. Lineage (NCBI taxonomy): Eukaryota > Metazoa > Chordata > Chondrichthyes > Squaliformes > Squalidae > Squalus > Squalus acanthias. The sequence goes on from CM059450.1 coordinate 1,090,035, forward strand.
CCTCTGGCACTACATCTTTTTCGAACAAATTATTAAATATGTGTAGTAATGCCTCTGCTATCTCTTCCCTAGATTCTTTTAAAATGCATGGATGCAATTCATCCGGACCAGGGGTTTTATCCTCTTTGAGTTTGATTAGTTTATTTAATATATGCCCTCTTTTTATTTTAAATGCACTTATCTCATTACTAATCTCATCATCTAATGTCGTGTCCACCTGTTCTATCTCCCTGGTAAATACTGAAGCAAAATAATGATTTAATATTTCTGCCATCTCTCTATCGTTACCTGTGGTATTGTCCTGTCTATCCCTTAATGGCCCTATTCCCATCCCAACCTTCCTTTTTTATTGGTGCCTGTAAAATATTTTACTATTTTGTTTTATGTTCCTTGATAATTTAATTTCATAGTTCCTCTTTGCCTTCCTAATTGTTTTTTTGACTTCGCTCCTAATCTCTTTGTATTCTCCCTTATCATGCACTCCCCTGATGCCTATGTACTTAGTATATGCCTCTTTCCTTACCCTCAATTGTTCCCTTATTGATTTATTCATCCATGGAGTCTCATTAGTATTTATTTTGTTCTTTCCTTTTATCGGAATATATTGTTCCTGCACTCTATTGAACACTGTTTTAAAGGTTTCCCATTGCTGTTCTACATCATTGTTTGCCAATATTGTTGCCCATTTTATTTTCCCAAATTCTATTCTCAGCCCCTCAAAATCAGCTTTTCTCCAATCTATTACCCTGGTTTTTGTCATACTTATGTCCTTCTCAATTATCATCTTAAAGCGTATTATATTATGGTCACTATTGCCTAGATGTTCCCCTACCTTTACTTCTCTTATCTGCTCTGGTTCATTCCCCATTACTAGATCCAATAGCGAATCCTCCCTTGTTGGGCTTTTTACATATTGGGTTAGAAAGGAGTCCTGTACACATTGTAGGAACTCCATTCCCTTATCCCCTTCACCTACCTCTTCTGTCCAATTAATATCAGGGTAGTTGAAATCCCCCATGGTTATTATTCTATGTTTTTTACTCATTTCCCTAATTTGTCTGCATATTTCTTCCTCCGCCTCCCTTCCACTATTAGGTGGTCTGTAGACTACACCTATTAGTGTGATTGATCCTTTATTATCTTTTATCTCTATCCATATGAATTCTATTTTTGTCTTGCTGATAGCTGCGTCACTTTTTCTACCGCCATTATGTTATCCCTAATAAGTACAGCTACTCCACCTCCCCTTTTTCCCTCTCTGTCTTTTCTAAATATGTTATATCCTGCAATGTTTCATTCCCAGTCCTGATTTTTCTGTAGCCATGTCTCAGTAATCCCTACTATGTCTGCTTCCTCGCAGCATGATCGCCTCCAGCTCCCCTGTTTTATTACGGACATTGTGTGCATTGCTGTACAGACAGTTTAACTCATTTTTAATAGGATTTCCTCTCACTTTATGTTTAACCATCTTTTTAAACTCCTGTTCTATAACTATTTATTCCCTTGCCATCAATGTCCTCCCTTACTTTATTCTTTCCTATGCTCTCTTTTCCTGTTTTGTTTATAATTAGGCTGGTTATGTTTCTTGTAGATCCCTCCCCCCATCTTACAAGTTTAAAGCCTTTGCCACCTCCCTATTTACCCTTTCCGCTAGGGCACGGGTCCCATCCCGGTTCAGGTGGAGACCGTCCCATCAGTACAGCTCCTTCCTGGCCCAGAACTGGTGCCAGTGTCCCATGAAAAGGATCCCCTCTTTCCCACACCAACCCTTTGGCCACGTGTTAATTCTATCCCCCTAATTATAGAGTCCCATATCACTACCACATTTCTATTCTGCTCTAAACCCCACCTTGGACAGCCTTCTGAACCACGGTGCCTTGGTCTGCATTGTGGCTGTCCTCCCTGCAGTCTTTCTCCTTGTCCTCACAGGTAGCGAGTACATCATACCTGTTGGACAGGACCAGTGTCTGCGGGACCTCCTTCTCAACCTCTCCTAAATCCCTGCTACCCGGCTCCCTAGCAGTCACACCCTCCCCTTCCTGAACCTGGGGTATGACTGTATTCTGGATAAAAATGTCCAGAAATTTCTCCCCCTCCCTTATGTGTCGGAGTGTCTCCAACTCGCACTCCAGCTCAATGACTCTGACCCGGAAAAATTCGAGATGGAGACATCTCCTGCAGACGTCTCACTCTCCACAAACTCCCACATAGAAACATAGAAGATAGGAGCAGGAGTCGGCCATTCGGCCCCTCGAGCCTGCTCCGCCATTCAATGAGATCATGGCTGATCATATACTGCAGTCCAGGCACACAAGCTGCCCTGCCATATCTTAGTCTAGCCTTATTTTATTTATTTAATTAGTTAAAGTCTTTATTCAATGATTATTTATAGTTATATCAATTAGCGTAACTAGTTAAGCTATAAATTTAATGCAGTACTTTGTCGTTTCCTGAACCTAGTTTAAACCACTGTCCGAGGTTAGACAGAGAAAAAACCCTTAATACTCACCAACCAATCACCTACCTGCTGTACTGTGACGTCACTCCTTGTTTTTTTTGGAAATCGTCGAAGGTTCGGCCGCCGCTGATACCGCCTCCAATTAGGTCCCTATATATTAATAAAATGAAATATTAATTTTTCATATTAATTTTACTTTATATGGAGAGGTTTGGCCCCCGACAGGTGAATGAGCCGCACTGACGGCAGAGTTTTGCCGCTCGATTCCCAGCCTGGGCACCGCCCGGGATGTGGAACCGGTCCCTGCGGCGCTGCTGGTGACCAGCTGGCAATTTACCCCGATAAACCCCGGCACAGGGAGATCCCGGGATAAACCCCGACACCTGAGATGTTACGCTGTGGGGTGGGGGAGGAAAGGGAAAGGATTGTGCGAGACTAACGTTGAATTGCTCGGTTGTCAGACATCATCTACTTGGGAACCATTAACCCGCAGCACCTGAGGGTCGCTCTGCTCATGCTGCAAGCTGGCAAGAACGTTCTCTGTGAGAAGCCCATGGCCATGAATCTGAAGGAGGTCCAACAGCTGGTTCATGCGGCCCGAGACAATGACCTCTTCCTCATGGAGGTGAGTTCATTCCCTTTACTTAAACATAGCTTTTCAAACCTGTAACTGAAGTGAACCCAGCACCAGGTGAGAGCTGGGAAATAAAACAATGCCCCATATCAGGCACCCAATGTCAGTGTCGGGCACTCCTTAACTCAGATACAGCACAGGTTAGATAGAGTAAAGCTCGCTCTACACTGTCCCATCAAACACTCCCAGGGCAGGTACAGCACGGGTTAGATACAGAGTAAAGCTCCCTCTACACTGTCCCTTCAAACACTCCCGGGGCAGGTACAGCACGGGTTAGATACAGAGTAAAGTTCCCTCTACACTGTCCCATCAAACACACCCAGGGCAGGTACAGCACGGGTTAGATACAGAGTAAAGCTCCCTCTACACTGTCCCATCAAACACTCCCAGGGCAGGTACAGCACGGGTTAGATACAGAGTAAAGCTCCCTCTACACTGTCCCATCAAACACTCCCAGGGCAGGTACAGCACAGGTTAGATACAGAGTAAAGCTCTGTATTTATATTAAGCTCTGTATTTGCATTGGTCCTTGTCAACATCCCAAACACTGTGCAAACATAAACATAGTCATTTTGTACACAGTAAGGTCCCACAGTGAGATAAATGATCTGTTTTGATGGTGTTGGTTGAGGGAGTAATGTTGGAAACTGGAGAGAACTCTACTCTTCTTCAAAGAGAGTCATGGGATCTGAGTGGGCAGACGAGGCCTCGGTTTAACGCCTCATCCAAAGGACAGCACCTCCGACAGTACGGCACTCCCTCAGTACTGCACTGAAGGGCCGGCGCAGATGATATGCTTATGCTGGAGTGGAACTTGAACCTATAATCTCCTGATGCTTTGGTTGTGACTATGTGACTCAATGATAGTGAGCAGTTCTGGTTATTGAAGCAAGGTCACTGGGTTTCCATTTATATAGCGCCTTTCACTTCCGAGGGAGTGAGGCGGGTTCTCGGAGTGAGCTACGTTCTGTTGCTTGACTTTGACTGTTGCGTTGACAGGGTTTATGGACTCGGTTTTTCCCCGTCTCTAATGTCATCCGCTGTCTACTGTCCCAGAACACTGTGGGGGAGATTAAAATTGTTAAAGCTGAGTTTGGGACAAACATGATGGGAACACCACGGCTGATGGAGAAAGAGTTGGGTGGAGGAGTGCTCCTCGACATTGGCTGCTACGGTCTGCAGTTTGTCTGCATGGTGTTCAATGGTGAGAAGCCAGAGTCTGTTCACGCCACAGGATTCCTCACCGAGAAAGGCAAGTGTGGAATTAACCATTGTATTGTATCCTAGTCTCCCTTCAAAAGCCTAAAAATCTCTCCCTTCAGCCCCTCCACTTCAAATCCCTCACTTCTACTTTGTACCCACTGAGGTATACTGGCTATGTAAACACTGTGTGACACTGAGCTATACTCTCTATGTAAACATTCAGTGTGATACTGAGCTATACTCCCTATGTAAACACGGTGATACTGAGCTATACTCCCTATGTAAACACGGTGATACTGAGCTATACTCCCTATGTAAACACTGTGATACTGAGCTATACTCCCTATGTAAACACGGTGATACTGAGCTATACTCCCTATGTAAACACGGTGATACTGAGCTATACTCCCTATGTAAACACGGTGATACTGAGCTATACTCCCTATGTAAACACGGTGATACTGAGCTATACTCCCTATGTAAACACGGTGATACTGAGCTATACTCCCTATGTAAACACTGTGATACTGAGCTATACTCCCTATGTAAACACTGTGATACTGAGCTATACTCCCTATGTAAACACTGTGATACTGAGCTATACTCCCTATGTAAACACTGTGATACTGAGCTATACTCCCTATGTAAACACTCAGTATGACACTGAGATACTGAGCTATACTGGCCACCCCGAGTCCGCGCTTCCAGCTGAGGGAAGAGTTCCTGACGCTGGTCCTTTCTCACCTTTCCCGTTCTATCTCTGCAGGTGTTGATGAAGCAGTGACCATTGTACTAAAGTACTCCAGAAAACGAATGGCTATGGTAACCGTAACCATGGCAGTACAGCTTCCTAACCAGGCAACCATCAGTGGGACAAAGGGGACTATCACGGTAACTGGCTTTCTATCTCTGCTTGCTCACTTCCTTTCACTCTCTCTCTTTGCCCTCTTACTCTCTCCTTTGTGTAGAATGCCGTACCTTGCTGTTGCTGATGAATCTATGTTATAATTGCCCAAGAATGTAGAGCCAGGCAGTACTTGCTGTGTGCGGAGATGTTTGGTATCTTCCTCTCTGGGATCCTTGGGCTCCCGGTACGCAATGTGTGGCCCTGAGAATACCACGGGAATCGATAATTCACCCCCATTGGTACAGAGTCCCACTAGGTACAGTTCCATGGGCACCCATACTTCACTCAAGTAGCCGTTCTTCATGTGATCCCATTGAATGTTTGCAGGGGTTTAATCACAGCGGAGCCAGCTATCCTCTTCACCCCATGTCACACTGGCCATTTCCAGCCAGTCACTAGACATTGGGACCTCAGACCAGCGCTGAGGAAGTACCTGCAATGCAAAGTGTTCCATTCTCCAAAGGATCTATTCAAGCAGCACTGAAAAACCATTGAGCTATTTTCTATTCTGACACTTGTGCTTCCTCCCAAGATCCCGGGGCGTATGTGGTGCCCCACGAGTCTGGTGGTGAACGGGAATGTCCAGGAGTTCCCACTGCCAGCTCCATCTCAACCCACCAACTTCACCAACAGCACCGGCCTGCGATACGAAGCCGAGGAAGTGCGGCAGTGTCTTCAGAAAGGTAACCGTCCGTCAGAAACTGCCCACCCGTTCCGCTACGTACCCCACCCAGTCACAATAACTCTACCTATGCTTTCCAGCTGGGATGGGAGAGGGGGTTCCCTGAGTAGCTATCAGAAGAGCCCCGACTGAGTACACCCTTCCTAATTGGTTTGGGGGGGGGGGCAGACACGAGATGAAGGGGGCCAGTCACTACTCACTGCTGACCCGTCAGACCAGGGGGTGAATCTTGCCCGTGTGCCTCGGTTACTGACCCACCCGATTGGAAAATGAAGATCCATTGGGATTGCATGTTGAGGTATTAGCTGGAGTCAGCTGCCCCTGGGACTCACGGAGGGAGAACAATGCTATTTTGACCCCAGTTACATTTCTGTTGTGTTTTAACCGCAGGGCTGAAGGAAAGTCCCCAGATGCCACTGGCCGAGAGCGAGCTGATCATGAGCATTTTGGATGAGGCCCGAAGGCAGGTGGGGGTGGTGTACAACCAAGACTCGGCCTGAAGGCAACAACTCCGACACCAGAGGGACTGGGGACAGCTGCAGATCCTCCTGTTGAATCACAGGGAAACATGTGCAGCATTCGGACTGGAACTCGGGCCCGACCTTTCCTCCACCGCTTGCCGATTGTGAAATAAAGGCACTGCTCGCACCCCGCCCGCCAGTGATGGATCCGAGGCCAATCTTGCCGCACACGCAGACTTCTGCAAAGCACCCCGCGGAAATACAGCTCCTTTACAAAGAATCACTGGGCCCTGCACACCACACGCAGCAGCTGATTGGCACAGCAAGATTCCAGAGACCAGTTCTTTGGCTCCACGCGGGGCCTCGGTGTACCTCCACTGACGTGTCAATCCAGATCATGTGGTTAAGACCCAGAGTGGAGCCAGAATGCAGAGCCCAAACTGACACCGTCACCCCACCACCAATCAGATGGATGGGAAATTACCCTGAAACTCTTAACATCGATGTACTCACAAACCTAATTAATCCAGTCCAACATGTCCCTATAATGCAGATGTGTGTTTATAATCCCCGAGGAAGTGTAATATGGCCACCCGGCGAGTCGACACCCCCAGGGTGTGCGTGTCTGCTCAGCCTCGGCTACTAATGTTTAACTGGACCTTGTATTGAAATCAAAACATGATCAAATTCATCACAAAATAAAATGTGCTGCAAACACTTGAATGCCGTGCTGATTTAACCTTCGATCCTGTGTCCCTGTAGGCTGTAGTTCCCTGTATCGGCACCAGTGGAAACCGCGAGGGTCTGACATTCAGGCAACACACGGAGTCTTTTCACAAAGGTTTTATTGTGGGTAATTCACCGTACAATCATAGTTAAAATTTTTGGAACTGTTTCTTGGCTCCTGCAGCCTTGGTGACTTTGAGGACATTGAAACGCACAGTCTTGCTGAGGGGCCGGCACTCCCCCACAGTCACACTGTCTCCGTTCTGCACATCCCTGGAACAAGGAGATAAACCCGGGTTAGACAGAACATTCTGCTAACGATTGTGACTGGTCTCGCTCAATAATAACCCCACTAAACACAGACTCAAAGCTCAGTGCCAGAAATAAAACACCCGTCCATAAACAAGATGCAGGTTATCAGCACCAGCCTTCACACGGCAGCCTCAACAGTGTCAGCTGCGAGAGCTGCCAAACTCAGGACCCATGTGGTCATCGCTCACTGCCGGCCCGGCCCACACTCTAGCTTTGAGCTCTCACATTACTAACATTGGGGATGATCTGAGGGTAGAGCGAGTGTCCGGTTCTGCTGCAATCAATGGGTGATCAGGCGCCTGTCCCAGAGCCCCTAGAAGCTGCCAGCAGCATTAATGAGTGACATGTACAGGTTTCCTACATACTCTCATTCAGCAATCGTGGGGAAATAGGAAAAGAGAACTGACTTCAAAGGTTTAAAAGCAAAAGTCTACCAAACCTTTGAATGGCCCTTTGGGTAGATGCACTGCCTGGTGTGGGTGCGGAGTCCAATTTCAGCCAGGCAGCACGTTCCTGCCATCACCACCCACTCCTGATACATGGGAACAAAGTTTCCTGATACAGCCTGACTGGGGACAAACATGTAACTAACCCTAGTGGCCGTTCCACAAGAGTACCGCAACCGCCATCGAACCTAATCACAACCAGGAGCACCTTCAAAAGGGAAGGGCGACACAAAAACGCTCAACACTTTCCACGCACACAGAGTGAGGAACAGCGCTGTGCTCAGGGAATGCCACTTGCAGCAGTCTCCCTCTCGGGAGCTCTGCAGACCATCGGGAGTTTCAGCATCACTGACAGCCCTCGCACTCCCAAACAGTACAGTACACACCCTCTGCACACAGCACAAACCAAACAGACCGGAGACACGGGCCAATGGCACTGAAATGGCGAGGGGTACCTGAAGCAGGGGGACAGGTGCACAGACATGTTTTTGTGTCGCTTCTCGAAGCGGTTGTATTTCCTGATGTAGTGCAGGTAGTCTCTGCGGATTACAATGGTCCGCTGCATCTTCATCTTGGTCACAACACCTGTCAGAGAAAGCAGATCATAACGTACAGTGCATTCACAGAGCCTCATCCCTTCACAAACCCATTACTAAAATCATAACACAATGCAAGGTATCACAGAATCCCCACAGTGCAGATAGAGGCCATTTCGGCCCATCGAGCCTGCACCAACACATATCTCACCCTATCCCGTAACCCCACGTATTTAATCCCCCTAACACTAAGAGTCAATTTATCATAGCCAAATCAACCTAACCCACACATCTTTGGACTGTGGGAAGAAACCGGAGCACCCGGAGGAAACCCACGCAGACATGGGGAGAATGTGCAAACTCCACACAGACAGTCACCTGAGGCCGGATTCGAACCCGGGTCCCTGGCGCTGTGAGGCAACAGTGCTAACCACTATGCCACCATGTATGAGGGCAGTAATGGACAGGGTCACTGAAGCTCCACGGTATTCAGTGACCCAAGACCAAGAGGTGGGATATAGGCAAAAATCAGAAGGATGACATGACTGGAACTACTCTCTGTCCTTCACGACAAAAGGCCCAAGCCTCAGACTGCCTCCCTCCTCGAAGGAAAGAGCTGAGCCTCCACAGTGACTGCGATCGTGCTGCAGACACACCGCAGCCCCCCTTCCCCACTCCACTTATATCCATGGCCATTATTTACTGTGACTGAGCCGTTCAAAGCTCATTGAAGACGGACATCGGAGGACTGGGGTCTGTGAACACACGACAATCCCAGGCAGCATCAAAACATCTCCCACAAGAGCTACACCTTTACACTTATCATACCGAGTGGGTGCTGACACTCGGTTCTCCTAGATAGAGACATATGCAAGTCCCGATCCTGTTCTCTTTCCACATGGTTAGTGACCACAAACAGGAATGGTGACTGGTATTTTCACCCAAAACAGGGGTCTGGGTCTAACTCGGAGTCAGCAGGTAAGCAACAAGAACAGAACGGCCCCTCTATAAGCTGCTCTCCAAAACCACCCGAGCTCTCAGGTTCCACATCGATAAGCTCAATATCTTAAACACCTGCTCTACATCGTTAGTCAATGACCTTCACCTGTCCAGGGCAACAATTGTATTGCTGGCTGTGTTAAGGGTGGAGGGGTCGAGAGCCAAGCCCACCCAGGGCCAGTATGCAAGCAACACTGAATGGCAGGTACAGTGTCCTGTTCAGAATCGCCCTTCCACCCCTGCAGATCAGAGAACAAACGGGGTTAACTGGAGAGCCAGGCCTACCTGAGAGGATCCGTCCTCGGATCGACACGTTCCCGGTGAACGGACACTTCTTGTCAATGTAGGTGCCATCGATGGCCTAGGAGACAGAAAGGGGCATACACCATGTGACTTGGGGTGGGAAAAGAGGGATGGGAACGAGTCTGGACTCTGCGAGAGCTGCATCAGTAAAGCCGTTAGGCAGTGTCGTCAGTGCCTTCGAGAGACTTGGAAGACCATCGTGAGAATAAACATCATTTGCAGCCCTGGTGCCCCGCCATCTTCAAACACAGTGAGCCCGCCACACACCACCAGGTCAAAGTAGGAACGAGTGGTTCGGTCATTTATACAGCGCGGTACACAAACATGCACGGGGAAACGCGGGCTAATGACCTCGCTGGCTGATTCCAGCGCCTGGCCTGTTGAAACTCAGCGTCAGGATTCATCAGTAAATCTGCCACTCACAAACCAGCCCTTCACCCACCCCAGGGCCTTTCAGTAGAACCAGGGCGATCAATCACTGTGCTCAGTAATTCCAGAGAGCTCTAGGATAAATTGCGTCAAAGCACCTACTCCAGTAATGACCAGGGGGAACACCAAACTACCAGCTCCTCAGTCCAGACCCCGGGGAGGCGCTGAAACAGGGGCACGTATGGGCAGCCACTCAGCCAGATTAAAACTCTCATACAAATAAAGATGGCTGGGCTCGATTCGGCTACCCGAGCCTGCACCAACGTCCCAGCATAACGCACCCGAGGCTGCTAACCCGCTCCCCACTGCTGCGAGGGCAGACCAGCACCAAAACTGCCCATTGATGCGAGGGCAGACCAGCACCAAAACTGCCCACTGCTGCGAGGGCAGACCAGCACCAAAACTGCCCATTGATGCGAGGGCAGACCAGCACCAAAACTGCCCACTGCTGCGAGGGCAGACCAGCACCAAAACTGCCCATTGATGCGAGGGCAGACCCCAATCCTTCATGCCCAGCCTAACTGGTGAGGACAGAGACTGGGGCTGATTCCTGGGCCCCCGCCCCACCTTCACCCTGTAGCCCCCCCTGGGCCGGCCGGCCTTGCAGCCTCACCTCTCGCGGAGTCTTGAAGCCCAGGCCCACGTTGCGGTAGTAGCGGGGGAGCTTCTCCTTGCTGCCCTCGCCGACCAGCGCCCGCTTCTTGTTCTGGAAGATGGTGGGCTGCTTCTGGTAAGCGCGCTCGGTCTGCGGTGGAGAGAAAGGAGGAGATGCCGAGAGTTAGAGAGAGTCTGAGCCGCCCCGAGAAACCACCAGAGAGCGCGGCCTGGACCGCGGGGGAGAGAGAGAGAGAGAGGCCCAGACCCGCGGCCCCGAGTCCCGGCTCCATCACCCGAGCGGCCCCGAGTCCCGGCTCCATCACCCGAGCGGCCCCGAGTCCCGGCTCCATCACCCGAGCGGCCCCGAGTCCCGGCTCCATCACCCGAGCGGCCCCGAGTCCCGGCTCCATCACCCGAGCGGCGCGGCCTCTCACTGTCCCCAGGCCCCGGGCCCTCCATCCCCGCTCTATCCCAGTCTCTCTCTCTCTCACACACTCTCTCCGGCCCCGCTCTATCGCCGCCTCTCCCCCCCGCTCCCGGTACCTGTGTGTCCGCTCTCTCTCTCTCGGTACCCCGGGCCCTGCCTCACAGTATCCCGGGCCTCTCTCCCCGCTCTCTCCCCCGGGCCCTCTATCCCCGCTCTCCCCTCACTCTCTCCCCCGCTCTCCCCTCACTCTCTCCCGGGCCCTCTCTCCCCCGCTCTCCCCTCACTCTCTCCCGGGCCCTCTCTCCCCCGCTCTCCCCTCACTCTCTCCCCCGGTCTCCCCTCACTCTCTCCCGGGCCCTCTATCCCCGCTCTCCCCTCACTCTCTCCCGGGCCCTCTATCCCCGGTCTCCCCTCACTCTCTCCCGGGCCCGCTCTCCCCTCACTCTCTCCCCCGGTCTCCCCTCACTCTCTCCCGGGCCCTCTATCCCCGCTCTCCCCTCACTCTCTCCCCCGCTCTCCCCTCACTCTCTCCCCCGCTCTCCCCTCACTCTCTCCCGGGCCCTCTATCCCCGGTCTCTCCTCACTCTCTCCCCCGGTCTCCCCTCACTCTCTCCCGGGCCCTCTATCCCCGGTCTCTCCTCACTCTCCCGGGCCCGCTATCCCCGGTCTCCCCTCACTCTCTCCCGGGCCCTCTATCCCCGGTCTCCCCTCACTCTCTCCCGGGCCCTCTATCCCCGGTCTCCCCTCACTCTCTCCCGGGCCCTCTATCCCCGCTCTCCCCTCACTCTCTCCCGGGCCCTCTATCCCCGGTCTCCCCTCACTCTCTCCCGGGCCCGCTCTCCCCTCACTCTCTCCCCCGCTCCCGGTACCTGTGTGTCCGCCATTTCGCGCCGCCCGGGGAAAGAGAGCAAGGCTGGGCCACGGGGTCGCTTAAGCACCGCCGCGCGGCGGGAAGTCACGTCACGTAAGGGCGGAAGTTGGGCGTGTCGCTGCTGCTCCTCGGGGAGTGAGGCCGGGCTGGGCGCCGCCATATTGCCAGTACCGCGACATGCCAGGAGCTCGGCCGCTCCGTGAGACTCTGCATGTTCCAGAGACCCAAAAACACAGAGAGAGAGAGACCCCAAAACAGAGAGAGAGAGAGACCCCAAAACACAGAGAGAGAGAGACCCCAAAACACAGAGAGAGAGACCCCAAAACACAGAGAGAGAGAGAGACCCCAAAACACACAGAGAGAGAGAGAGACCCCAAAACACAGTGATAGAGAGACCCCAAAACACAGAGAGAGAGAGACCCCAAAACACAGAGAGAGAGAGAGACCCCAAAACACAGTGATAGAGAGAGACCCCAAAACACAGAGAGAGAGAGACCCCAAAACACAGAGAGAGAGAGAGACCCCAAAACACAGAGAGAGAGAGACCCCAAAACACAGAGAGAGAGAGAGACCCCAAAACACAGAGAGAGAGAGAGACCCCAAAACACAGTGATAGAGAGAGACCCCAAAACACAGTGATAGAGAGACCCCAAAACACAGAGAGAGAGAGACCCCAAAACACAGAGAGAGAGAGAGACCCCAAAACACAGAGAGAGAGAGACCCCAAAACACAGAGAGAGAGAGACCCCAAAACACAGAGAGAGAGAGACCCCAAAACACACAGAGAGAGAGACCCCAAAACACAGAGAGAGACCCCAAAACACACAGATAGAGACCCCAAAACAGAGAGAGAGAGAGAGACCCCAAAACACAGTGATAGAGAGAGAGACCCCAAAACACAGAGAGAGAGAGAGACCCCAAAACACAGAGAGAGAGAGACCCCAAAACACAGAGAGAGAGACCCCAAAACACAGAGAGAGAGAGAGACCCCAAAACACACAGAGAGAGAGACCCCAAAACACAGAGAGAGACCCCAAAACACACAGATAGAGACCCCAAAACAGAGAGAGAGAGAGAGACCCCAAAACACAGTGATAGAGAGAGAGACCCCAAAACACAGAGAGAGAGAGAGACCCCAAAACACAGAGAGAGAGAGACCCCAAAACACAGAGAGAGAGACCCCAAAACACAGAGAGAGAGAGAGACCCCAAAACACAGAGAGAGAGACCCCAAAACACAGAGAGAGAGAGACCCCAAAACACAGAGAGAGAGACCCCAAAACACACAGATAGAGACCCCAAAACACACAGATAGAGACCCCAAAACACACAGATAGAGACCCCAAAACAGAGAGAGAGACCCCAAAACACAGATAGAGACCCCAAAACACAGAGAGAGAGAGACCCCAAAACACAGAGAGAGACCCCAAAACACAGAGAGAGACCCCAAAACAGAGAGAGAGAGACCCCAAAACACAGCGAGACCCCAATACACAGATAGAGACCCCAAAACAGAGAGAGAGAGAGAGACCCCAAAACACAGAGAGAGACCCCAATACACAGAGAGAGAGAGACCCCAAAACACAGAGAGACCCCAAAACACAGAGAGACCCCAATACACAGATAGAGACCCCAATACACAGAGAGAGAGAGAGACCCCAAAACACAGAGAGAGAGAGACCCCAAAACACAGAGAGAGAGAGACCCCAAAGCACAGAGAGACCCCAAAACACAGAGACCCCAATACACAGATAGAGACCCCAATACACAGAGAGAGACCCCAATTCACAGAGAGACCCCAATACACAGATAGAGACCCCAAACACAGAGAGAGACCCCAATACACAGAGAGACCCCAATACACAGATAGAGACCCCAATACACAGATAGAGACCCCAAAACACAGAGACCCCAAAACACAGGGAGAGACCCCAATACACAGATAGAGACCCCAATACACAGAGAGAGACCTCAAAACACAGAGACCCCAAAATTAACAGAGAGAGACCCCAATACACAGAGAGACCCCAAAACACAGAGACCCCAAAACACAGAGAGAGAGAGACCCCAAACCACAGAGAGACCCCAATACACAGATAGAGACCCCAAAACACAGAGAGAGACCCCAAAACACAGGGAGAGACCCCAATACACAGATAGAGACCCCAATACACAGATAGAGACCCCAAAACACAGAGCGAGACCCCAATACACAGATAGAGACCCCAATACACAGATAGAGACCTCAAAACACAGAGAGACCCCAAAACACAGAGAGAGACCCCAATACACAGATAGAGACCTCAAAACACAGATAGAGACCTCAAAACACAGATAGAGACCTCAAAACACAGAGAGAGACCTCAAAACACAGAGAGAGACCCCAATACACAGATAGAGACCCCAAAACACAGAGAGAGACCTCAAAACACAGAGAGAGACCTCAAAACACAGAGAGAGACCTCAAAACACAGAGAGAGAGACCCCAATACACAGATAGAGACCTCAAAACACAGAGAGACCCCAATACACAGAGAGACCCCAAAACACAGAGAGAGACCTCAAAACACAGAGAGAGACCCCAATACACAGAGAGAGAGACCCCAATACACAGATAGAGACCTCAAAACAGAGAGAGACCCCAAAATAGAGAGAGAGACCCCAATACACAGATAGAGACCTCAAAACAGAGAGAGAGACCCCAATACACAGAGAGACCCCAATACACAGAGAGACCCCAAAACACAGATAGAGACCTCAAAACAGAGAGAGAGACCCCAATACACAGAGAGACCCCAATACACAGAGAGACCCCAAAACACAGAGAGAGACCCCAAACCACAGAGAGAGACCCCAAACCACAGATCCCAAAACAGAGAGACCCCAAAACACAGATAGAGACCCCAAAACACAGAGAGACCCCAAAACACAGAGAGTCCCCAAAACACAGAGAGAGAGACCCCAAAACACAGAGACCCCAAAAACACAGAGAGAGACCCCAAAACACAGAGAGACCCCAAAACACAGAGAGAGACCCCAAAACACAGAGAGACCCCAACACACAGAGACCCCAAAACACAGAGAGGGACCCCAAAACACAGAGAGAGACCCCAAAACACAGAGCGACCCCAAAACACAGAGACCCCAAAACACAGAGAGAACCCAAAACACAGAGAGAGACCCCAAAACACAGAGAGACCCCAATACACAGAGACCCCAAAATACAGAGACCCCAAAACACAGAGAGAGACCCCAAAACACAGAGAGACCCCAAAACACAGAGAGAGACCCCAAAACACAGAGAGAGAGAGACCCCAAAACACAGAGACCCCAAAACACAGAGACCCCAAAACAGAGAGAGAGACCCCAAAACACAGAGAGACCCCAAAACACAGAGAGAGACCCCAAAACACAGAGAGAGAGACCCCAAAACAGAGAGAGAGAGA
This sequence comes from Squalus acanthias, assembly GCA_030390025.1. Lineage (NCBI taxonomy): Eukaryota > Metazoa > Chordata > Chondrichthyes > Squaliformes > Squalidae > Squalus > Squalus acanthias. Next base: position 1,105,471 of record CM059450.1, read on the forward strand.
GACCCCAAAACACAGAGAGAGAGAGAGACCCCAAAACACAGAGAGTCCCCAAAACACAGATAGAGACCCCAATACACAGATAGAGACCCCAATACACAGATAGAGACCCCAAAACACAGAGAGAGAGAGACCCCAAAACACAGAGAGAGAGAGAGACCCCAAAACACAGAGACCCCAATACACAGAGAGAGAGAGAGACCCCAAAACACAGAGAGACCCCAATACACAGAGAGACCCCAATACACAGAGAGACCCCAATACACAGAGAGACCCCAATACACAGAGAGACCCCAATACACAGAGACCCCCCAAAACACAGAGACCCCAAAACACAGAGAGAGACCCCAAAACACAGAGGCCCCAAAACACAGAGAGTCCCCAAAACACAGAGAGACCCCAAAACACAGAGAGACCCCAAAACACAGAGAGACCCCAAAACACAGAGAGAGAGAGACCCCAAAACACAGAGAGAGAGAGACCCCAAAACACAGAGAGAGAGAGACCCCAAAACACAGAGAGAGAGAGAGAGACCCCAAAACACAGAGAGAGAGACCCCAAAACACAGAGAGAGAGACCCCAAAACACAGAGAGAGAGAGACCCCAAAACACAGAGAGAGAGACCCCAAAACACAGAGAGAGAGACCCCAAAACACAGAGAGAGAGAGACCCCAAAACACAGAGAGAGAGAGAGACCCCAAAACACAGAGAGAGAGACCCCAAAACACAGAGAGAGAGACCCCAAAACACAGAGAGAGAGACCCCAAAACACAGAGAGAGAGAGACCCCAAAACACAGAGAGTCCCCAAAACACAGAGAGAGACCCCAAAATAGAGAGACCCCAAAATAGAGAGAGACCCCAAAACAGAGAGACCCCAAAACACAGAGACCCCAAAACACAGAGACCCCAAAACACAGAGAGAGACCCCAATACACAGAGAGAGAGACCCCAAAACACAGAGAGAGAGAGACCCCAAAACACAGAGAGACCCCAACACACAAAGAGACCCCAAAACACAGAGAGACCCCAAAACACAGAGAGACCCCAAAACACAGAGAGAGACCCCAAAACACAGAGAGACCCCAAAACACAGAGAGAGAGAGACCCCAAAACACAGAGAGACCCCAATACACAGAGAGACCCCAATACACAGAGAGACCCCAATACACAGAGACCCCAAAACACAGAGAGAGAGAGACCCCAAAACACAGAGAGAGAGAGACCCCAAAACACAGAGAGACCCCAAAACACAGAGAGAGAGAGACCCCAAAACACAGAGAGACCCCAAAACACAGAGAGAGAGACCCCAAAACACAGAGAGAGAGACCCCAAAACACACAGATAGAGACCCCAAAACACAGAGAGTCCCCAAAACACAGAGTCCCCAAAACACAGAGAGAGAGAGAGACCCCAAAACACACAGAGAGAGAGAGACCCCAATACACAGAGAGACCCCAAAACACAGAGTCCCCAAAACACAGAGAGAGACCCCAAAATAGAGAGACCCCAAAACACAAAGAGAGACCCCAAAACACAGAGAGACCCCAATACACAGAGACCCCAAAATACAGAGAGAGACCCCAAAACACAGAGAGAGAGACCCCAAAACACAGAGAGACCCCAAAACACAGAGAGAGAGAGACCCCAAAACACAGAGAGAGAGAGAGACCCCAAAACACAGAGAGAGAGAGAGACCCCAAAACACAGAGAGACCCCAATACACAGAGACCCCAAAATACAGAGAGAGACCCCAAAACACAGAGAGAGAGAGAGACCCCAAAACACAGAGAGACCCCAATACACAGAGACCCCAAAATACAGAGAGAGACCCCAAAACACAGAGAGAGAGACCCCAAAACACAGAGAGACCCCAAAACACAGAGAGAGAGAGAGACCCCAAAACACAGAGAGACCCCAATACACAGAGACCCCAAAATACAGAGAGAGACCCCAAAACACAGAGAGAGAGACCCCAAAACACAGAGACCCCAAAACACAGAGACCCCAAAACACAGAGAGAGACCCCAAAATAGAGAGACCCCAAAACACAAAGAGAGACCCCAAAACACAGAGAGACCCCAATACACAGAGACCCCAAAATACAGAGAGAGACCCCAAAACACAGAGAGAGAGACCCCAAAACACAGAGAGACCCCAAAACACAGAGAGAGAGAGACCCCAAAACACAGAGAGAGAGAGAGACCCCAAAACACAGAGAGACCCCAATACACAGAGACCCCAAAATACAGAGAGAGACCCCAAAACACAGAGAGAGAGACCCCAAAACACAGAGAGACCCCAAAACACAGAGAGAGAGAGAGACCCCAAAACACAGAGAGACCCCAATACACAGAGACCCCAAAATACAGAGAGAGACCCCAAAACACAGAGAGAGAGACCCCAAAACACAGAGAGACCCCAAAACACAGAGAGAGAGAGACCCCAAAACACAGAGAGAGAGAGACCCCAAAACACAGAGTCCCCAAAACACAGAGAGAGACCCCAAAACACAGAGACCCCAAAACACAGAGAGAGACCCCAAAACACAGAGAGAGAGAGACCCCAAAACACAGAGACCCCAAAACACAGAGAGACCCCAAAACACAGAGAGAGAGAGACCCCAAAACACAGAGAGAGACCCCAAAACACAGAGAGAGAGAGACCCCAAAACACAGAGACCACAAAACACAGAGAGAGAGACCCCAAAACACAGAGACCCCAATACACAGAGAGACCCCAATACACAGAGAGACCCCAAAACACAGAGAGAGAGAGACCCCAAAACACAGAGAGAGAGAGACCCCAAAACACAGAGACCACAAAACACAGAGAGAGAGACCCCAAAACACAGAGACCCCAATACACAGAGAGACCCCAATACACAGAGAGACCCCAAAACACAGAGAGACCCCAAAACACAGAGAGAGAGAGACCCCAAAACACAGAGAGAGAGAGACCCCAAAACACAGAGAGAGAGAGACCCCAAAACACAGAGAGACCCCAAAACACAGAGAGAGACCCCAAAACACAGAGAGAGACCCCAAAATAGAGAGACCCCAAAATAGAGAGACCCCAAAATAGAGAGAGACCCCAAAACAGAGAGACCCCAAAACACAGAGAGAGACCCCAAAACACAGAGAGACCCCAAAACACAGAGAGAGACCCCAAAATAGAGAGAGACCCCAAAACAGAGAGACCCCAAAACACAGAGAGAGACCCCAAAACACAGAGAGTCCCCAAAACACAGAGAGTCCCCAAAACACAGAGACCCCAAAACACAGAGAGAGACCCCAAAATAGAGAGACCCCAAAATAGAGAGAGACCCCAAAACACAGAGAGAGACCCCAAAACACAGAGACCCCAAAACACAGAGAGAGAGAGACCCCAAAACACAGAGAGACCCCAAAACAGAGAGAGACCCCAAAACACAGAGAGAGAGAGACCCCAAAACACAGAGAGAGACCCCAAAACACAGAGAGAGAGAGACCCCAAAACACAGAGAGACCCCAAAACAGAGAGAGACCCCAAAACACAGAGAGAGAGAGACCCCAAAACACAGAGAGTCCCCAAAACACAGAGAGAGACCCCAAAACACAGAGAGAGAGAGACCCCAAAACACAGAGAGAGAGACCCCAAAACACAGAGAGAGAGAGACCCCAAAACACAGAGAGACCCCAATACACAGAGAGACCCCAATACACAGAGAGAGAGAGACCCCAAAACACAGAGAGACCCCAAAACAGAGAGAGAGAGAGAGACCCCAAAACACAGCGAGACCCCAATACACAGAGAGAGAGAGACCCCAAAACACAGAGAGAGACCCCAAAACACAGAGAGAGAGAGACCCCAAAACACAGAGAGAGAGAGACCCCAAAACACAGAGAGACCCCAATACACAGAGAGAGACCCCAAAACACAGAGAGAGAGAGACCCCAAAACACAGAGAGAGACCCAAAACACAGAGAGAGAGAGACCCCAAAACACAGAGAGAGAGAGACCCCAAAACACAGAGAGACCCCAATACACAGAGAGACCCCAATACACAGAGAGAGAGAGAGACCCCAAAACACAGAGAGAGAGAGAGACCCCAAAACACAGAGAGAGAGAGAGAGACCCCAAAACACAGAGAGAGAGAGACCCCAAAACACAAAGAGAGACCCCAAAACACAGAGAGACCCCAAAACACAGAGAGAGACCCCAAAAAACAGAGAGAGAGAGAGAGACCCCAAAACACAGAGAGACCCCAAAACACAGAGAGAGACCCCAAAAAACAGAGAGAGAGAGAGAGACCCCAAAACACAGAGAGACCCCAAAACACAGAGAGAGAGAGACCCCAAAACACAGAGAGACCCCAAAACAGAGAGAGACCCCAAAACACAGAGAGAGAGAGAGACCCCAAAACACAGAGAGAGAGAGACCCCAAAACAGAGAGAGAGACCCCAAAACAGAGAGAGACCCCAAAACACAGAGAGAGAGAGACCCCAAAACACAGAGAGACCCCAAAACACAGAGAGAGACCCCAAAACACAGAGAGAGACCCCAAAACAGAGAGAGAGAGAGAGACCCCAAAACACAGAGAGACCCCAAAACACAGAGAGAGACCCCAAAACACAGAGAGAGAGAGACCCCAAAACACAGAGAGACCCCAAAACACAGAGAGAGACCCCAAAACACAGAGAGAGACCCCAAAACAGAGAGAGAGAGAGAGAGACCCCAAAACACAGAGAGAGAGAGAGACCCCAAAACACAGAGAGACCCCAAAACAGAGAGAGACCCCAAAACACAGAGAGAGAGAGAGACCCCAAAACACACAGAGAGAGAGACCCCAAAACAGAGAGAGACCCCAAAACACAGAGAGAGAGAGACCCCAAAACAGAGAGAGACCCCAAAACACAGAGAGACCCCAAAACACAGAGAGAGAGAGAGACCCCAAAACACAGAGAGACCCCAAAACAGAGAGAGACCCCAAAACACAGAGAGAGAGAGACCCCAAAACACAGAGAGAGAGAGAGAGACCCCAAAACACAGAGAGAGAGAGAGACCCCAAAACACAGAGAGACTCCAAAACACAGAGAGAGAGAGAGAGACCCCAAAACACAGAGAGACCCCAAAACACAGAGAGAGACCCCAAAACACAGAGACCCCAAAACACAGAGAGACCCCAAAACACAGAGAGACCCCAAAACACAGAGAGAGACCCCAAAACACAGAGAGAGAGAGACCCCAAAACACAGAGAGACTCCAAAACACAGAGAGAGAGAGAGAGACCCCAAAACACAGAGAGACCCCAAAACACAGAGTCCCCAAAACACAGAGAGAGACCCCAAAATAGAGAGAGAGACCCCAAAACACAGAGAGACCCCAAAACACAAAGAGAGACCCCAAAACACAGAGAGAGAGAGAGACCCCAATACACAGAGAGACCCCAAAACACAGAGTCCCCAAAACACAGAGAGAGACCCCAAAACACAGAGAGACCCCAATACACAGAGAGAGACCCCAAAATAGAGAGAGAGACCCCAAAACACAGAGAGACCCCAAAACACAAAGAGAGACCCCAAAACACAGAGAGACCCCAATACACAGAGACCCCAAAATACAGAGAGAGACCCCAAAACACAGAGAGAGACCCCAAAACACAGAGAGAGAGAGACCCCAAAACACAGAGAGACCCCAAAACACAGAGAGAGAGAGACCCCAAAACACAGAGAGAGAGAGAGACCCCAAAACACAGAGAGACCCCAATACACAGAGACCCCAAAATACAGAGAGAGACCCCAAAACACAGAGAGAGAGACCCCAAAACACAGAGAGAGAGAGAGAGACCCCAAAACACAGAGAGACCCCAATACACAGAGACCCCAAAATACAGAGAGAGACCCCAAAACACAGAGAGAGAGACCCCAAAACACAGAGAGACCCCAAAACACAGAGAGAGACCCCAATACACAGAGAGACCCCAAAACACAGAGTCCCCAAAACACAGAGAGAGACCCCAAAATAGAGAGACCCCAAAATAGAGAGAGAGACCCCAAAACAGAGAGACCCCAAAACACAGAGAGAGACCCCAAAACACAGAGACCCCAAAACACAGAGAGAGACCCCAAAACACAGAGAGAGAGATACCCCAAAACACAGAGACCCCAAAACACAGAGAGACCCCAAAACACAGAGAGAGAGACCCCAAAACACAGAGAGAGAGAGACCCCAAAACACAGAGACCCCAAAACACAGAGAGAGACCCCAAAACAGAGAGAGACCCCAAAACACAGAGAGACCCCAAAACACAGAGAGAGAGAGACCCCAAAACACAGAGAGAGAGAGACCCCAAAACAGAGAGAGACCCCAAAACACAGAGACCCCAAAACACAGAGAGACCCCAAAACACAGAGACCCCAAAACACAGAGAGACCCCAAAACACAGAGAGACCCCAAAACACAGAGAGACCCCAAAACACAGAGACCCCAAAACAGAGAGAGACCCCAAAACACAGAGACCCCAAAACACAGAGACCCCAAAACACAGAGAGACCCCAAAACACAGAGAGACCCCAAAACACAGAGACCCCAAAACACAGAGAGACCCCAAAACACAGAGAGACCCCAATACACAGAGAGACCCCAAAACACAGAGACCCCAAAACACAGAGAGACCCCAAAACACAGAGAGACCCCAATACACAGAGAGACCCCAATACACAGAGAGACCCCAATACACAGAGACCCCCCAAAACACAGAGAGACCCCAAAACACAGAGAGAGACCCCAAAACACAGAGAGAGAGAGACCCCAAAACACAGAGAGACCCCAAAACACAGAGAGACCCCAAAACACAGAGACCCCAAAACACAGAGAGACCCCAAAACACAGAGAGACCCCAAAACAGTGATAGAGAGACCCCAAAACACAGAGAGACCCCAAAACAGAGACCCCAAAACACAGAGAGACCCCAAAACACAGAGAGACCCCAAAACACAGAGAGACCCCAAAACACAGAGAGAGACCCCAAAATAGAGAGAGACCCCAAAACAGAGAGACCCCAAAACACAGAGAGAGACCCCAAAACACAGAGAGTCCCCAAAACACAGAGACCCCAAAACACAGAGAGAGACCCCAAAATAGAGAGACCCCAAAATAGAGAGAGACCCCAAAACACAGAGAGAGAGAGACCCCAAAACACAGAGAGACCCCAAAACACAGAGAGACCTCAAAACACAGAGAGACCCCAAAACACAGAGAGAGACCCCAAAACACAGAGACCCCAAAACACAGACAGAGAGAGACCCCAAAACACAGAGAGACCCCAAAACAGAGAGAGAGAGAGACCCCAAAACACAGAGAGACCCCAAAACAGAGAGAGAGAGAGACCCCAAAACACAGAGAGACCCCAAAACACAGAGAGAGAGAGACCCCAAAACACAGAGAGAGAGAGACCCCAAAACACAGAGAGAGACCCCAAAACACAGAGAGAGACCCCAAAACACAGAGAGAGACCCCAAAACACAGAGAGAGAGAGACCCCAAAACACAGAGAGACCCCAATACACAGAGAGACCCCAAAACACAGAGAGAGACCCCAAAACACAGAGAGAGAGAGACCCCAAAACACAGAGAGAGAGAGACCCCAAAACACAGAGAGACCCCAATACACAGAGAGAGAGAGACCCCAAAACACAGAGAGAGAGAGACCCCAAAACACAGAGAGAGAGACCCCAAAACAGAGAGAGAGAGAGACCCCAAAACACAGAGAGAGAGAGAGACCCCAAAACACAGAGAGAGAGAGAGAGACCCCAAAACACAAAGAGAGACCCCAAAACACAGAGAGACCCCAAAACACAGAGAGACCCCAAAACACAGAGAGAGAGAGACCCCAAAACACAGAGAGAGAGAGACCCCAAAACAGAGAGAGACCCCAAAACACAGAGAGAGAGAGAGACCCCAAAACACAGAGAGACCCCAAAACAGAGAGAGACCCAAAACACAGAGAGAGAGAGACCCCAAAACAGAGAGAGAGAGAGAGACCCCAAAACACAGAGAGAGAGAGAGACCCCAAAACACAGAGAGACCCCAAAACAGAGAGAGAGAGAGACCCCAAAACACAGAGAGAGAGAGACCCCAAAACACAGAGAGAGAGAGACCCCAAAACACAGAGAGAGAGAGACCCCAAAACACAGAGAGAGAGAGACCCCAAAACACAGAGAGACCCCAATACACAGAGAGACCCCAATACACAGAGACCCCAATACACAGAGAGACCCCAATACACAGAGAGACCCCAATACACAGAGACCCCAAAACACAGAGAGAGACCCCAATACACAGAGAGAGAGAGACCCCAAAACACAGAGAGACCCCAAAACACAGAGAGAGAGAGACCCCAAAACACAGAGAGACCCCAAAACACAGAGAGAGAGAGACCCCAAAACACAGAGAGAGAGAGACCCCAAAACACAGAGAGAGAGAGACCCCAAAACACAGAGAGAGAGAGACCCCAAAACACAGAGAGACCCCAATACACAGAGAGACCCCAATACACAGAGACCCCAATACACAGAGAGACCCCAATACACAGAGAGACCCCAATACACAGAGACCCCAAAACACAGAGAGAGACCCCAATACACAGAGAGAGAGAGACCCCAAAACACAGAGAGACCCCAAAACACAGAGAGAGAGAGACCCCAAAACACAGAGAGAGAGAGACCCCAAAACACAGAGAGAGACCCCAATACACAGAGAGAGAGAGACCCCAACACACAGAGAGAGACCCCAAAACACAGAGAGAGAGAGACCCCAAAACACAGAGAGACCCCAAAACACAGAGACCCCAAAACACAGAGAGACCCCAAAACACAGAGCGACCCCAAAACACAGAAAGACCCCAATACACAGAGAGAGAGAGACCCCAAAACACAGAGCGACCCCAAAACACAGAAAGACCCCAAAACACAGAAAGACCCCAATACACAGAGAGACCCCAATACACAGAGACCCCAAAATACAGAAAGAGACCCCAAAACAGAGACCCCAAAACACAGAGAGAGACCCCAAAACACAGAGAGACCCCAAAACACAGAGAGAGAGACCCCAAAACACAGAGAGACCCCAAAACACAGAGAGAGAGAGAGACCCCAAAACACAGAGAGAGAGAGAGAGACCCCAAAACACAGAGAGAGAGAGACCCCAAAACACAGAGAGAGAGAGAGAGACCCCAAAACACAGAGAGAGAGAGAGAGACCCCAAAACACAGAGAGAGAGAGAGAGACCCCAAAACACAGAGAGAGAGAGACCCCAAAACACAGAGAGAGAGACCCCAAAACACAGAGAGAGAGAGAGACCCCAAAACACAGAGAGAGAGAGAGAGACCCCAAAACACAGAGAGAGAGACCCCAAAACACAGAGAGACCCCAATACACAGAGAGACCCCAATACACAGAGACCCCAAAACACAGAGAGAGAGACCCCAAAACACAGAGAGAGACCCCAATACACAGAGAGACCCCAATACAGAGAGAGACCCCAAAACACAGAGAGAGAGACCCCAAAACTTAGAGAGAGACCCCAATACACAGAGAGACCCCAATACACAGAGACCCCAAAACACAGAGAGAGAGACCCCAAAACACAGAGAGAGACCCCAATACACAGAGAGACCCCAAAACACAGAGAGACCCCAATACAGAGAGAGACCCCAATACACAGAGAGAGACCCCAATACACAGAGAGACCCCAATACACAGAGAGACCCCAAAACAGAGAGAGAGAGACCCCAATACAGAGAGAGAGACCCCAATACAGAGAGAGACCCCAAAACAGTGACACCCCCATACATGGGGCACCCCAATACAGGGGGATCCTAATTCAAGGGGACCCTAATACAGAGAGACCACATTACAGCGGCATCCAGTGTCCCCATCAAACACTATCAGCGCAGGTACAGCACGGGTTAGATACAGAGTAAAGCTCCCTCTGCACTGTCCCATCAAACACTCCCAGGGCAGGTACAGCACAGGTTAGATACAGAGTAAAGCTCCCTCTACACTGTCCCATCAAACACTCCCAGGGCAGGTACAGCACGAGTTAGATACAGAGTAAAGCTCCCTCTACACTGTCCCCATCAAACACTCCCAGGGCAGGTACAGCACGGGTTAGATACAGAGTAAAGCTCCCTCTACACTGTCCCATCAAACTCTCCCAGGGCAGGTACAGCACGGGTTAGATACAGAGTAAAGCTCCCTCTACACTGTACCATCAAACTCTCCCAGGGCAGGTACAGCACAGGTTAGATACAGAGTAAAGCTCCCTCTACACTGTCCCATCAAACTCTCCCAGGGCAGGTACAGCACAGGTTAGATACAGAGTAAAGCTCCCTCTACACTGTCCCATCAAACTCTCCCAGGGCAGGTACAGCACGGGTTAGATACAGATTAAAGCTCCCTCTACACTGTCCCATCAAACACTCCCAGGGCAGGTACAGCACAGGTTAGATACAGAGTAAGGCTCCCTCTGCACTGTCCCATCAAACACTCCCAGGGCAGGTACAGCACGGGTTAGATACAGAGTAAAGCTCCCTCTATACTGTCCCCATCAAACACTCCCAGGGCAGGTACAGCGCAGGGTAGATACAGAGTAAAGCTCCCTCTACACTGTCCCATCAAACACTCCCAGGGCAGATACAGCACGGGTTAGATACAGAGTAAAGCTCCCTCTACACTGTCCCATCAAACACTCCCAGGGCAGGTAGAGCGCGGGTTAAATACAGAGTAAAGCTCCCTCTACACTGTCCCCATCAAACACTCCCAGGGCAGGTACAGCACGGGTTAGATACAGAGTAAAGCTCCCTCTACACTGTCCCATCAAACTCTCCCAGGGCAGGTACAGCACGGGTTAGATACAGAGTAAAGCTCCCTCTACACTGTACCATCAAACTCTCCCAGGGCAGGTACAGCACAGGTTAGATACAGAGTAAAGCTCCCTCTACACTGTACCATCAAACTCTCCCAGGGCAGGTACAGCACGGGTTAGATACAGAGTAAAGCTCCCTCTACACTGTCCCCATCAAACACTCCCAGGGCAGGTACAGCACGGGTTAGATACAGAGTAAAGCTCCCTCTATACTGTCCCCATCAAACACTCCCAGGGCAGGTACAGCGCAGGGTAGATACAGAGTAAAGCTCCCTCTACACTGTCCCATCAAACACTCCCAGGGCAGATACAGCACGGGTTAGATACAGAGTAAAGCTCCCTCTACACTGTCCCATCAAACACTCCCAGGGCAGGTAGAGCGCGGGTTAGATACAGAGTAAAGCTCCCTCTACACTGTACCATCAAACTCTCCCAGGGCAGGTACAGCACAGGTTAGATACAGAGTAAAGCTCCCTCTACACTGTCCCATCAAACTCTCCCAGGGCAGGTACAGCACAGGTTAGATACAGAGTAAAGCTCCCTCTACACTGTCCCATCAAACTCTCCCAGGGCAGGTACAGCACGGGTTAGATACAGATTAAAGCTCCCTCTACACTGTCCCATCAAACACTCCCAGGGCAGGTACAGCACAGGTTAGATACAGAGTAAGGCTCCCTCTGCACTGTCCCATCAAACACTCCCAGGGCAGGTACAGCACGGGTTAGATACAGAGTAAAGCTCCCTCTACACTGTCCCATCAAACACTCCCAGGGCAGGTAGAGCGCGGGTTAAATACAGAGTAAAGCTCCCTCTACACTGTCCCCATCAAACTCTCCCAGGGCAGGTACAGCACAGGTTAGATACAGAGTAAAGCTCCCTCTACACTGTCCCATCAAACTCTCCCAGGGCAGGTACAGCACGGGTTAGATACAGATTAAAGCTCCCTCTACACTGTCCCATCAAACACTCCCAGGGCAGGTACAGCACAGGTTAGATACAGAGTAAGGCTCCCTCTGCACTGTCCCATCAAACACTCCCAGGGCAGGTACAGCACGGGTTAGATACAGAGTAAAGCTCCCTCTATACTGTCCCCATCAAACACTCCCAGGGCAGGTACAGCGCAGGGTAGATACAGAGTAAAGCTCCCTCTACACTGTCCCATCAAACACTCCCAGGGCAGATACAGCACGGGTTAGATACAGAGTAAAGCTCCCTCTACACTGTCCCATCAAACACTCCCAGGGCAGGTAGAGCGCGGGTTAAATACAGAGTAAAGCTCCCTCTACACTGTCCCCATCAAACACTCCCAGGGCAGGTACAGCACGGGTTAGATACAGAGTAAAGCTCCCTCTACACTGTCCCATCAAACTCTCCCAGGGCAGGTACAGCACGGGTTAGATACAGAGTAAAGCTCCCTCTACACTGTACCATCAAACTCTCCCAGGGCAGGTACAGCACAGGTTAGATACAGAGTAAAGCTCCCTCTACACTGTACCATCAAACTCTCCCAGGGCAGGTACAGCACGGGTTAGATACAGATTAAAGCTCCCTCTACACTGTCCCATCAAACACTCCCAGGGCAGGTACAGCACAGATTAGATACAGAGTAAGGCTCCCTCTGCACTGTCACATCAAACACTCCCAGGGCAGGTACAGCACGGGTTAGATACAGAGTAAAGCTCCCTCTATACTGTCCCCATCAAACACTCCCAGGGCAGGTACAGCGCAGGGTAGATACAGAGTAAAGCTCCCTCTACACTGTCCCATCAAACACTCCCAGGGCAGGTACAGCACGGGTTAGATACAGAGTAAAGCTCCCTCTACACTGTCCCATCAAACACTCCCAGGGCAGGTAGAGCGCGGGTTAAATACAGAGTAAAGCTCCCTCTACACTGTCCCATCAAACACTCCCAGGGCAGGTACAGCGCGGGGTAGATACAGAGTAAAGCTCCCTCTACACTGTCCCATCAAACACTCCCAGGGCAGGTACAGCACGGGTTAGATACAGAGTAAAGCTCCCTCTACACTGTCCCATCAAACACTCCCAGGGCAGGTACAGCGCGAGCGGGGAGAGACTCGACATATTCAACCCACAGAGCCACCTAATCGGCAAAGGCTGCAACTACAGCGCGACCATTCGAACGGGAAATGTTGACAGAAAAACCTGACATCAGGTGTCGAAGTCAGCATCCTTCTCAAGATTTTTTAATAATGATAGATTGCCCTGGGGCTCAACTCTGCAAAATATCTGGTACTGAAGGCTGAGCTGTCAGTTACCCTGTGGGTTTCAAAGAAAAAAAGCACAAAAGAACAATTTGGGCTTTGAGCCGGGCTTTAGTGCAAGATCCAAGATGAATCAGATACAAACCTGCTGCAAACATTACCATTCAGTTCTCACTCAATCCCCTCTACACGGAATCACAACAAATCCAATCACTTCCATCATCACACGCTGAGATTCCATTGAACGCATCGGTGCTCACAATATTTTAATCGCACTCTTGATTCTTTGCCTTGTTTTATTTGAAAAGACAACAGCACATACATGAAATGTTCACATGTCAACAGCGCCTTGGATTTTTTTTTGGTTGTTAAAGTGACATTGACGTTATCGGTTAATGCAGATTCAGCAGCAGAGCAAATGGTTAAAAGAGGTGAAGGCCTCTTCACTCACATCAATCTTTTGTTATGCCATGAAAGCAGAAAGGATGAATTGAGGAGCACATGGACTACTTGCAGTGCTGTCCCCAGATTACAGCAAATAGTGGCCCGGTGAAATTGTCGCAGTCTTGAACTGTGAAAGATCCCCAGTGGTACAGCTATAGAAGCTGCCCTTCCAAACGAGGGCCGTGACTGGAGAGAGTGTTATCCCGAATGATGTATTGGTGGGTACAGGTTCACATACACTGAATAAACCCAGTGACAACACTGCCTTAGATCCGATGGCCCGCTGTTAAAGGAGTGTGTCTCACCCCATGTCCTGCCACCACCAGTCATCAAGTACAGAAACAAACACCCACATTTAAATCTTTTATTAAAAATCACTTTAAGAAATACTAAATGAATGATCCCACACACTGATGGGCATAAAGGCAGGTGTGTGCACTTGACCAGGAGAATGTCTCCTGGTGCTCTCGCAGGTTCAGCTCACTTGTGGAGCGGTGCCCTGGGTTACACAGGCAGAGTACACTCCACATATGCAACAACTCCGTTCAAAGCCTGACCCGAGCGAGCGGTTTGGCAATCTCTGCGTAAAAAAGATTACAATCAGACCAGGGTCACCTCACACCCGACCGCGGGCAGATAGTTCGGTTCAAGCGGGCTCTCCAACAGCGTCCAAGAGATGAGCCAGACAGTAAAAGTCTGGGTTTCAAAGTCAAACTCCATTCTGCTCCACTTCCTTCTGTCGTTCTTAAAGGTTTTTTTTGACGAATTTTCATCAGTAGCAAAGCAAAAACTGAGACTCAAGCTCTGATTCCACCACCTGCCCAGGCAGGACTAGGCAGAAGGTGGGCAGCATAGTTAATAAACCACCGGCAGACAGAACACATGAAAACAGACACCAGTTACACGCCGGATTCCGTGGTGGTTTACCTCCATCAGTAGTCCCAGCCAGGCCCGAGCGCACTGAAGCCAGTGCTGCTTAACACCACAATCTATTGCACTTATTGAAATTCAGACAAACATTTAACTCATTACTACCCATAGACCATATCGATGAGCAAAGGATCCATTTAGTGGGGTGGACATTACTCCAGAAGTCTATAACAAAACTAACTTGCACATCGTAAAATACTTTAAAAATCCTCTTAGTGCGTTATAAACATCAAAATCTGGTAAAAATGTTCTCTAAAAAATTATCTACTCCACAATAATAATTTTACACACACGCTCTGTCACAACAGTCTGTGGATTCCTTGTACTGAGGCACTTACATCACCAGCACACACACAGAACACAGATCAACTGCTCAACACTTCGCCGCAACAGATTCTTTGTAAGAATCCCCCATTCTTTCATGTGAATTCCCTGCTCCTGATTGTCTAATTCTTCACCCTGGATATTTTTTACTTTTTCCCTTGCTGGGGACAAGGTGCTGACTCTCACTGGGGTACAGTTCCAGAAGGTGCTGACTCTCACTGGGGTACAGTTCCTGAAGGTGCTGACTCTCACTGGGGTACAGTTCCTGAAGGTGCTGACTCTCACTGGGGTACAGTTCCTGAAAGTGCTGACTCTCACTGGGGTACAGTTCCTGAAGGTGCTGACTCTCCCTGGGGTACAGTTCCTGAAGGTGCTGACTCTCCCTGGGGTACAGTTCCTGAAGGTGCTGACTCTCCCTGGGGTACAGTTCCTGAAGGTGCTGACTCTCACTGGGGTACAGTTCCTGAAGGTGCTGACTCTCACTGGGGTACAGTTCCTGAAGGTGCTGACTCTCACTGGGGTACAGTTCAAGAAGGTGCTGACTCTCCCTGGGGTACAGTTCCTGAAGGTGCTGACTCTCACTGGGGTACAGTTCCTGAAGGTGCTGACTCTCACTGGGGTACAGTTCCTGAAGGTGCTGACTCTCACTGGGGTACAGTTCCTGAAGGTGCTGACTCTCACTGGGGTACAGTTCCTGAAGGTGCTGACTCTCACTGGGGTACAGTTCCTGAGGGTGCTGACTCTCACTGGGGTACAGTTCCTGAAGGTGCTGACTCTCACTGGGGTACAGTTCCTGAAGGTGCTGACTCTCACTGGGGTACAGTTCCTGAGGGTGCTGACTCTCACTGGGGTACGGTTCCTGAAGGTGCTGACTCTCACTGGGGTACAGTTCCTGAGGGTGCCGACTCTCACTGGGGTACAGTTCCTGAAGGTGCTGACTCTCACTGGGGTACAGTTCCTGAAGGTGCTGACTCTCACTGGGGTACAGTTCCTGAAGGTGCTGACTCTCACTGGGGTACAGTTCCTGAAGGTGTTGACTCTCACTGGGGTACAGTACCTGAAGCCACTGTCTGTCTCAGGGTCACATGCTCGAATGCTGAGGAGTGATCTGGTCCCTTACCTTAGAGGTCATTTTTTATGTGCGAATTTAAATGGTGAGTACTGACAGGATATCCCGCCCTCACCAAACATCCACACCTGGAACCCTGGATAGTGAATAGGAGCAGGAACCCTGGATAGAGATCAGGAGCAGGAACCCTGGATAGTGAACGGGAGCAGGAACCCTGGATAGAGATCAGGAGCAGGAACCCTGGATAGTGAACGGGAGCAGGAACCCTGGATAGAGATCAGGAGCAGGAACCCTGGATAGTGAACGGGAGCAGGAACCCTGGCTCATTCCCCAGCCCAGAAGCAGTGTTTAATTTCGGCACCGCTATCTCTGCCCAGCTGACATCATCTGCCCGAAATAAACACCTATTGCTCTTTGCTGTCTAATCCCTCTTAGTCTTCCTTGCCTCCTTCCTCTCCTTGCTGTATATCCTCGCATCAACATTCTTCCCTCCCCACTCTCGCGTTTCTTTGGGCAGCATCCTGATGGCTCGGTGTGTTTATTCAATGAGTAGCTGAGACACACAGACCTGGAGGTCCCAGGTCGACACCTGGTCTCTACTCAGGTGGTGGACTTCAGCTCGGATCCCACAGTCGGCAGTAAATGGAGGCTGGGAGAGGATCGGGCATGTCTGATACCCTCCACAGACGCTCAACACTTAGGCTCACATGAATAATGATCACTTGCACTGGAGGGCCTGTGGAACTGTACCCTGTCTGGTTTAGTTGCAAAATGTAGCGGAGAACGTGTCAGGGTTCAGTGTGACACCAAGAGTTTGAGAATACGCCCGTACTGGCTGAGCCAGCCCAGCAACCACAACCCAATGGGAGAGCTCGGTGCCCAGCATCCAACTCACACCCTACTCACAAAGAGGGGAAAGTTTATCCAGTGTAGAGCAGGTGAACTGGGAGGGTATCTCCTGCTCCCACTATTCCCACATGATAAGTACGGAGAGTTGGGAGAGAATTATCGACATTACCATAAATAAAATTAAGAGTTATTTATTTTCTCTCCCTGCCCCTCCTCTCCCGAAGGCAGCCACTCTTGCTGGATAGGGACCAGCAGACCTTTAGGGCCTGTGACCCGCCCCCCCCCCCCCCCCTACTCCCCCAAACGTACCCACGCACTCACTATCCAGCAGGAGGCTGTGGATGGAGGTCAGGAGCAGGAGCCCCAGCTGGTTTCGCCCGACACCCGCCCTGGCAGAGATCAGCACAAACCAGGGCTCGAAGCTGGGACCGCCTCGTCTGTGTGGGTTGCTTCTACAACTGGTGGTGCATTCACCCATTGAGACACCGGTGGAGCTGGTTTGGTTTTTGTATGGCGGAGTTAGGCACCAGGATTAGATCATGTACCTGTGGTCTGAGAATCTCAGGCAGCATTAGGACGAAGAGAATCCAACGACAAAATGACAGATAGACTGTGCTAACTGGGAGAGGGAAAGAGAAAGACAATCAAGAGTCTGTTAAAGAGATCTCTTTAGCTAGAAGAGAGAAGGATTTGTCCTCTACAGTATCACTTGGTTTAGCAATGACCTGTTCTCTCAGTATATAGGCCTGGGATATTTTAAAGTATTAAATATTGTTAGCAGCATCTACAGTGTCCCAGTCACTATCAGAACCTTTAGGTCATTGATTAGAAACAGACAGAATTTCTCATTTTACAGTGTCCAATCCTAACCTTCAGACACAAGATGTTAATCCACTGATGGAATCAGGGTCCTAAAGCACAGGCACCCCCCCCCCCCCCCCCACCTACCCCTCAAATCTATTGGTAACCAATATATAGAAATGCACATTCTTGGCAAACATTTTATCAGCAAGGATCAAGAGTGATGCCACGGAGTGCAGCATGCTGTTCTAGAGCTGGCACTGTGGAGCACAGCACATGGTTCTGGATTGCAAACCAAAGCCCAGCACAGGGTTGTAAAGCCCACCAGTGCTGTACCTCTGGTAGTCTAGAGCGGGACACATGATTTTAGATCTAGTTGTAAAGCGCAGCAATGCTGTAGATCAGGATTTTGCCAGAATCACAGACACAGCTGAAGCAGGTTTGTCAGGAAGAGGGAGTAACGCAGGGAAATCATTTAAAAATCCAGCTCTCTGAGCTCCATATTTCAGCAGCTCTCTGCCTTTCTATTTGGAGGTGAGCTGGGGACGGGAATCACTCCCTGCAACATTATGGTTTGCCTCCTTTGCTGAAATGTTACCCAGTTACTGTCTGGCTGGACCTGAATACTGTCTCAAATCTCATTCGGAACCAATAAATACAATTCATTTTTCAGCACACACAGGCTAAGACACAGTAATACATACATTTCTACATAATTTTTTGCAGAGAATCAAAGTGACGGCTTGTTATCGCTACGATGGAGAGAAGAAGTCCCAGCTCCTCCACGCTTCTTCCTCCTCCCATAAAGGCTACTTGTGCTGGTGTTTGGCTTCCTAGGCAGCAGGTATCGACTGTGCACTGTCCCAAGCGGCCCTATCTACGTGACCGGAACAGCGAATGGTAGGCTGGGAAAGAGATGATCACAGCCAATCCGGAGCCTGTCCTTGCCCTGTGCCTGCACACTTCCACTTTCAATCGAGGGTCCCTGGATAATAATCAGGAGCGGGAATGCTAGCTGACTTTCCGCTCACTAATCCTGGTGCTAAAACCAACCAAGGATTGTGAATCTACCCCAAAGGGCTGTGGATGCAGAGTCGTTGAGTATATTCAAGGCTGAGATCGATAGATTTTTGGACTTTAGGGGAATCAAGGGATATGGGGATCGGGCGGGAAAGTGGAGTTGAGGTCGAAGATCAGCCATGATCTTATTGAATGGCGGAGCAGGCTCGAGGGGCCGTATGGCCGACTCCTGCTCCTAATACTTATGCTCTATAGCACTCCCAATATCAACCTGGATGAGATTGGCTAACCTACCACAGACTAGGGTTTCGTAATCCTGTAAACCCTTGGCTGGAAAGTGCTGCTGGGACGGTGTGAGGCCGTGAAAGGTGCTGGATAAATGCACATTCTTTGTTCTATATTGAAAACTGGGAGAGGGAGTGGTGAAAATCCTTGGCTCTCCCAATGCACACCCACAGCAATTCAGGTGGGAATGCACCAGAAATTAATCCAGGAGCCAGACACGCTAGGTCCAGCCCTACACGGAGCATACTGCTGGGCCTTGGGGGAGTGCTATAGAGCATAAGAAGTAGGAGCAGGAGTAGGCCATCCGGCCCCTCGAGCCTGCTCCGCCATTCAATAAGATTGTGGCTGATCTTCGACCTCAACTCCACTTTCCCGCCCGGTCCATTACAAGGCCAGAGGTGAGAAGGAGTGGGACTGGGTCCTCCACATTCCTGGCTCTGGGAGTGGCCTGGCAGTGGTGGGAGGTGGTGTACACAGCTGCCTTAGAGCATGCAAGCACACCCAGGGGGCCAGGCTGGGATTGTGGTAAAAAGCTGCCCATTGCCAAGGGGCACTTATCAGGTTTTCCTGGGGGCAGGGAGAGGGTGAGCCCATTGGGCAGCCCCCCCCCCTACCTCCAGGATACGATCACCACAGTATGCGGCGTCCTAGATGTGACCACGGGGTTGGGGGGGGGGCTGAAGATGCCCTTCACTGAAAAGCAAATGAAGGAAGCTCCACCAACACTAGAAAGTCGACTGGGACAGTGGTGGAGGTTCCCGACGGGTGTGATCACTGGAATTGCCGGGGTCACAGGTCCGTGCACTTTCTGCAGGTAAACGATGCAACGAGGCAGCTTTAGCCAAACAGAACAGGCAGTGAGAATTCAAAGTGGGACAAAGCAGGGATCTGGAGAACAGCGCTGGATTTAACTCTCGACAGTGATTACCTAAACCCATCAGAGCACCACACTCTAGAATTAAATATTTCAGAATGCTTAAAAATATTAAGAAGGGCATGGCTGAATTAGCTGGCTGTTCCATTTATCACTTGAGTAATTAAATAAAATTTTTTAGCTGGAGTTTGACCACAATGACGCGGAGGAGCTGCTGAACTGCGGTGGAAGTGGAGAGGGGTCCACGAGGGGGAGTGGAGGGGGTCCACGAGGGGGAGTGGAGGGGGTCCACGAGGGGGAGTGGAGGGGTCCCCGAGGGGGAGTGGAGGGGGTCCCCGAGGGGGAGTGGAGGGGTCCACGAGTGGGAGTGGAGGGGGTCCACGAGGGGGAGTGGAGGGGGTCCACGAGGGGGAGTGGAGGGGGTCCACGAGGGGAGTGGAGGGGGTCCACGAGGGGGAGTGGAGGGGGTCCACGAGGGGGAGTGGAGGGGGTCCACGAGGGGGAGTGGAGGGGGTCCACGAGGGGGAGTGGAGGGGGTCCACGAGGGGGAGTGGAGGGGGTCCACGAGGGGGAGTGGAGGGGGTCCACGAGGGGGAGTGGAGGGGGTCCACGAGGGGGAGTGGAGGGGGTCCACGAGGGGGAGTGGAGGGGGTCCACGAGGGGGAGTGGAGGGGGTCCACGAGGGGGAGTGGAGGGGGTCCACGAGGGGGAGTGGAGGGGGTCCACGAGGGGGAGTGGAGGGGGTCCACGAGGGGGAGTGGAGGGGGTCCACGAGGGGGAGTGGAGGGGGTCCACGAGGGGGAGTGGAGGGGGTCCACGAGGGGGAGTGGAGGGGGTCCACGAGGGGGAGTGGAGGGGGTCCACGAGGGGGAGTGGAGGGGGTCCACGAGGGGGAGTGGAGGGGGTCCACGAGGGGGAGTGGAGGGGGTCCACGAGGGGGAGTGGAGGGGGTCCACGAGGGGGAGTGGAGGGGGTCCACGAGGGGGAGTGGAGGGGGTCCACGAGGGGGAGTGGAGGGGGTCCACGAGGGGGAGTGGAGGGGGTCCACGAGGGGGAGTGGAGGGGGTCCACGAGGGGGAGTGGAGGGGGTCCACGAGGGGGAGTGGAGGGGGTCCACGAGGGGGAGTGGAGGGGGTCCACGAGGGGGAGTGGAGGGGGTCCACGAGGGGGAGTGGAGGGGGTCCACGAGGGGGAGTGGAGGGGGTCCACGAGGGGGAGTGGAGGGGGTCCACGAGGGGGAGTGGAGGGGGTCCACGAGGGGGAGTGGAGGGGGTCCACGAGGGGGAGTGGAGGGGGTCCACGAGGGGGAGTGGAGGGGGTCCACGAGGGGGAGTGGAGGGGGTCCACGAGGGGGAGTGGAGGGGGTCCACGAGGGGGAGTGGAGGGGGTCCACGAGGGGGAGTGGAGGGGGTCCACGAGGGGGAGTGGAGGGGGTCCACGAGGGGGAGTGGAGGGGGTCCACGAGGGGGAGTGGAGGGGGTCCACGAGGGGGAGTGGAGGGGGTCCACGAGGGGGAGTGGAGGGGGTCCACGAGGGGGAGTGGAGGGGGTCCACGAGGGGGAGTGGAGGGGGTCCACGAGGGGGAGTGGAGGGGGTCCACGAGGGGGAGTGGAGGGGGTCCACGAGGGGGAGTGGAGGGGGTCCACGAGGGGGAGTGGAGGGGGTCCACGAGGGGGAGTGGAGGGGGTCCACGAGGGGGAGTGGAGGGGGTCCACGAGGGGGAGTGGAGGGGGTCCACGAGGGGGAGTGGAGGGGGTCCACGAGGGGGAGTGGAGGGGGTCCACGAGGGGGAGTGGAGGGGGTCCACGAGGGGGAGTGGAGGGGGACCACGAGGGGGAGTGGAGGGGGTCCACGAGGGGGAGTGGAGGGGGTCCACGAGGGGGAGTGGAGGGGGTCCACGAGGGGGAGTGGAGGGGGTCCACGAGGGGGAGTGGAGGGGGTCCACGAGGGGGAGTGGAGGGGGTCCACGAGGGGAGTGGAGGGGGTCCACGAGGGGGAGTGGAGGGGGTCCACGAGGGGGAGTGGAGGGGGTCCACGAGGGGGAGTGGAGGGGGTCCACGAGGGGGAGTGGAGGGGGTCCACGAGGGGGAGTGGAGGGGGTCCACGAGGGGGAGTGGAGGGGGTCCACGAGGGGGAGTGGAGGGGGTCCACGAGGGGGAGTGGAGGGGGTCCACGAGGGGGAGTGGAGGGGGTCCACGAGGGGGAGTGGAGGGGGTCCACGAGGGGGAGTGGAGGGGGTCCACGAGGGGGAGTGGAGGGGGTCCACGAGGGGGAGTGGAGGGGGTGCACGAGGGGGAGTGGAGGGGGTGCACGAGGGGGAGTGGAGGGGGTGCACGAGGGGGAGTGGAGGGGGTCCACGAGGGGGGCAAGCTGCCCCCTCACTGAATGCCCAGATTTCTCTGGCTGTCAGTTTTACTACACTGATCAAAGCGTTTGTGTCAAATTGCTGTGCACAATTTTAACAATGTCATTAATCCATTTATTTTAAGCAGGTTTGTGACTTTTCAGCACAGGAATTTCACCCACCTAATGGTTACGCTGTGTGGTGCTCTCCAAACATCACGCTATTAAACTCCCCCCATCCCTTCCTGAAGCAGGGATTCAGGTGGGCTTGGCGACCATTCTTCATGCGAGAGCCCGGACTGAAAATCTCAACGGGCTATTCAACTACGAGGGGCATCGTGCCCACGCTCAACATCAACACACCTTCTAATGGATGGTGAACCCTGGCTGGTATCAATGGATAGTGAACCCTGGCTGGTATCAATGGATAGTGAACCCTGGCCGGTATCAATGGATAGTGAACCCTGGCTGGTATCAATGGATAGTGAACCCTGGCCGGTATCAATGGATAGTGAACCCTGGCCGGTATCAATGGATAGTGAACCCTGGCCGGTATCAATGGATAGTGAACCCTGGCCGGTATCAATGGATAGTGAACCCTGGCCGGTATCAATGGATAGTGAACCCTGGCCGGTATCAATGGATAGTGAACCCTGGCCGGTATCAATGGATAGTGAACCCTGGCCGGTATCAATGGATAGTGAACCCTGGCCGGTATCAATGGATAGTGAACCCTGGCCGGTATCAATGGATAGTGAACCCTGGCTGGTATCAATGGATAGTGAACCCTGGCTGGTATCAATGGATAGTGAACCCTGGCTGGTATCAATGGATAGTGAACCCTGGCTGGTATCCCTCTCCCTAACCCATGGGAGTGGAGGCTAACTGTGGCATCCCTACTGGCTGAGATAAATTACTTTGAGACAGACCAGGGGTCAAAGCTGGCTCCCTTCTGCTCTGTGTGGTCTCAGTACCTTGGGCAGTGCATCCACTCAAGGGGCAGTGTGGGGAGATTCCTTGCTTTTTTTTGGGAGGGGCTGTGCCCAGTTTTACACTGTGTCCACCTCTTCCCCATCCTGTGTTTACACTTTGGCTGGTTTATATCTCTGGGTAAACCCCTGGTGTGTGCGGCGTGGGTCTGCTCAGTAGACGCGTTATCCCAGGTAAATCCAGCGTGTGGGATTTACCTGGCTCGGCCTGGCTCAGCCCAGTGCAAGCGTGCTTTATATTATGTGTGTGGCCATGTGCCTCTCCAGCAGAGTCTTGTGAGAGAAACGCTTGTTACAGACGTGACACTCGAAGGCCTTCTCGCCGCGATGCAGCCGCATGTGTACGTTCAGGGAGCTCTTTTGCGTGAAGCGTTTATTGCACACGGGACACTGGTACGCTCGCACTCCTGTGTGTGTCACCATATGCTTTATCAAGTAGTCCCTAAGCGAGAATGACCGCCAGCACACACTGCATTGATGGGGTTTCTCACCTGTGGAGGAGGTGGGGAGAGAAAAGAAATCGTAAATCAAAGAGAGAGAGAGAGAGAGAGAGAGAGAGACTTCAACTGCAGAAAATGATCATTAAAACCCATTCAGTAAGCAGCGAACTGATGGCAGAATGTGTGAACGTGTCACTGGTGTGATAATGAGCCAGACTGTGCACATATTCACACTTTCCATTCCCAGCCTGAGCCATGTTAGCCGGTCTGGCAGCGTCCGGGGGGGGGGGGGTTCTGCGATCGGTCTCGGCATCCCAGGGTTAGGGAGAGAGGGAAAAGCCAGCTGAGGCTCCTGCTCCTGACCATTGCCCAGTCACCCCTGTGGTCGAAAGCGGGTGTGTTTCGATGTCAGGTGAGTGGTGCCCTTACACACATTATCTGGGCTGCAACGTGAAGAGTGGTAATTTGGGCTAGTGCTGGAGGGCACACACCCCAGTGAGACTCAGCATCTTCAGGAGAGGAGAGGGAGGATATCGAGGGGAAAAAATACACAATTAGTAACTCCGAGATCAGCCTTCATGTACCTGGCGATGGCAGCCCGTTTACCCCTCGATCCTTGCTACTTGAAATGGCAAATGCTGCAGGACTGGATGACTGAGCTCGAGAGATTGATGGCTTCAAACATTATCAGAACTCATCAATTAGATTATTGCCAGGCATCCATTATTCTACATAAACATTTGCCTTCGGTGTTCCTCACATTCCTCCCACATCGCACCCTCTCCTATTCCAACCCATTCTTTCCCAGACCTCAAAACTGGGAAACTCCACACCTACCTCCCTCCAACCTACAGGCTTTCAAAACTCAAACCTCCTAATTTCCATCCTTTCTGTCTTCCCGCCTATATTACAGCAGTGACTGCCCTCACCCTACTCATCCTGGTATCCTCCTCTTCCATTGACAGCAGCAGCACTAGACAGGGACGGCCTGACACAGCCGAGACCGTGCGCACTCCTCCGTTTAATCCGGACTCTACAACATCCGCACTCCCCTGGAATCCTCATTCTGTCCACTTCCATCTGCAGTTATCCCTTGTCTTGTCTGGTTACTCACTGGCTTGCTGTGAGACTATTGGTGACTGCCCCAGACACAGCTGCACAGTAAAGATGCATAGTAATGTATGGGCACTGCTGGTATCAACATGTTACACAGAACCCTAAAAACACAGCTCGATGTTAGTGTGACCGAGAGAGCTGCTATCCTTGGTTACGCTGCACATTCTGTTAGGATGGGGATTAGATACTGAATGCAGCTACTGCTCAAATTCACAAAATACTACAAATCATTCAGGATCCATGTTTTCTCCTCTCCCGATATATCACTTGGTAAAGGCAGCAGCCATATAGAGCAGGAAGGTTCAAGGCCTGACTCACAGTCTGTGCTGTTAGTTACAGTCAACTGGGAGAGGCTGGATGTTATGGTTAGCCTCGGCATATCCTGGACCCATGTAACCTGTACTCCAGTGACAGTCTGCACCCATAGAACCTGCACCCGAGTGAGAGTCAGTGCCTGTGGAACTGTACCCCAGTGAGAGTCAGTGCCTGTTAACCCGTACCCCAGTGAGAGTCAGTGCCTGTGGAACCCGTATCCCAGTGAGAGTCAGTGCCTGTGGAACCCGTATCCCAGTGAGAGTCAGTGCCTGTGGAACCCGTATCCCAGTGAGAGTCAGTGCCTGTGGAACCCGTATCCCAGTGAGAGTCAGTGCCTGTGGAACCCGTATCCCAGTGAGAGTCAGTGCCTGTGGAACTGTACCCCAGTGAGAGTCAGTGCCTGTGGAACTGTACCCCAGTGAGAGTCAGTGACTGTCGAACTGTACCCCAGTGAGAGTCAGTGACTGTCGAACTGTACCCCAGTGAGAGTCAGTGACTGTCGAACTGTACCCCAGTGAGAGTTAGTGCCCGTGGAGAGGAGTGGAGAAAACTGAAAATCAATGAGTAGCAAAGCCTGGGAGGGAGCTTTTTATTCTCCACCACTCATCCAAGAAATAGCACATGTAAAAACGTGAGCTACAATTGGACGGAAAGAATTAGTTTACATAATCGGGAGAATCACCATGAACCCACCTGTGTGGACAAACATGTGCTTGGCGTAGTTCTGTCTGGAGCTGAAGGTCTTCCCACATTGTGCACATCCGTAGGGCTTCCGCTCGGCCTCACCGCAACTCTGACTGGCCTGAGAAGGAGCTGGCGCCGCCTGGCCTGCATCCTGGAACACCGGCGGGTTCTGGCATGGTGGCGGCGCTGAAATGCTGGGCATACACGTCTGAGAGGTGGAGGCCAAAGGCGGAAGGTGAGGAGACGGAGGAAGGCTCATCTGAAAGAGGTTGCGGTGACCGGCAGTGCTGGCTGCAGTAGCATCTCCTTGAACGTCATACTGCACCGAGCAGCCCTGGTTACGTGGGTTGGACTGTACGCTAGATCCTGGGAGAAAGTCTTGCATAAACGTTGAAGGCCGTGGGAACGAAGCATCGAGCTGTGACTTGCAGTCCGTTTTCCGGTTTTGTTGTAAGGAGGGGTCCTTCTCCTCTTTCTCTCCCTGCCAAAAGGACTTCAGTTCCTCCGGCAAGAGATCACTAGCGTTGAAAAATTCCAACTCGTCCCCTTTGCCGCTCAAACTCAAATGACCGCCAGAGTCTCTTCGTTCCTCCATTGTACTCTGGTTGGGGTCAAACGCGTTTGCCTCGGAGATATCCTCAGTCCGTTCACCTTGGTTGATGTTCTCGGTGGATTGATCGGAGCCGGTTGCTACGGAGATGCTCTCCCCGCAGTAAAGGAGATCATCATCTTCTTCCTTGATGGTCACTTGACTTCCGTCTGCCATTTGGAGCCGTATTGGCTGCCGCTGCTTGCGGCTGTGGCTACCTTGGGGCAACAATGCCACCTCCGGCCGCTGATTGGCCGCGGTGTTGTACCACAGCGCACGCACCTCGCTGTTACGGCTGCTGTCCATCAGAGACAGGTTCTCCTGGTCCGGCGTGGCCTGCTCTCCAGCTCCCTTCTGGCGTGCGGGCGTGAGCTGCCTGCACAGAGTGGGGCTGATCTCTTCTGCTTTGTACCCAGCGTCACTTGTGGCCATGTTCTTTGTACCTCCGCGTACAAAGTCAAACTCTTTCTCAGCTGTGTGGGGTGACAACGCTGTTTCAATCAATCCCATGGGAAACTTGTGGATCTGCTCACTGACTGTCTGGCAAATAATGGCTTCCTTCTCGTCAGACAGGTCCATCTTTTGGCTGACCAATGGCTGGAGTCCCTGAGCCTTTTGTGGGGCATTTTGTGAAATAATGCGCGTGCACTCGTCGATGATGGTTTTAATCTGAAGGACACTCGCTGCCGTGAGGATCTGCAAAGCCTCCACGTGAGACACCATCAGCGAGCCACTGTACATGAAATCCACCAGGCGTCGGAGAGTCTGGGCCGAGACCAGGGGCGGAACCTCAATCTCACTGTAACCCAACAAGAGTTTATCGTGGAAAAAGGGGCTGGCTGCCGCCAGGACGCAGCGGTGCGCTCGCAGCGCTGTGTTGTGGATCCGCACCGTCACATCGCAGAAATGGCCACCCAGGCGCTGCGAGTTGAGGGTCTCCAGCAGGGACCGGCTGAAGTTCTGGAGGTTGATGCTGTGAAGTTGCTCAGACATTCTTGTCCTTCACACTGCACCACAGAGCCTGCAAACCAGGGCACCAATCAAATTAGAAACAACAGAATCGTACCTCATAGGAGGGGGGAGGGGAGAGATGGGTGGGGGGGGGAGGGGAGAGATGGGCGGGGGGGAGGGGAGAGATGGGCGGGGGGGGGGGAGGGGAGAGATGGGTGGGGGGGGGGAGGGGAGAGATGGGTGGGGGGGGAGGGGAGAGAGAGATGGGCGGGGGGGGGAGGGGAGAGATGGGTGGGGGGGGAGGGGAGAGATGGGCGGGGGGGGAGGGGAGAGATGGGCGGGGGGGAGGGGAGAGATGGGCGGGGGGGAGGGGAGAGATGGGCGGGGGGGGAGGGGAGAGATGGGCGGGGGGGAGAGGGGAGGTGGGCAGGGAAGAAGAGCGGGGGGGTAGGGGAATTTGTGGAAACTGGTATGCGAAGGGGGGAGGAAATCAGTGATGGCTCACTCTCAATTGTTAAGGAACACCAGTAGTTGTGAGAGAGCTGCCCAATTAGTAAACACACACACAGAATTGGGCTGTTGTTAATATTATAAACCTCAGTGCTTCTTCTTCTTCTTACCAATGAGCAGCTAACTGGATATGTTACTGGCACCTGTTCCTGTCACTCCCCAGCTTCAATTCCAACCTGTGATCGTAGACTGCCATCTGCTATTATCAGATCAAACGTCACTCCTCCATGTAGTGCTCCAACCTTTTCATTCATCAGACTCGCACCTCTTCAATAAATGCTGCCCTTCCAGCTTTTTCTATAATGTGCGTTACACATCTCCGAGGCTCAGACAGGCTGGGCTCAGCAGCAGTGTCGGGTTTATCCTGCCTGTGTCTTTAAGGCCACTGCTTACCTACTCCCTTTGGGGAGAGAAGTCTAAATGTGCACTTTGCGAGGTCAGTTCGAAGCTAATTGTGATTGCCGAGGGAAGTTTCTGCAGATGGGCAGCTGCCTGTCCCTTTAGGGAAAAGCCAGAGTCCCAAAGTCAGAACCCAATCGGCGATGACTAGCTTTATTTATATTTGTTGGTGTTTTATAAATAAGATACTTGAGCCAATCAGGTGCAAGTGGGACATACAATTTGCATGCATGACATTTACAGACATATGTTACGTGCAAGATTATTTTATATATAAAGTTCCTTCTCTTAATTAGCTCAACTTCAGCAATTGAAACTTGTCCTCATCCACAAAAATGGGGCTCTACCCACAGTTCCATTATTGTTCCACACATTGTGAATGAGCCACATAAATTGTTAAAAGCTTATTTACTTTCCCTACCACTCCCAGGATGCCAAACTGCTGCCATGGGATGCACTCACTAACTCTGACTAAGCTGCCGTTTAAAAAGAAGAAACTAAGCCAAAACGGACCAGCAAGCTCTTTGTGCGATTCCCTGGTCTATGCTGAGTTGGCTGAAAATACCCAAAAGGCAGTAAGAATTCTAAAGTTGGCCTCAGCATCCCTGGGTTAAGCATCAGGAACAGGGGGTGGGGGTAATCAGCCAGTGTACCGGCTCCTGGTTGGCATCAGTGTGACTCTGACTGGAAAGTGGTCGCATGCGAGAAGTGAGATTGGGATTGGACTCTGGCACGATGCCCTCCATGGATGAATAGCCGAGTAAAGCTCAAAGTTAGGGGTTTGCAGATGAAGACTAGCCACCTGTGTGAGGAGAGCCACTGGTCTCCCATACCCCAGAAGTCTGGGGAGGGGAGGGGAGAGGGGCCGGCCGCTGCGGGCCCTTTAACACGGGCTCAGTGGGGACGGGGTCATGGACCCTTTAACAGGGGTTCGGTGAGGATGGGGGTGCAGGCCCTTTAACATCCAAAAATGTGTGGGTTAGGTTGATTTGGCTATGATAAATTGACCCTTAGTGTTAGGGGGGATTAAATATGTGGGGTTATGGGGATAGGATGGGATATGTTAGGGGGAATTAAATACATTGGGTTACGGGGGTAGGGTGGGATATGTGTACTGTGGGGATTAAAGCAGGGACAGGGTACTGGATTTGGATGATCAGCCATGATCGTATTGAATGGCGGAGCAGGCTCGACGGGCCGAATGGCCTACTCCTGCTCCTAGATTCTATGTTTCTATCCCTCAGTGGGGGCACGGGCCCTTTAACATCCGAGTGGGGACGGGGACGGGGGCGTGGGCCCTTTAACAAGCGTCGGTGGGGGCGCGGGCCCTTTAACAAGCGTCGGTGGGGGCTGGGGCGCGGGCCCTTTAACAAGGGTCGGTGGGGACGGGGACGGGGACGGGGGCGCGGGCCCTTTTACAAGGGTCGGTGGGGACGGGGGCGCGGGCCCTTTTACAAGGGTCGGTGGGGACGGGGGCGCGGGCCCTTGGACAAGGGTCGGTGGGGGCGCGGGCGCGGGCCCTTTAACAAGGGCTCGGTGGGGGCGCGGGCCCTTTAACAAGGGCTCGGTGGGGACGGGGGCGCGGGCCCTTTTACAAGGGTCGGTGGGGACGGGGGCGCGGGCCCTTGGACAAGGGTCGGTGGGGGCGCGGGCGCGGGCCCTTTGACAAGGGTCGGTGGGGGCGCGGGCGCGGGCCCTTTAACAAGGGCTCGGTGGGGGCGCGGGCCCTTTAACAAGGGCTCGGTGGGGGCGCGGGCCCTTTAACAAGGGCTCGGTGGGGGCGCGGGCCCTTTAACAAGGGCTCGGTGGGGGCGCGGGCCCTTTAACAAGGGCTCGGTGGGGGCGCGGGCCCTTTAACAAGGGCTCGGTGGGGGCGCGGGCCCTTTAACAAGGGCTCGGTGGGGGCGCGGGCCCTTTAACAAGGGTCGGTGGGGGCGCGGGCCCTTTAACAAGTGTCCGTGGGGGCGCGGGCCCTTTAACAGGCGTCCGTGGGGGCGCGGGCCCTTTAACAAGCGTCGGTGGGGGCGCGGGCCCTTTAACAAGCGTCGGTGGGGGCGCGGGCCCTTTTACAAGGGTCGGTGGGGACGGGGGCGCGGGCCCTTTAACAAGGGTCGGTGGGGACGGGGGCGCGGGCCCTTTAACAAGCGTCGGTGGGGACGGGGGTGCGGGCCCTTTAACAAGCGTCGGTGGGGGCGCGGTCCCTTTAACAAGCGTCGGTGGGGACGGGGGCCCTTTAACAAGGGTCGGTGGGGGCGCAGGCCCTTTAACAAGGGTCGGTGGGGGCGCGGGCCCTTTAACAAGGGCTCGGGGGGGGGCGCGCGGGCCCTTTAACAAGGGTCGGTGGGGACGGGGTCGGGGACGGGGGCGCGGGCCCTTTAACAAGCGTCGGTGGGGACGGGGGTGCGGGCCCTTTAACAAGCGTCGGTGGGGGCGCGGTCCCTTTAACAAGCGTCGGTGGGGACGGGGGCCCTTTAACAAGGGTCGGTGGGGGCGCGGGTCCTTTAACAAGGGTCGGTGGGGGCACGGGTCCTTTAACAAGGGTCGGTGGGGACGGGGGCGCGGGCCCTTTAACAAGGGTCGGTGGGGACGGGGGCCCTTTAACAAGGGTCGGTGGGGACGGGGACCCTTTAACAAGGGTCGGTGGGGGCGCGGGCCCTTTAACAAGCGTCGGTGGGGGCGCGGGCCCTTTAACAAGGATCGGTGGGGACGGGGGGCGCGGGCCCTTTAACAAGGGTCGGTGGGGACGGGGGCACGGGCCCTTTAACAAGGGTCGGTGGGGACAGGGGTGCGGTCCCTTTAACAAGGGTCGGTGGGGGCGCGGGCCCTTTAACAAGGGTCGGTGGGGGCGCGGTCCCTTTAACAAGGGTCGGTGGGGGCGCGGGCCCTTTAACAAGGGTCGGTGGGGACGGGGGCCCTTTAACAAGGGTCGGTGGGGACGGGGGCGCGGGCCCTTTAACAAGGGTCGGTGGGGACGGGGGGCCCTTTAACAAGGGTCGGTGGGGACGGGGGCGCGGGCCCTTTAACAAGGGCTCGGTGCCGGTGACCCCTGGCCCGCCGAGCGGCCGCTCCGCCTTCATCCTTCGGCAATGTCCGGGCACCCGCGGGTCCGGGCCGGGCCGCCCCTCAGCCGCCGCTATGTGTGGCCGGGGCCCGGGAGGCCGCAGGCGCCACTCACCTCTTGTCTCTCCGGGAGCGACAGCCTCAGCCGGGCGGCGGCAGGCCCTGCGTCACCGCGCAACGTGCCCTGTGACGTAAGCGCGCCGGGATTGTCCCGCTGCCGGCCTGCGCATGCGCCAATGGCCTCATCGCGACTGACGGCCCCGGGGGGCGAACATTCCCGCCCACGCCGGGAAAATGGAGCCGATTACAATAAAATCCAGCCGCTGCCACAACATCGCCATCCGCTGGAACAGCCCCGCGCGCGTGCTGCATCCTGGTTAATATAGGGTCTGCGTCATGGCGCGATGACGTCAGATGGAGGCGAAAGCGGCCGCCATTTTAGTGAGGTCGAACGGGGCAGAGTGAGTCAGAGTGAGGGGGGAAGAGAGGGGGGGATGGTCAGGGGGAGAGGGAGGGGGCCAAGGGGAGAGGGGTCAGGAGCGGGAGAGGGGTCAGGGGCGAGGGAGGGGCCAGAGGAGGGAGGGATCAGGGGGAGTGAGAGGGAGGGGCCAAGGGGAGAGGGAGGGAGGGGGAGAGGGAGGGAGGGGGAGAGGGAGGGAGGGGCCAAGGGGAGAGGGAGGGAGGGGCCAAGGGGAGAGGGAGGGAGGGGCCAAGGGGAGGGGGAGAGGGAGGGAGGGGCCAAGGGGAGGGGGAGAGGGAGGGAGGGGCCAAGGGGAGAGGGAGGGAGGGAGGGAGGGGCCAAGGGGAGAGGGAGGGAGGGAGGGGCCAAGGGGGAGAGGGAGGGAGGGGCCAAGGGGAGAGGGAGGGAGGGAGGGAGGGGCCAAGGGGAGTGGGAGGGAGGGGCCAAGGGGAGTGGGAGGGAGGGGCCAAGGGATGGAGCGAGGAGCCAAGGGGAGAGGGAGGGAGGGGCCGAGGGAGGGAGGGGCCGAGGGAGGGAGGGGCCGAGGGAGGGAGGGGCCAAGGGGAGCGGGAGGGAGGGAGGGGCCAAGGGGAGAGGGAGGGGCCAAGGGGAGAGGGAGGGAGGGGCCAAGGGGAGAGGCAGGGAGGGGCCAAGGGGAGAGGGAGGGAGGAGAGGGGGGAAGGAGGGAGGAGAGGAGGGAAGGGGAGAGGGAGGGGCCAAGGGGAGAGCGAGGGTGGGGCCAAGGGGAGAGGGCGGAGGGAGAGTGCAGAGTGGGGGAGCGCCGCGCGCAAGTGAGCGCGCGGTGTGGGGGAGATAGAAGTGGGATCTTGCTGTTGATCACTGTCCACTCACCACTTCCATTTCCAATGTTTAGATTGAGATGAGACCAGGAGCAGATCCTGTTTGAACCTCCTACCTGTGTCAGTTTCTGTTACAGGCCAGCGCCACATCGCGATGCCTCGTCACTGCTCGGCCGAGGGGTGCAGATCGAGGGACACGAAGGATTCAAGAATCAACGGCATCACCTTTCATAGGTCAGTGATACCCCCGGGTGAAGAATATTGCCGACCACCCCCCCCCCCCTCCCCCGCAACACTTTCAGGGTGCAGCACCCACACCCAGTAACACTGCAGCCCACACGTTCAGGGTGCAGATCTTTCTCTTCTCATTGGCTTGTTTTGGTTTTGTTCAGGTTGCCAAAGAAAGGGAAATGTCAGCGCGAGATCTGGTTGTTGAATTGTTGCCGGATGAACCCGGATGGTTCCGTTCCCTGGGACCCGCCCTCACAGTTTGTCTACTTCTGCTCAAAACATTTCGAAAAACACTGCTTCGAACTCGTGGGACTCAGGTAAACAATCAAACCCCGAGTGTCAATCAATCGATCGCCGAGCGCCAATCGATCAATCAAACCCCGAGTATAGAGTCATAGAGTCATAACGGCACAGAAGGAGGCCATTCGGCCCATCGAGTCCGTGCCGGCTCTCTGTAGAGCAATCCAGTCAGTCCCATTCCTCCCGCTCTATCCCCGTAGCCCTGCAAGTTTATTTCCCTCCAGTGCCTATCCAGTCTCCCCTTGAAAACATTGAGTGTGTCCGCTTCCACCACTTCCGTCGGCAGCGAATTCCAGGTTATCACCACTCGCTGCGTAAAAAAGTTTTTCCTCACATCCCCCCTGTATCTCTTGCCCAAAATCTTAAATCTGTGTCCTCTAGTCCTTGTACCATCAACTAGTGGGAACAGCCTTTCAGCCTGTGTCAGCCGTGGCTCAGTGGGTAGCACACTCGCCCCTGAGTCAGAAGGTTGTGGGTTCAAGTCCCACCCTAGGGACTTGAGCACATAAAGCTAGGCTGACACTCCAGTGCAGTGCTGAGGGAGTGCCGCACTGTCGGAGGTGCCGTCTTTCAGATGAGATGTTAAACTGAGGCCCTGTCTGCCCTCACAGGTGGACGTAAAAGATCCCATGGCACTATTTTGAAAAAGAGCAGGGAAGCTATCCCCGGTGTCCTGGCCAATATTTATCCCTCAACCAACATAGCAAAAACAGATTATCTGGTCATTATCACATTGCTGTTTGTGGGAGCTTGCTGTGCGCAAGTTGGCTGCCGCTTTTCCCACATTACAACAGTGACCACGCTTCAAAAGTACTTCATTGACTGTAAAGCGCTTTGAGATGTCCGGTGGTCGAGAAAGGCGCTATAGAAAAGCAAGTCTTTCTTTCTTTTCCCCGTCTAGCCTATCCAAACCCGTCATAATCTTGTACACTCTATCAAATCACCCGTCAACCTCCTTTGCTCTAATGAAAACAAATCCAGTTTCTCCAACCTGTCCCTGCAGCCAAGATCTCCCATCCCCGGAACCATTCCGGTAAATCTCCTCTGCACCCTCTCAAGGGCCTTCACATCCTTCCTAAAGTGTGGTGACCAGAACTGGACACAATACTCCAGTTGTGGCCTAACCAGCGCTTCATAAAGGTTCAGCACAACGTATTTATGAAACCCAAGATCCCATATGCTTTGTCAACCACTTTCTCAATATGTCCTGCCACCCTTAGGGACCTATGCACATCAATCAATCAAACCATGAGCGTCAATTGATCAATCAATCAAACCCCGAGCATCGATCAATCAAACCCCGAGCATCGATCAATCGATCAAACCTCGAGCGTCAATCGATCAAACCCCGAGCATCGATCGATCAATCAATCAAACCCCGAGCATCGATCAATCAATCAATCAAACCCCGAGCATCGATCGATCAATCAATCAAACCCCGAGCATCGATCGATCAATCAATCAAACCCCGAGCGTCAATCGATCAATCAAACCCCGAGTGTCAATCGATCAATCAAACCCCGAGCATCGATCAATCGATCAAACCTCGAGCGTCAATCGATCAAACCCCGAGCATCGATCAATCAATCAATCAAACCCCGAGCATCGATCGATCAATCAATCAAACCCCGAGCGTCAATCGATCAATCAAACCCCGAGCATCGATCAATCGATCAAACCCCGAGCCTCCAGCCCCCCGCTCCTCCCGTCCAGCCCCCCCTGTTCCTTCTATCCAATGACAGCAATTCTCTTCTTCACCGCGGGCTTTTTCCACCCACTTGTGAAGACCAACTTTTCATATTTGGACCTTAAGGTGAGACCTCTGATTCCCGTTACTCTCCCTTATCCTGTCTTTAACCATCTTTAAGGTCTCTTTGCTTGTTTGCAGTCCTTTGTTATTCCTCAGTTTGTCATATCAGCAGAATCTTTTCTACCCTCTCCAATATACCTTCTCCCAGCTTGCCCTCTACACAGCAGGATTTTGCCTTTCGATGTTTCGATGGCAGCTCTGTTCCATTTTCAGGTGAGCGTGCGGCCGAGGTTCATTGGTCATGTTGTGTTTTCCCAGCGGATATCACCGACTCCGAGACGACGCTGTCCCCACGATATTCCAGCCGTGTCCTCGAGGAAAGGCGGCCGTGAGGGGAGCAATCAGAGAAAAGACAGCAGGAGTTGTGGGCGCCAGCGAATGGTGAGAAGCTGCTGGTGACTGTCCGCTTTAACCGAGCGCCTCTCTGGGTTTATGCTGGTGGCAAAACATTTGCACGCTGACTCTTAACTAGAAATCAGTGTCTTAACC
This sequence comes from Squalus acanthias, assembly GCA_030390025.1. Lineage (NCBI taxonomy): Eukaryota > Metazoa > Chordata > Chondrichthyes > Squaliformes > Squalidae > Squalus > Squalus acanthias. The sequence continues at coordinate 1,140,678 of CM059450.1, forward strand.
AAAGATCCCGTTCGCATTTCTCCCAAGACCTGCTCCTCTGGCTCAGTGGGAAAAGGCAGCGCGTGCTCGAGCCGTAGAGACCAGGTGGTCTGGCTGAGTTAGCTGGTACTTGCGGGGGCTGGGGGAGGCTGGCCAGCCTTTACCGGATCAGGGAGAGGAGAAGTGAGCCAGGGCTCCCGGTCCCGATCACTAGCCAGTCACTCTCTGGTGAAAGTGTGCAGATGTTAATCGGGGGCAACATCAGGCTCGACTGTGATGCCATCTTGGTCAAATATCCAGTGGAAACTCGCTGTCGGTCCACACTCGGAGAATGGCCACTTGGGTGAGGCCATTAAGAGTGACCCAGAGAGCTTGAGGACAGGGGGGAAAACTGACATTAAAATATCAGCAGGTGACCGCTCCCTGTACCGGCTCCTGTATTAACCTTCAGCTAACAGGCAGCTAATCTCCCTTCCTGTCTGTCTCCCAGCCTCACCCACGACGGCTCTTTACCTGCTGCTGATCTCAGGAACCCCGACACCAGCTCGGAGACGGGCCGCAGCCTTTCCCGCGATGGCTCTGCCTTTGTTCTGAGTGATTCCGATCCTCAGGAGCGGGTGAGTGAAAGTGTCTGCTCGTTCGAAACATCACTGACTGACGCCCCGCTCACCACAAGCCAGCCCGAGCTGGGGGCCTCGGCTCCCACTGTCATTTACCTCATTGATGTAGACTCGCAGCTCGTGGAGTTCGAGGGTTCTGGTAATACAGAGGAAGCCTCCAAGGACATCTCATCGCCGCAGCCCGATGCACTGACTGAACACTCAGCTGACTCTCTGGAGGAACTGGACAGTGACAGAAGCCCTGTCCCCATTGCATTGTACATGGCTCGCATCCCCAGCCCGCCTCCTAAGCCTGGGGCCTACATTGCCGTCGAGCACAGTTACACGGTGGGCTGCCCGCTGGTCTGGAAGAAGAGGGCGGAGGCTCTGAAGGAGGCCTTCGAGAAGGCCAGCAAGGAGCTGCGGGCGAGCAGGAAGCGCGAGAGTCGCCTGCGGGCGCGCATCACGTCCATCCTGAGGCCGCGAGGTCGAGTGCTCCGAGGCAGGCGCACGGGATTGGACTTGACCGAGGACTTCCTGTCGGAGTTTGACGTGATTGAGGTGCAAGTGGTAGATGAGCCACTGGATCTGTAGCAGGAGTCTTGTAGCTCACTCCAGTGCTGCCGAGTCCTCAGTGAGGAGCCCACCGTGTGTGGTCACACCGCGGTGGGGGGGGAGGGGAGGGGGAGGAGTGGAGGTGGAGCGGGAGGGGAGGGAGGAGGCGGTGAGGGGGGAGAGGGAGGAGGTGGGGAGGGGGAGGCGGGGAGGTGGGGGAGGGGAGGGGGAGGGGAGAGGCGGAGAGGCGGGAGGCGGGGAGGGGTGGGGGAGGGAGGCGGAGAGGTGGGGGCCTCTGTCACGGTGTTCCGGTGGGGTGGCATGGGCTTTTCCCAGCTCTATGTGACTGGCTAGTAGAGTGACAGAGGTCACCGGGGGTCACGTTATTGTGGGGCGTGAGTTACGCACGAGGTCATTTTCAATCCGTCACTGGGTTTTGCCTGGTGTGAGGTGTAACTGTTGAATATTTTACTGTTTAAAATAAAAATGAATGTGATGGATCCTTACGATTGAGAACATCGGCAGTTCTACAAAGCACCAGCATTCTTAATCATTGTAGGTTCTGGCCCCCAGTCCTCTCCCCATCTCTCCTGAAGGCCACTGGCATTCCATTGGCATCGTGCACAATTCTTCATTTGTGTCAGTGATATTCGACTGCAGTGTGCATCACGGCTGTTGCCCTCTTCCAACACCCACACCTGTGCACTTTCCGGCAGGGATTCCCAGATGATGAAGAGCCGGACCTTGGCTGGATTTTTCTTTGTCGCTCCTCCCACCCGACCCAGGGCACTGAGGCCAACTGGAGTCCCTAGTGTCATGTGTCTCAGTGGGTAACACTCTCTCGCCTCTGAGTCAGAAGGTTGTGGGTTCAAGTCCCCACTCTGGGGACTTTGAGCACATAAAGCTAGGCTGACACTCCAGTGCAGTACTGAGGGAGCGCTGCACTGTCAGAGGTGCTGTCTTTCGGATAAGACGTTAAACCGAGGCCCCGTCTGCTCTCAGGTGGACGTAAATGGGGCATAGATAGAGTAGATAGAAAGGAACTTTTCCCCTTAGTAGAGGGGTCAATAACCAGGGGGCATAGTTTCAAGGTAAGGGGCAGGAGGTTTAGAGGGGATTTGAGGAAAAACTTTTTCACCCAGAGGGTGGTTGGAATCTGGAACTCACTGCCTGAAAGGGTGGTAGAGGCAGGACCCCTCACAACATTCAAGAAGCATTTAGATGAGCACTTGAAACGCCATAGCATACAAGGCTACGGACCAAGTGCTGGAAAATGGGATTAGAATAGACAGGGCTTGATGGCCGGCGTGGACACGATCTAAGGATAAGGGGTAAGCCATTTAGGACAGAAATGAGGAAGAATTTCTTCACCCAGAGAGTGGTGAACCTGTGGAATTCTCTACCACAGAAGGTAGTTGAGGCCAAGTCATTAAATATATTCAAGAATGAGTTAGATATATTTCTTAAAGCTAAAGGCATCAAGGGATATGGGGAGAAGGCAGGTACAGGGTACTGAGTTTGGATGATCAGCCATGATCTCATCGAATGGCGGAGCAGGCTTGAGGGGCCGAATGGCCTACTCCTGCTCCTATCTTCTATGTTTCTATGAGCCGAAGGGCCTCTTTCTGTGCTGTATAACTCTATGACACTATAAAAGATCCCATGGCACTATTTCAAAGAAGAGCAGGGAAGCTATCCCCGGTGTCCTGGCCAATATTTATCCCTCAACCAACATAACAAAAACAGATTAGCTGGTCATTTTCACATTGCTGTTTGTGGGAGCTTGCTGTGCGCAACAATGATTCCACTTCAAAAGTACTTCATTGGCTGTAAAGCGCTTTGAGATGTCCGGTGGTCATGAAAGGTGCGATAGAAATGCAAGTCTTACTTTTCTTTATTTATAAACAAAAACATATTTGAGAATGAAGCAGCTGAATTTACACAGATAGACCGCTGAAGCGATGCCAGAAATACCCTGGGTTAAAGGTGGTTCAGCTCCTTGAAGACTGCTTGTCTCCTGGCGTGGCCGTGTACCAGTGCTTGGCTGTCCTGGGATCCCCGCTGTGACACGGCTGCACTCTCTGCTGATTCCCAGTGAATTGTATGCAAAGCTGCAGATCATACAGGGAGAGAAAGTAAATGATAACAAAGCAACACGTAAACTAGCACAACACAGTGACTGCTCCATCTACAGCTCGTTCAGGGCAGCTACTCACACCTGGGGTCTCAGTCACTCCACAACACCTGGGGTCTCAGTCACTCCACAACACCTGGGGTCTCAGTCACTCCACAACACCTGGGGTCTCACTCCACAACACCTGGGGTCTCAGTCACCGCACAACACCTGGGGTCTCACTCCACAACACCTGGAGTCTCAGTCACCGCACAACACCTGGAGTCTCAGTCACTCCACAACACCTGGGGTCTCAGTCACTCCACAACACCTGGAGTCTCAGTCACCGCACAACACCTGGAGTCTCAGTCACCGCACAACACCTGGAGTCTCAGTCACTCCACAACACCTGGAGTCTCAGTCACTCCACAACACCTGGGGTCTCAGTCACCGCACAACACCTGGGGTCTCACTCCACAACACCTGGGGTCTCAGTCACTCCACAACACCTGGGGTCTCACTCCACAACACCTGGGGTCTCAGTCACTCCACAACACCTGGGGTCTCACTCCACAACACCTGGAGTCTCAGTCACTCCACAACACCTGGAGTCTCAGTCACTCCACAACACCTGGAGTCTCAGTCACTCCACAACACCTGGAGTCTCAGTCACTGCACAACACCTGGAGTCTCAGTCACTCCACAACACCTGGGGTCTCAGTCACTCCACAACACCTGGGGTCTCAGTCACTCCACAACACCTGGGGTCTCAGTCACTCCACAACACCTGGGGTCTCAGTCACTCCACAACACCTGGGGTCTCAGTCACTCCACAACACCTGGAGTCTCAGTCACCGCACAACACCTGGGGTCTCACTCCACAACACCTGGGGTCTCAGTCACTCCACAACACCTGGAGTCTCAGTCACTCCACAACACCTGGGGTCTCAGTCACTCCACAACACCTGGGGTCTCACTCCACAACACCTGGAGTCTCAGTCACCGCACAACACCTGGGGTCTCAGTCACCGCACAACACCTGGGGTCTCAGTCACTCCACAACACCTGGGGTCTCAGTCACTCCACAACACCTGGGGTCTCAGTCACCGCACAACACCTGGGGTCTCAGTCACTCCACAACACCTGGGGTCTCAGTCACCGCACAACACCTGGGGTCTCAGTCACCGCACAACACCTGGAGTCTCAGTCACTCCACAACACCAGGAGTCTCAGTCACTCCACAACACCTGGGGTCTCAGTCACTCCACAACACCTGGGGTCTCAGTCACTGCACAACACCTGGAGTCTCAGTCACTGCACAACACCTGGAGTCTCAGTCACTCCACAACACCTGGGGTCTCAGTCACTCCACAACACCTGGGGTCTCAGTCACCGCACAACACCTGGAGTCTCAGTCACCGCACAACACCTGGGGTCTCACTCCACAACACCTGGGGTCTCAGTCACTCCACAACACCTGGGGTCTCAGTCCACAACACCTGGGGTCTCAGTCACTCCACAACACCTGGAGTCTCAGTCACCGCACAACACCTGGGGTCTCACTCCACAACACCTGGGGTCTCAGTCACTCCACAACACCTGGGGTCTCAGTCACTGCACAACACCTGGAGTCTCAGTCACTCCACAACACCTGGGGTCTCAGTCCACAACACCTGGGGTCTCAGTCACTCCACAACACCTGGGGTCTCACTCCACAACACCTGGAGTCTCAGTCACTCCACAACACCTGGAGTCTCAGTCACCGCACAACACCTGGGGTCTCAGTCACTCCACAACACCTGGGGTCTCAGTCACTCCACAACACCTGGGGTCTCAGTCACTCCACAACACCTGGGGTCTCAGTCACCGCACAACACCTGGGGTCTCAGTCACTCCACAACACCTGGGGTCTCAGTCACCGCACAACACCTGGAGTCTCAGTCACCGCACAACACCTGGGGTCTCAGTCACTCCACAACACCTGGGGTCTCAGTCACCGCACAACACCTGGGGTCTCAGTCACCGCACAACACCTGGGGTCTCAGTCACTCCACAACACCTGGGGTCTCAGTCACCGCACAACACCTGGAGTCTCAGTCACTGCACAACACCTGGAGTCTCAGTCACTCCACAACACCAGGAGTCTCAGTCACTCCACAACACCTGGGGTCTCAGTCACTCCACAACACCTGGGGTCTCAGTCACTCCACAACACCTGGGGTCTCAGTCACTCCACAACACCTGGGGTCTCAGTCACTCCACAACACCTGGGGTCTCAGTCACTGCACAACACCTGGAGTCTCAGTCACTCCACAACACCCGGGGTCTCAGTCACCGCACAACACCTGGGCTCCTGAGGTTTGGAAAGTGGTTCACGTTGTCCAAGGCCATGTCGTGGATTTTGATAATCGGGGGGCAGTACTGTGTGGCGGGGGCAGGTTGGTAGAGGACATTTGTCTTACAGATGTTTAGTGTAAGGCCCATGCTCTCGTACGCTTCGGTGAAGGTGTTGACGATGGTTTGGAGTTCGACCTCCGAGTGAGCACAGACGCAAGCATCGTCTGCATACTGTAATTCGACGACAGAGGATGGGACGACCTTGGATCTGGACTGGAGGCGACGGAGGTTGAACAGTTTCCCGTTTGTTCTGTAAATTAGCTCCACTCCAGCAGGTTGCTTACTGAGGGTGAGATGGAGCATTGCTCAGGAACCTACTGTCAACAAGGGCAGACGTCGATGACGAAGTCCAACACCGCCTTAAGTGTGCCAGTGCAGCCTTCGGTCGCCTGAGGAAGAGAGTGTTTGAAGACCAGGACCTCAAACCCGGCACCAAGCTCATGGTCTACAGAGCAGCAGTGACATGGACCATGTACAACAGGCATCTCAAAGCACTGGAGAGGTACCACCAATGCTGCCTCCGCAAGATCCTGCAAATCCATTGGCAGGATAGGTGCACCAACATCAATGTTCTCGCTCAGGCCAACATCCCCAGCATCGAAGCTTTGACCACGCTCGCTCAGCTCTGATGGACAGGCCACATCGTCCGCATGCCCGATACGAGACTCCCAAAACAAACGCTCTACTCGGAGCTCCGACACGGCAAAGAGAGCCCCAGGTGGGCAGAGGAATCGCTTCAAGGACACCCTCAAAGCTTCCTTGAAAAAGTGCAACATCCCCACTGACACCTGGGAAGCCCCTGGCCCAAGACCGCACAAAGTGGAGGAGAAGCATCTGGGAAGGCGCCGAACACCTCGAGTCTCTTCGCCGGGAGCAAGCGGAAGCCAAGCGCAAACAGCGGAAGGAGCGCACGTCAACCCAAGCACCCCACCCACCTGCCCCTTCAACCACCGTCTGCCCCACCTGTGACAGAGACTGTAGGTCCCGCATTGGACTCATCAGTCACCTGAGAACTCATTTTTAATGTGGAAGCAAATCATCCTCGGTTCTGAGGGACTGCCTAAGAAGAAGAAGAAGAACACCTGGGGTCTCAGTCACTCCACATCACCCGGTCTCAGTCACTCCACAACACCCGGTCTCACTCCACAACTCCCGGTCTCACTCCACATCACCCGGTCTCACTCCACAACACCCGGTCTCACTCCACAACTCCCGGTCTCACTCCACAACTCCCGGTCTCACTCCACAACTCCCGGTCTCACTCCACAACTCCCGGTCTCACTCCACAACTCCCGGTCTCACTCCACAACTCCCGGTCTCACTCCACAACTCCCGGTCTCACTCCACATCACCCGGTCTCACTCCACAACTCCCGGTCTCACTCCACATCACCCGGTCTCACTCCACAACTCCCGGTCTTAGTCCACAACTCCCGGTCTCACTCCACAACTCCCGGTCTCACTCCACAACTCCCGGTCTCACTCCACAACACCCGGTCTCACTCCACAACTCCCGGTCTTAGTCCACAACTCCCGGTCTCACTCCACATCACCCGGTCTCACTCCACAACTCCCGGTCTCACTCCACAACTCCCGGTCTTAGTCCACAACACCCGGTCTCACTCCACAACTCCCGGTCTCACTCCACAACTCCCGGTCTCACTCCACAACTCCCGGTCTCACTCCACAACACCCGGTCTCACTCCACAACTCCCGGTCTTAGTCCACAACTCCCGGTCTCACTCCACAACTCCCGGTCTCACTCCACAACTCCCGGTCTCACTCCACAACTCCCGGTCTTAGTCCACAACACCCGGTCTCACTCCACATCACCCGGTCTCACTCCACAACTCCCGGTCTCACTCCACAACACCCGGTCTCACTCCACAACTCCCGGTCTCACTCCACATCACCCGGTCTCACTCCACAACACCCGGTCTCACTCCACATCACCCGGTCTCACTCCACAACTCCCGGTCTCACTCCACAACACCCGGTCTCACTCCACAACACCCGGTCTCACTCCACAACACCCAGTCTCACTCCACAACTCCCGGTCTCACTCCACAACACCCGGTCTCACTCCACAACTCCCGGTCTCACTCCACAACACCCGGTCTCACTCCACAACTCCCGGTCTCACTCCACAACACCCGGTCTCACTCCACAACTCCCGGTCTCACTCCTCAACACCCGGTCTCACTCCACAACACCCGGTCTCACTCCACAACTCCCGGTCTCACTCCACAACACCCGGTCTCACTCCACAACTCCCAGTCTCACTCCACAACACCCAGTCTCACTCCACAACACCCGGTCTCACTCGTAGGATCATAGAATGGTTACAGCACGGAAGAAGGCCATTCGGCCCGTCGGTCAGCTCTCTGCCAGAGCGCTTCAGCGAGTCCCACTCCCCCGCCCTTTCCCCGTAGCCCTGCAAATTATTCTCCTTCAGGTACTTATCTAACTCCCTTTTGAAAGCCGTGATTGAGTCCGCCTCCACCACCCTTTCAGGCCCTGTATTCCAGATCCTAACCACTCGCTGCTTAAAAAGGTTTCCCCTCATGTCGCCTTTGGTTCTTTTGCCAGTCACCTTAAATCTGTGTCCTCTGGTTCTCGACCCTTCCGCCAATGGGAACAGTTTCTCTCTATCTACTCTGTCTGGACCCCTCATGATTTTGAACACCTCGATCAAATCTCCTCTCGAACTTCTCTGCTCTAAGGAGAACAATCACAGCTTCTCCAGTCTCTCCACGTAACTGAAGTCCCTCATCCCTGGAATCATTCTCGTAAATCTTTTCTGCACTCTCCCCTAAGGCCTTCACATCCTTCCTAAAGTGCGGTGCCCAGAATTGGACACAATACTCCAGTTTATACAGGTTCATCATAACTTCCTTGCTTTTGTACTCTACACCTCTATTCATGAAGCCCAGGATCCCGTATGCTTTTTTAACTGCTTTCTCAACCTGCCCTACTACCTTCAACACAACACCCAGTCTCACAGCTTCATTATGAAAAGCCAGAACAATTTACAAAAATACATGTTGGCAGTATTGTACAATGACATTCTCTCTAGTTCCACTGCCTCATATATTTTCAAACCAGTCTGCCGCCCCCAGCTTTAGCGAGGGAATCCAGGGATCTGTGAGGTCATCATTTTGTCCTATTCCATTTGTGGACAAGTGACTTCAAATACGATTGCCAAATTCCTTCAATTTAATCAGTGCGAACAAGGACAGACAAAATGTAAAACGGCAAACTTCAAAGGAATGGGAATCAATTAAAAAAAATCTAGAATTATTCCTGAAAGTTCTCTCAGCCCAGGAAACATTGGACCACTTTTAAACCTACAATGTTGAATATGCAAAATAAATTTCCCCAACAAAAATAAACCAGGTGTGGCTAGGAATATGGTGAATAAAAATAACTATGTAAAAATTACAAGAAGAGGTTGGGGAGAATACTTGAAAAGGAAAAAAACTACAGGGCTGTGGGGAAAGAGCAGGGGGAGTGGGACTAATTGGAGAGCTCTTTCAAAGAGCCGGCACAGGCACGATGGGCCGAATGGCCTCCTCCTGTGCTGTAAAATTCTATGATTCTAAGATGCTGACCCATGGGGAGAAGTGACCAAAAGCTTGGTTGAAAGATGAGTTTTTGAAGTTGTTAAAGGTGGAGAGAGAAGCGGAGAGGTGGAGTGAGTTCTGGACAGTAGGGTAGAGGTGGCTGAAGGGTCTGTGCCAATAGTGGGACAAAAGGAGTGACACAAGGACTGAAGGGTGCGAGAGGGCAGATAAAGCCGGAGGAGGTAGGTGGAATGGGGCCAGAGAGAGATTTAAAGATGAGGATGAAGATTTTAAAATCAATGCATAGGGGACAGGGAGTCAGTAACATGGATGGGGGTGATAAGCAATGGGATTTAACAGGGGCAGTGTTGCAAAGGTGACAGTCAACAGTCTAGGATTTGGGGAACTATCATTGAAGGTAAGGAGGTCGAAAGAAGGGACGAAGAAACAACAAAATAAATTGCTTACATTTTAAGCAAATACTGTGGGAATTAGAGCAGTAAAATCTATTTTATATATAATGTAATAAATGTGAATAAAGTTTTGGAGAGGGAAAAACAAACTAAAGGACATGCATCGTAAGAAAGTTTTCTAAAGTGTTAGGTAATTAATATCACAAATACTATATCTGGTGGGTGTATTGATGGACCCTCTCAGGATAAGGGGTCGGCCATTTAGGGCTGAGATGAGGAGGAATTTCTTCACTCAGAGGGTTGTGAATCTTGGGAATTCTCTACCCCAGAGGGCTGTGGAGGCTCAGTCGTTGATTATATTCAAGACAGAGATCGATAGATTTTGGGACTCTCGGGGAATCAAGGGATATGGGGATATGGCGGGAAAGTGGAGTTGAGGTAGAAGATCATCCATGATCTTCTACCTCAACACGGTGGCATAGTGGTTAGCACTGGTGCCTCACAGCGCCAGAGACCCGGGTTCGAATCTGACCTCGGGTGACTGTCTGTGTGGAGTTTGCACATTCTCCCCGTGTCTGCGTGGGTTTCCTCCGGGTGCTCCGGTTTCCTCCCACAGTCCAAAAATGTGTGGGTTAGGTTGATTTGGCTATGATAAATTGACCCTTAGTGTTAGGGGGGATTAAATATGTGGGGTTATGGGGATAGGATGGGATATGTTAGGGGGAATTAAATACGTGGGGTTACGGGGGTAGGGTGGGATATGTGTACTGTGGGGATTAAAGCAGGGATGATCAGCCATGATCGTATTGAATGGCGGAGCAGGCTCGATGGGCCGAATGGCCTACTCCTGCTCCTAGATTCTATGTTTCTATGATCTTATTGAATGGCGGAGCAGGCTCGAGGGGCTGAATGGCCGACTCCTGCTCCTATTGCACCTGTTCTTGTGCTGGAGTTGCGGGGTTTGGAGCCTGTGTTGGAGTTGCGGGGTTTGGAGCCTGTGCTGGAGTTGCGGGGTTCGGAGCCTGTGCTGGAGTTGCGGGGTTTGGAGCCTGTGCTGGAGTTGCGGGGTTTGGAGCCTGTGCTGGAGTTGCGGGGTTCGGAGCCTGTGCTGGAGTTGCAGGGTTCGGAGCCTGTGCTGGAGTTGCGGGGTTTGGCGCCTGTGCTCGAGTTGCGGGGTTTGAAGCCTGTGCTGGAGTTGCGGTGTTTGAAGCCTGTGCTGGAGTTGCGGGGTTTGGAGCCTGTGCTGGAGTTGACGGGTTTGGAGCCTGTGCTGGAGTTGACGGGTTTGGAGCCGGTGCTGGAGTTGCGGAGTTTGGAGCCTGTGCTGGAGTTGCGGGGTTTGGAGCCGGTGCTGGAGTTGCGGGGTTTGGAGCCTGTGCTGGAGTTGACGGGTTTGGAGCCTGTGCTGGAGTTGACGGGTTTGGAGCCGGTGCTGGAGTTGCGGAGTTTGGAGCCTGTGCTGGAGTTGCGGGTTTGGAGCCGGTGCTGGAGTTGCGGGGTTTGGAGCCTGTGCTGGAGTTGCGGGGTTTGGAGCCTGTGCTGGAGTTGCGGGGTTTGGAGCCTGTGCTGGAGTTGCGGGGTTTGGAGCCTGTGCTGGAGTTGCGGGGTTTGGAGCCTGTGCTGGAGTTGCGGGGTTTGGAGCCTGTGCTGGAGTTGCGGGGTTTGGAGCCTGTGCTGGAGTTGCGGGGTTTGGAGCCTGTGCTGGAATTGCGGGGTTTGGAGCCTGTGCTGGAGTTGCGGGGTTTGGAGCCTGTGCTGGAGTTGCGGGGTTTGGAGCCTGTGCTGGAGTTGCGGGGTTTGGAGCCTGTGCTGGAGTTGCGGGGTTTGGAGCCTGTGCTGGAGTTGCGGGGTTTGGAGCCTGTGCTGGAGTTGCGGGGTTTGGAGCCTGTGCTGGAGTTGCGGGGTTTGGAGCCTGTGCTGGAGTTGCGGGGTTTGGAGCCTGTGCTGGAGTTGCGGGGTTTGGAGCCTGTGCTGGAGTTGCGGGGTTTGGAGCCTGTGCTGGAGTTGCGGGGTTTGGAGCCTGTGCTGGAGTTGCGGGGTTTGGAGCCTGTGCTGGAGTTGCGGAGTTTGGCGCCTGCTGTTCCTCGTTCAGGCCTGTGGCGGCGCCCGCGAGCTGAGCCTGTGGGACCGGCGGCGCATTCGCCCGTTACCATAGCGACGGGTTCCTGGCGATTCCGAGCTTCTCCGAGTCCTGGCGGAAACGAGCGGCCGCAGAGCTATTTTTTTTCGTAAGTGTTGCGGGACAGCAGCTCCGCTCCGCTGCGGGTCGGGATTGCTGAAACTCTGGGAATTTTTTGCCACGCCGACAATTCGCCTGATGGCGGCTGGGCCTTGACGTCACGGGCCGATCCGTTCCGATCTTTCCCGAGCGGTCCTCGGGCCGGAAGTTGCCGATCTTTCCCGAGCGGTCCTCGGCCCGGAAGTTCCCGATCATTGCCGAAACAAGCGCGCGGCCGCGCGGCGCGGTCCGGGCTTGTGTACGCGCGCGCGTGTGGCCCAGGGAGCGCGCGGGACCGGCGGCCAATCCGAGCCATCTTTTTAAAGATTGTTTTCCGCTCCCGATTCCAACATTTTTTCCCCCCTTTCCTCTCGCTGAGGTAAAATTTGGTGCAGTTTGCTCCCCCGTTAGATTCTGGCCCAGTTTTGTGTGAAATTAGTCGGTGTAGGTTCGGATCCCGCTGTTAGTTGGTGTGTTTTGGGTTGAAAGCGCTCCTTTTATTAAAGGTCTTTTTTTTTGAAGCCCCCGTGCTCGGCCCCATTCCCGCCGCCGCATCGAGCCCGGTTAGTCCCCCTCCTCCTCCCCTGAAGCAGCCCGGCCCGACCCCGACCCCGACCCCGATGGCGGCGGAGGCGGTGGCTGGCAGCGGCTTTGGCCCCGGCCCCGGTCCCGGCCCCGAGCGGATGCTGCGGGGGCTGAAGCGGGACGAGCCGGGAGACACGGCGGCGGCTGAGGCGAAGAGACAGCGGCTGGAACCGAGCCTGAACCCGGGGGAGAACGGGATGAGCAGCGAGGCCGCACAGGTAAGGGGAGAAGCGGGCGGACAGTCGGCAGCAAGTGGGGGGGAAGTCACCGAGCCGGAGAGGGGGCTCAGCCCCAGCCCCACACCGGCCCTTCCTTCCCTCACTCTCTCCGCTTATTCTATCATTGCATTTCATTGTTTGAGGCTCCAGTTTAAAGCTGCTTTTGGAGCCATTTTACCCTCAATTCAGTGATGCGTTACCCTGCTAAACGTGACCTTCATTAAAAGCAAATAATGCCCCGAGGCAGGCAGGGCAAACACGGTTTAAAGCCCAGCACACGTCGGCTTGGCCAATTCCTGACTCGAGCATTTCAATTTTCTTGCAATGCTGCACCAAGACGAGCTGTAACTATTTTTAAACGTATTTTTATAGGCAGGTTATTTATTTAAAATGGTCCAAACTGATGCTGTGTATGGTTTAATTTAGTCCTGCGTTACTGAGATAAATAATACCCCAGCCCTAACAACAGGGCATTTCTTTATTCCGCAGTGGGTATGTTGTGTGTATACCATTGGGGAGGGATATATCTGCTGTGCCTTTTGAAGCTGCAATCATTTCAACTGCTAGTTGAGCAGTTGTCTTGTTAATCCAAAGGAGACAACCTTTTGTAGTAAAACCAGATGTCTGCGAAAGAAAATAATGTATACCTAACAACAACTTGCATTTATATAGCACCTTTAACGTAGGGAAACGTCCCAAGGCGCTTTGCAGGGGCGTAATCAATACATAAATCGACACCGAGCCAAAGATGGAGATATTGGGAGGAGTGACTAAAACTTAGTCAAAGAGGTAGGTTTTAAGGACGGCCATAAGAGGAGAAAGAAGTGGAGAAGCGGTGGGGTTTAGGAAGGGAATATTCGAGCTTAGGGTCTAGTCGGCTGAAGGCATAGCCGCCAATGGTTTTGTGAAGGGCCTGGGGGATGTGTAAGAGGCCAAAGTTGGAGAACGCTGAGTTCTCAGAGGGTTGAAGGAGGTTACTGAGATAGGGAGGGGCTAGGCAATGGAGGGATTTGAACCTGAAGATGAGAATTTTAAAGTGAGGGGTTGGGGGGACCTGAGAGCTGATGTAGGTCAGCGAGCACAGGGATGATGGGTGAACGGGACTTGGTACGAGTTAGGATACGGGCAGCAGGGTTTATGGAGGGTGGAAGATAGGAGACCAGTTAGGAGAGAGAGCATTGGAATATTCGAGTCTGGAGGTAACAAAAGCATAGATGAGTCATACTGTGGAATAAAATACTGATTGTGAAGAGGAATTTGCAAATTGTCATTGGAACATCATACTGTAAAGTGAAAAGAATTGCATTTTGTTTAATTGGGCAAAAAATTCCAATTATAATTTACTTAAGCATTCTCAATCCAGATATCAATAAAATAGTTTGACTCTGCATTCAAAACTCAGTGGAGATATGTAGAAAGTATGTAGATTGCAACCGCTGATCACTATTTCAAACTTCAAATTTTTTTTTTGCAATGTTCACCATTGTAACTACTTGTCTGAAGATGCTGTTAAGGATTGTTACTGTTTTTTTTAGATAAGGCGACAGTGCAGGGCAATACCGAGGTTGAAAACATTGAGGAGAGGTGATGAGTTAAATGCAGTCTTGGTTAGATGATGTCAAGCTGGGTTTTAAAAGCCTGTAGGAAAGGAAGTCCTGAGGAAAGTAAGGAGTTCCACAATTTTGAAGTTGTGGGGCAGAATGAGTTGGAGCCAAAGATAGTTTGATTTTGAGAGATTGTCACTGAATTTGATTTAGTTGCAGTAAATTTAATATTTACAGTGAGTTAGTGGCTGGGGATAATGTTACTGTCACTTCCGTAGGTCTGGGGAGAGGGGTTGAGTGTCTGATTTGTTTGGCTTTATAATCAATATATTTTTCCCTGATGCAAATTGAAAGTTATAATAAGAAACCACAGCCAGTCAACAGGATTTAAACAAAAAAAGAAGTAAAATAAGCTGCCTGAATGTTTTTTTGCTGCATCCTGTGAATTCTTGCATTCCCCCTCCAGTCAAAGGTGAAGTAGTTAAAAATAAGACTCTGCTCCTTTGCTCTTGGTGGATTGTTGGAGAGAATCCTAGTGCTTCACTTGTCAGATTTCTAAGTCACGAGTCATGTAGGTGAGTGTATTTTATGAAAAGCTGCCTCGGATGGAGGGAAAAATCAGCATTCAGAGCATTTCAGTGATTTGAATTGTATTGCTTGGGTGTGAAAGATACTAGGGAAGCTTCATGCTCTTCAAAGTGCCATGTGATCTTTAACGTCATTCAGAGCCATTGAGGTAGCAAGATGTGGCCTTAGTTTAATCACATATCCAAAGGATGGCGCCTCTGACGATACATGGCTCCTTGTAGATTGATAGATTTTTATTAGGTAAGGGTGTTGAGGGATATGGAACTAAGGCGGGTAAATTAAGCTAAGGTACAGATCAGCCATGATCTACTTGAATGGTGGAACAGGCTCAAGGAGCTGAATGGCCTTCTCCTGTTCCTATGTTCCTTCAGTACTGCACTGCAAGTCTAGATCGTGTGATCAAGTGCGCGAATGGGGTTTCAATCAACCCTCTGACTCAGATGTGAGTGTACTACCATCTGAGCCAAACTGGCAATGTAGGCAAAGACACTTCTTGTGTGAAGTTCTTAGTTTATCACCTTAAATATCTCCCAACACTAACACCACCAGTGATGGGTGCCACCACCAGTACTTCACCCTAGTGTATGCAGTTCAAAATGCTGCAGGCATTTCAAGTTTGCAAAGACAAGCTATATACAACAACAGCTTGCATTTATATTGTCCCTTTTAACGTAGGAGCGCACCCAAAGCGCTTCACAGAAATGTAATCAGAGAAAAATTGACACCAAGCCAAAGAAGGAAATATTAGGAGGGGTGACTAAAAGCTTGGTCAGAGGTCGGCTTTCAGTAGGTTCTTAAAGGGAGAGCGAGGCAGGGAAGTTTAGGGAGGGAATTCCAGAGCTTGAGGCCTAGATGGCTGAAGGCACTGCTGGTTGTTTTTCATATTTCAGGTGAAAATGTTATTATGCCTGACTGAAATCCTAATGATAGCACTGCTGGTACTTTCTTTTGTTGGCAGCAGATTACTGGAAATCATCATGCATACTATGAACTTTGAACACATTTTTCACCTCAATATATAAAAAACACTTGGAGCCACAATGAAATGCAGACCAATGTATGGACTTATGTTTGTCTCTGCATTTTTAGTCAGACTATTCCACTATACATTGTACAGTTCAATAACGCCTGCAACAGAAGAAAGCATAAATGCTGAGTTTAACGATTTAGGCCTTTCTCTGTAATGGGTTAACTGGACTAGGAGTGTCTGCTTTATTTAGTGCTGTGGTGTGATGCTATGTTTTAAATTACTGCTCCTGATTTAGCGAACGTCAATTAGGGCAGCAGAAAGAGAATTGCAACAGGCCTCTGCGTCTGTGGTAGGAAGGAGAATATTATGCAGCATTCCCACTCCTGATTGCTGTCCAGCACTCCAGCTAGAAGTGCACATGTGGATGTGAGGTGTGGACAGGATTAGGCTCAGCTGTGATTCACGATATGCTTGAATACGCTGCTGATGCTCACCATTTAGGCACACATGAAGGAACACATTTGGATCAGGTACTGGAGGGCTACAGGCACTTGTGGAACTATGTCCCGAAAAGATTCGGAGACTTCGAGGAGAGAAAATAAAAAAAAAACCTAGCTGGTGCGCTTGTTTCATGACACTATGGCAGTGCAACTCTAAACATAAAAGTGAAAAAGTTTTATCCCTGCTTTAGGCCCATGTAGAATATATAAGGTTAAAACTACAAATTCCTCCAGTGTACAACTTGGAATTGATTTAGGACTATAGTTGACAAGATTATAATGCTTGATCTCTTGAGAGATAAAATCACTGTGCTCTCGTATCTATTGAATTGTAAAATTTGTCCTTCTCTCCAACAAACATCAGCAGCAGCCTTTGTGAAGATTGCACACAAGCTCAATGATTCATAGCCATGAGAAAGATTGATTCATCACTGAACTATTTGAAATTCTATGCAGTATATTTAATAATTAATTTAAAGGCTGTTCAGATACTACATGGATGGAAGACAATGCACCGGAATAAATAGGATGTCACTAATGGCGGTGAGTTCTGTGCATCCTTTCACTCGTGACATTCCTGTTTTAAGAGAATGCCCATGAGATATGGAGATCAGTCTGTGGAAGAACACATGTAACTGTTAGCCTTGAGAGCTACTCTATATTATGTTCTTCCAAGCACAGATGTTTAGGAATTGCTCTTTCACAGTATTTGCACTGTGTTGGTACCAAGTGCACCTAGGAACACTTCACTGTCAATCATTGACTGGATTAACATGGTGCGTGGAAGTGGAGCTGGTGAAAGGGCTGAATTTTAATCCCCTTCATCAAATTGAAGAATCTTTTTCGCTCACTCACTCTTTTTGCTGGCCAGTTGAGTGTGAAATATTTACATAATTAATACTTAATGATTTTTTGCACAGCTTTTTAAAGAAAACAAAACCTAAAAATTGAAAGTATCCACCTTCAGGTAAAGTAATGTTACTGTATATGATAGAGTAATAGGATAAATTGTTGATGCTAAAGTTCAAAGAAAATAAATGTCACTTGACAACTCCAATCTCCAGCAATCACCCTATATCTTCAAATTTAAACTGCAAAATAGGATCACAGCGTATGAGCTTAAATTGATGAAAATTAAATTAGGCCAAATGTTGGGAGATATTCTTTGCTTGGAGTGGTAATCTGCTGGGTAGGGTGGTGGGGATGAAAACCGTGCCAGTGTTCAAATGTCTTGCCTCTATGGTGGGAGGGTGGGAATGCCGGAGGGATGTGCTGCACTGACTAGAAGGTGGCCTTCTCTGGACTTTGGCTTTAATTATATATGTTAAATAATCTTGTATCTTCATGAAAATAGTCCTACTCTCCCTTCCTACAGATTATCAGTGAAGACTTTCTCGTCAGATTCACATCCAAATGAACATTTTCATTCATGTAATTTGCAATGCATAGCCTTGCAGGCTCTTTGACACCCATTTGGCGCTGCTTGTATTCCCCCTGAGGTTATTGCGCATCTAACCTACCTTGCTGAAATCTAGTGACATTCCTACTTGCTGTTGGCAGATAGTGTATTTTGGTACATGATCTCATGCATATTTTTACGAGCCAGTTTATGTGAAATGTAGCCTCAGATTTCAGAAAATGGGCTGTTGGTGCTCTTTCCAAGTGAGATGTATTTTTCCCCCAAATATTCTTTAAAATATAATGGCACCCTGTATGATGCGGTAATGAAAGTGTTGGTTAGCTCTGGGATTAGGACTTGTGATAAGGTTATGAAGCTGGTGTGCCATTTATAGAATTTTACAGAACCTAGATTAGAGGGAACATGGTCTAGGTAAGGAAAAGTTCATTGTCTCTTGTTGAGAGAACAACTAATATTTAAACAACCCTGATTATTTCCTGTGATTTTATTTTAAAAGCTTGCTCTGTATCTTCTCAGTTTCTTGGTTTGTTATGGAGAGACGTCTGTCTTTGAGCATGCTTTATAAGTTGGCTGAGATTTGCATTGCAACGCTCCTGGGTCCAACAGTGCTTAATCCATTCCAGATCATGACAGATAAAGCTTGTTTCATTGCTGCTTATCCAGTTTAGAATGGACAAAGCTGCTTTAGCTGGGATTGTACAAATCAGATCAGTAACCAGCTTTCTGACATTATGTCACTGCTTTCTGACATATGTGCCTTTGCTCAGCCATAAATCTTGAATTTGCCATGTTTTGCAGTATTAAAATTACTAATCTTACAATCGATAATATATGCCATGTGATGTATATATTCGCTGATCTCCAGTAGTGTTGCTCAAGAAGTCTAGTGTTTGGAGTGCAGTTGTGATAGTTTGTATGTTCCCATTCTGAGTGGGGGACTGACATGGTGGGTGGGGTGGGGGGGGGGGGGGGGCGGTTTCAGAGGGAGTGAGCATCGTTGGCTGAATAATTTGTGGAAATAAATATGCCACTTGACTTGATGGTTACAACACCATGGCCTGAAATTAGTGCAGCACTTGGCAGTAGCCCAGTGATAATAGAAATATGACTGTTCCCAAAAAAGAGTGAATACTCCAGTGTGAACTGCTCAGTGTGCTTCGTTGTGCATCTTTTTATGGAATGCTTGCCAACTGCCTTCAGCGTATTGTGAACAAGGTACAGTAAGTAACTTTTTAGTTTCCATTGTGTTGGATGAACCAATATCTTGAAAATCACTGCCTTTTTTTTCAGTTGCTGGTTTAGTTGTCAAGTGGTTTCTGGAGTGTTTATAAGTCGAGTAGATTTTTCTTGTTTTTCTCTAATTTCTCCCTTTCATTCCTAAAGCCATTAACTCTTGCTAGCCTAAGTGCAACAAATGTGTTTGCCCGCAACCCCATTCAAATGAGCACTCTTATTGTGTGAACCGAGGAAGTGTCAGCAGGCTGTCCAGTTGTGGGTAGCATCCCAGCTGAGTTTAATGTTCTCGCCTCTACTCGCCCTCGTGCTTTCCAGTGGGTCTCACTGGATACCGATTAGTATTTAACGATAATCTTTAGACCCAAAGCTTATTGTAGCGCCCCAGTCTACCGAGACCAGATGATTCCCTATAGCTCGAACCTTCTGGTCTGTATGGCTTGTTCGGTGCTGGCTGAGTTTACCAACCGAGCCACTGGCAGAGTCTGAAGGTGGATTTGTTTGCTGCCACAATAACAACTCCATGCGTCACTAACTGAATTTTATGGTTGACATAACTTTTTCCTTTTGCCACCAGATGATTGCAATGCCTACTTTTGGGGAATGAGAATTGTGCTTTGCTTGGCTTTTGTGCATTTACTCTGGCTTAGGGGAATGCTGGGATGTTTCATTGTTTGGCGTTGATTTGGGGTTTTCTTATCACGAGTACTCTTCAAAACCTGGTTATGAAGTTAATTGAATGGGAAATTGAGAACACTTGAAGGCAGTTTTTCAAATGGTTAATCTAGGAGGTTACATTATTTGTTACTCCCACTTACTTGATTGGTGTTCTTGGTGAGTTTTAATTATTGGTGAAGCTGGGGTTGTCTGAATGTGTTCCGTCCAATTAGTGTAACTCTTAAATAATTGGTCAAAAAGGACTGCTGTCTAACTTTGAACGAATGTTCTCCACAATGGAATACAGCTCATTTATGAAGTCTTCAGTCTTTTAAATTTGCAGCAGTTAACCTTTGGCATTTGCAATCTATATCTTCAAGTAGACCTGAGCTTGTGAAATAAAAAGGAGGGGTTGTATATTTTTTCAGAGGAGCTTTGTATGCTTGCTGCATGGATATTCATATTTTTAATTGCAGTTTGCTATTTGGAAGCTGAAAAGAAATTGAGTTTCCTACAATAAGTAGCACAGACATTTCCAGTGTTCTTTGCTGATCTGGATGGCGTTCTTGTTGCTAATCATCAATCAGGAGGATCTTAAAATGTACAAGTCTGGCACTTAATGTATGAAAATTCACGGCTCTGGTACTTAAAATGAACCATTCGTGGCATGTGGGAGAGGATCCACAATATGCAGGCAAGTATGATACAGTGGTACTAAATACTTCTTGGTGTAGTGTTATGACTTGATATTAACACCAGTCTATGCTATGCTAAGACCAGTGCATTTGGTAGCAGATCAATGTCAGGAGTGGGACTTATTTGAGGAGGAACATCAGTATATGCTCTGATCTGTGCTTGTATGTACATGAGGTTTTTCTTGGTAGCTTCAGTTTTCTCTCCTACTGTTAATGTTGGAGGGAAGCCTATAGCAAGTTCTTATAGAACTATAGAATTTTATAGCGCACAAGGCTGTTTGACCCATCATGCCTCACTGACTCAGAGCGATCCACTTCGCCCCCATTCCTTTTCCCCAATAGTTATGGAAATAATAGTCTCACTACAAAGTTCTTAGACATTAAAAAAAGTAATTTTTCTTGCCAATAAGGAGACCCTTGTATAGGTTCTTCCTTCCTGTAGTCATTGGGTGGGTGGGAGATATTGCTGCTGAGCCCAATCCTGCCCTCATCGGACATCCATACTTTCTACTAATATGGTGATCGCAAGCAAAAAACCTAGCTAATTTAAACAAAAATCCTTTCTGTAGCTGAGGAATGTACAGGCAAGTTGTGGTGCCTCCAACTGCATGAAGCTTCTTGCCGTTTTGTGTAGGCACCTTGCTAAAAAGAACTACAAGTATGGGCGTTTGGTGAAGTACCACATAATAGACTTGTTAGCAGAATTGAAGCCCATGGGATTAATGGAGCAGAGGCTGCGTGGATAGAAAATTGGATAAGGGACAGAAAGTAGAGAGTAGCGGTAAACGGTTGTTTTTCTGACTGGAGGGAGGTATACAGTGATGTTCCCCGGGGGTCGGTATTAGGACCACTGCTCTTTTTGATATATATTAATGACCTGGACTTAGGTATACAGAGCATCATTTCAAAGTTTGCAGATGACACAAAACTTGGAAATGTAGTAAACAGTGAGGAGGATAGCAACAGACTTCAGGAGGACATAGACAGGCTGGTGAAATGGGTAAACACATGGCAGATGAAGTTTAACACAGAAGTGTGAAGCGATTCATTTCGGTGGGAAGAATGAGGAAGGCAATATAAAATAAATGGTACAATTTTAAAGGGGGCACAGGAACAGAGAGACCTGGGGATGTATGTGCACGAATCTTTGAGGGCGGCTGGACAAATTGAGAAGGTTGTTAAAAAGACACATGGTATCTATGGCTTTCTAAATAGGGGCACAGTAGGTTATCCTAAACTTTTATAAAACACTGGTGGGGCCCAGCTGGAGTGTCGTGGTCAATTCTGGGCACCAGAAGGATATCAAAAGAGGCTGCAAAGGAGATTTAATAGAATGGTATCCGGGATGAAAGGCTTCCGTTACGTGAAGAGACTAGAGAAACTGGGAATAACAACAGAAAACGCTGGAAAAACTCAGCAGGCCAGGCAGCATCCGTGGAGAGAGAAAGAGAGTTGACGTTTCAGGTCGATGACCTTTCATCAGAACTGGGAAGAGCTGGAAATCAAATAGATTTAAGGCCAGGGTAAAGCTGGGAAAAGGGGGAGGGGATAAAGGAAACAAGGTTGAAGAGCCAAACGGAAATCCCGTCGAAGAGAAGAGCAGAACTTCTTCAAGGTAGGCATTCCAAGAAGAGAGGTGGCAGTGAACCAAACACTAATACGATAGCAAAATACTGCAGATGCTGGAAATCCGAAATAACAACAGAAAACGCTGGAAAAACTCAGCAGGCCAGGCAGCATCCGTGGAGAGAGAAAGAGAGTTGACGTTTCAGGTCGAAACTGGGGTTGTCCTCAGGGCAGAGTTTAAGTGGAGATTTGAGAGGTGTTCAAAATCATAAATGGTTTTGATAGTTAATAAGGAGAAACTGTTTCCAGTGGCAGAAGGGTCAGTAACAGAGGACACCGATATAAGGTAATTGGCAAAAGAACCAGAGGCGACATGAAGAAAACATTTTTTACAGAGCGAGTTATGATCTGGAATGCGCTGCCTGAAAGGGCGGTGGAAGCAGATTCAGTAGTAACTTTCAAAAGGGAATTGGATAAATACTTGAAGTGGAAAAAATTTCAGGGCTATGGGAATTGAGCAGGGGAGTGGGACTAATTGGATAGCTCTTTCAAAGAGCTGGCACAGGTGCGATGGGCCAAATGGCCTCCTGTGTTGTATCATTATATGATTATCTTGGCAAATATGCATGGCTTAAGTATCGCGCAACTCTCAAATTTGTCGTCATCTGGTTATGCTGTTCTGTGTTTCTGCAGCTTGTCATTTGTTCTTCCCTTTCTCGTTCCTCCCTTCCTGTACTGTTGGAGGTGCTATCATTTGAATGAGACATTAAACCTGAGGCTCTAGTTGTCTATTTAGGTGGATGCAAAAATCCCACTATTCAAAGAGTGAGGAGCTCCCCTGTTATCCTTGTCAACATTCCTCCCTCCCTCCACCAACACTACCAAGGAACAGTTTCATTCAAGTAAAAGGCAAAATATTGCAGATGTTGAAATCTGAAACAAAAACAAAAAAATGCTGTTTACATTTCAGTGCACCTGATATAAAAAGGTATTGAGGAAAAAGGGGAGCTAGTAATGAGTGCTAGCTGTAGAAGCCAAAATAAGTCTGCTAGTCTGACTGGCCTGTGTGTTTCGAGCAGTTTCCGTTTTTGTAATTGGGCATTCATATTATTGACTGTTTATAGTAAACTTGTGTGCACATTATATTTGCCTACATACAACAGTGATGACACTTTAGTAGTTAATTGGCTATGAAGTGTCCAGAGAACAGGAAAGGTACTATATAAATGCAACTTCTTTCTTGATAATCCTCTTGTAATAGTAGAGGAATGTCATACTTTTATTGGCGTCTACAGTTAACACTCATTACCAGCTCCCCTTTTTCCTCAATCCCTTTTTTATATTCTTCCCAGCAGTTTCCCTCACCTTTCTCCCTACAGATTTTGTAGAGTTTGATTTTTATAATCTGCTTAAAGTTTTGCTAATCCATTTAGGGTCACGTTTATTAATCTGTATTTGCTAGTCATTTGTAAGTCTTTAAAAGTATTTCATTTATCCCAACTGAGATATTCTTGAGCACTATTGCCCCACCTGGTACATTTGTTTAAGCCCTCCCTTATTCTGTTGAAGTTGACCCTTTTTTATAGTTGTGTATGCCTGAGTGTTGGTTTATCTCGGATCAAGTCAAATTTAATCAGATTATGGCATTGGGCTTTTTGAGATGTGATTTACTTCTCTGCATTTACTCAGATACTGGGTTAGAAAGCAGTTCTGCATTTCATTCAGCGTTCCCTGTTTGTATTATTTGTTCAAATAAATCAAGTTTAAATAAACATCAATTCCTTCCTTTATAATAATTAATCTTTTTGATTTTGCCATGTTCAAATAAAGCCAATCTCTCCAGTACTAAACTGGTTTACCCAAAAGGTGTGTATTATACATAAAACCAGCACTTGATCTGAACCAACTGCTTAGCCAGTCGTGCGTCCATAATTCTATTTGTGAGTTCTTCCTTTTCCAAAGACACTAGTAAGTACACTGCTTTAGAGTCCTGTCTTTAGAGTTCTAGATTGGATGCCATTACCAAGGGATTGAATAATGCCCAATACATTTATTTAAAAAAAAATCTGAGCTGGACATTTCAAGATTCAATAGTGATTTGTAAAGAACCCCATTGCAGCTACTTGGAGTGAAATGTATTGAGAAGCAAATGTGCAGGAAGTTTGGGGACCTTGATTTGGGGAATGAGTGAGACGTGGCGATGTTTCCCAGTGCATCAATGCTCATTTAACCCCTGGATGTATTTCCTTATACTTCCTGTGTCAGGCTGAAGCAGCCCTCTGAGCTGCTGAAAATGGTGCTGTTTTCCTGTTGACCCCAAGTGATGTCATTGCATTCTAATTGTGCCTGGTTGTATTTTACCTATTCATTCTTGTATGAGGTTTTTTGATCACTGATTTAGTGAGAGATAAATCGATGTGGTCAGACTGTCACCAGACTGAGAGATAAATCGATGTGGTCAGACTGCCACCAGACTGAAGACTGAGAGAGAATTTTAAGCAATTGAGTATATAGGTATCATCCAGATGTCTGCTTGCCATGGGTAATGTTCGTGAGTTGAAAATATAAATCAGTTATGTTTAAGTGAATATCAATACCATGGCTCCAACATAATGTAAAATCAGCGAGGGAAATTATTTTCAGAGCAACAGTAAACTGAAAAAAGTGAAGTTGGTTAAACAGTTTTGTTTTGAATTTAAACTTTGGGCATTTTTTCAGTAATTGGCATTTTGGGGGTGCAAATATTTTAAGACTTGTAAAGAATTCCTGTACTAAAGAGAAAAATGGCAGGATAATTCTTTGGGAAATTTGGATCATTCTTAACAACTGCTTTTGTTTGTTGTGTAAAATGCAAACAGCAGGGGTTGTGTGTGCGCGTACGTGGTATTGCACATCTAGATTTCTTTTTGTTGCTAATCTTCTCTCCTTTGCTGAAAGCACTGACTCTTGCATTGGTGCATTTCCATGGTTACTGGTCACCTTCTGGTACCTTGCCCAAGTGGTTATTCTTTGTGTGAACCTAGCTATGCTGGCAAGCTGTTTGGTTGTGGAGATCCATCCAAGCTCACCCAGGATGTTTGTCCTCCCTTAACATTCACATATGTGAATTGTCAAGCTGGAGTCACTTGATAGTGAACCGGAATGCGACCCCATTCTCTCCCTCCCACCCCCACCCTTCTTCGCAAATGTCCATTGTAGCGCCCCAGTTGCTGTTGCAACAACAGCAGCTTGCATTTATATAGCACCTTTAATGTAAAGAAACATCACAAGACACTTCACAGAGGGAGGAGAGTGATTAGGAAGGGTGACCAAAACCTTGGTTGAACACAGCACAGAAGGATGCCATTTGGCCCATTGTCAGCTCCCTGTCAGAGCAATTGGATCAGCCACCCATTTTACACCCCGTAATGGACAGTAAAATCGAACGGGGTGTAAAACTGGTGGCTGATCTGATCCGTCAGTTTCCCGTCAGGTGGCATAGGTTAAGATTACCCCCGAGGTGATAGTTGAGAAAGACAGATGGGTCAAGGGTAGTTTATTTTTTTTAAAGAGGTAATGACGTCAATTTTGAAGGAGAGAGGAGTGATGCTTGAAGAAGGGAAGCTGTTGACATTGTCGTCTCTAATGCCTGCCAGGAGGGGGAGTTGAGTGATCAGGAGTTGTTTGGGGAGGGGGGGGTCATGGGAGCAGGCGGGGGGGGGGGTCTAATGGGCGAGAGGATTTCTGGTCCTTCCGGCTTAGTACTATATCAGGCAATGCCTTATCCTTTGGAGGCGATATCAAATTTTAATGTGGCAAAGTGGCCATTAGACCCGCAGCCATGATGGTTACTGTAACAGATAGCTAATGTAACGAGAAGTTTTTTAAAATATTACTTTGAATGTTATAAATGAAAGGAAAATTTGCATTATTGTCAATATTGAAAAGCTGTTGAGTATATAAGAATTATATTTATTTCCATCCCTAGTATTTAATCAAGACTGGTACACAAACTTGAAAATAGAATTGTGACCTAGTTTTGTATCGCACATTGACACATTTCTAAAGTCTTGAGGCAATTCAATTAGTTAGCCATATCTTTTGTTATACGTTCAAGATACAGTATTAACAGATAGGGTAGGTAGAGAGAAACTATTTCCACGGGATGGGGATTCTTGGACTAGGGGACATAGTCTAAAAAATTAGAGCCAGACCTTTCAGGAGTGAAATTAAGAAACACTTCTACACACAAAGGGTAGTAGAAGTTTGGACACCTCTTCCGCAAACTGCAATTGATGCTGGGTCAATTAATTTTAAATTGGAGATTGATAGGTTACTGTTAACCAAAGGTGTTAAGGGATATGGGCCTAAGGCGGGTATATGGAGTTAGGTCGCAGATCAGCCATGATCTCATTGAATGGCAGAGCAGACGCGAGGGGCTGAAAGGCCTACTCCTGTTCCTATGTTCAGAACTTGCACCACATTATACAGATTTTTGCATTGAAAATTATATTGCAATGTTGATTTGCACTCTGGTTGAAGGAGATCATTTTATTAAAATGAAAACAAAATATTTGAAATATACAGTAGATGCATGAGAAAAAACGGTTAATGTTTTGGGAGGTGACCCTTTGTCAGAAGTTAGATTAGAATTTTACTTTGAGTACCGGACAGCAAATTGAAATGTTTAAATTCTGCTTGAAAACAAGATTTGAGGGAATGCAGATCCAAGTTGTTAAGAGATAGAGTACATTGGAATACCATCTTGTTGTGCCACAAAGTCGTGGGACACTGGTTTGCATCAGTGACTTTCCACAGTCAGATCCTGATAATTTAAAAGAAATTAATGATCTAATGGGTAAAGGCAGCACCGTGTAGTGCTAATAATAGTAGGATGGCAGAGTGTAACTAGTGGAGTGTCGCAAGGATCCGTGTTGGGGCTTCAGCTATTTACAATCTATATCAATGACTTAGATGAGGGAACCAAGTGTAATATGTCCGAGTTCGCTGACGTTACAAAGATAGGTGGGAAAGTAAGCTCTGAGGAGGACCTAAAGAGGCTGCAAAGGGATATAGACCAGTTAAGTGAGTGGGCAATAAGATAGCAGATGGAGTATAATGGGGGAAGTGTGAAATTTTCCAAATTGGTAGGAAGAATGGAAAAGCAGAATATTTTTTACAAGGTGAGAGACTAGTAAATGTTGTATTCAGACGGATTTGGGTGTCCTTGTACACAGATCACAGTTAACATGCAGACTCAGACATGTTAACTCAGAATAAGGGGTCGGCCATTTAGGACTGAGATGAGACATTTCTTCAGTCAGAGGGTGGTGAATCTTTGGAATTCTCTACCCCAGACGGCTATGGAGGCTCAGTCGTTGAGTATATTCAAGACAGAGATCGATAGATTTTTGAATATTAAGGGAATCAAGGATATGGGGATAGTGCAGGAAAGTGGAGATGAGGTAGAAGATCAGCCATGATCTTACTGAATGGCGGAGCAGGCTCGAGGGGCCAAATGGCCGACTCCTGCTCCTATTTCTTATGTTCTTGGATACAGCAAGCAATTAGGAAGGCAGATGGTACGTTAGCCTTTATTGTAAGGGAGTTGGAGTATACGAGTAAGGAAGTCTTGCTGCAATTATATAGGGCTTTGGTGAGACCACACCTGGAGTGCTGTGTATAGTTTTCGTCTCCTTACCTAAGGAAGGATATACTTGCCTTAGAGGGGGTGCAACAAAGGTTTGCTAGATTGATTCCTGGGATGAGGAGAGATTGAATAGAATGGACCTATATTCCCTAGAGTTTAGAAGAATGTGAGGTGATCTCATTGAAATGTATAAAATTCTGAGAGGGCTTGACAGGGTAGATGCGGAGAGGATGTTTCCCCTGGCTGGAGAATCTAGAACGAAGGGGTCATGGTCTCGGGATAAGGGATCGGCCATTTAGGACTGAGATGAGGAGAAATTTCTTCACTCAGAGGGTTGAAAATCTTTGGAATTCTCCACCCCTGAGTGCTGTGGATGCTCAGTCGATGAGTATATTCAAGGCTGAGATCGATAGATTTTTGGGCATTAAGGAAATCAAGGGATATGGGGATAGGGCGGGACAGTGGAGTTGATGTAGAAGTTCAGCCATGATCTTATTGAATGGCGGGACAGGCTTGAGGGGCTGTATGGCCTACTCCTGCTACTATTTCTGTATATTGACTAGAAGATCCCAGGCTTGATACAGCAGGATGTTCAGACAGCACTTGCTGCTAAGTTAGCTGACAGCAATTTGGGCTCCTTGCTCCTGGGCTAAGCGGAGGAATATCAGTCAGGGTTCCCACTTATGATTGCTGACTAGTAATTCCCAGTATGAATTGCATGTGTGGATGTCAGGCAAAGATAGAATTGGGCTCAGCTATGGTGCCCTCCATGATCTAATACCTTACTGGCACTGAGATCATATGTACAGAATGGCACTTTGACAAAATGCGTCGAGGATTGTCAGTATTGGTGGAACTGGCAGCTCCTTAGGTGGGTAAGGTGGGGGGGTGGGGGTGGAATAACTGTGATTCTGATCATTTCCACTAGGTTAAAGTGGATATGGTGTTATAGTAAAATTTAACCTTTTGAATATTAATATCCCTTCTCCGAGTGCATTAAATTAAATCTTTTGAGCACTGCAAATTCAGAAATTTAATTTTACTTTGATAAACATCTAAGGTAGTAAATGTGGCAAATAAGATTTGAAGACACACAGGTAAGGGTGTATCAACTTGCTGCAGCATGAACTGGTATTTCTGTCTGTGATTTCCCCACGTAATGAATCCCTGATGGTCCAACAGAATGAGGTCCGTTGATGCCCTGATGTAGTACTTACAGCTCAGAAGGTCTCCGGTTTGATTCCTGGTCTGTGCTAGTTAGCTGATCTCAGTTGGGAAGATGGTTGGCCTGCTGCAATTAGCCTTCGTGCTTGTGGGCTAGGGACAGGAACAGTAATCCTGGTCGCTGCTCCTGATTGCGACCTAGTGACTGTGGCCTGATACTGCACATGTGTAGGTGTTGGATGAGGATAAGATTGGGCGTAGGTGTGGAACCCTCCATGGCTGCATAGTTTATTGGCAGTCACTGTCTCGGTTCACAAAGGAAAAATGGCCTGCAGCATTTTAGCGGAGATGCAACTGTATCCCATTGCAGGTTACTGTCTTCAAGAGGAGAATTAACTGCTCTTCAAACAAGATCTATTCCTGATGCAGTACCGTATCTCCTTTAGTCCTCTTCACTGATAGAATTTCAACATCTAACACTGCACCATGGCTGGGTATTCAAATGTAGCTGTGCAATCAATAAAATCACCTGTCTGCATGACCCTTCTTGTGAGTGAATGCTTATAATGGAGGGGGAAAAATCTGTGTTTAGCCTGTATGACCCAGCTACTCGCTGGATAAATTCACTGAGCCATTGGGGAACTTGTTCTCTATTTAATTGTAAAGCCAATGTTCTGACCTTGGAGCTGAAAACCGAGGGTATTGAAGTTATCTGTGGTTGTCATGGCAACGTTGCTCTGGGGCGATACAAGAGCAATTACTGCAAAGTACCAACGGGGGAGGGGATTTCCTACATCAATAAGCCATGTAGTTAGTTGACCGTTCAGAGTATCTAGTGGAAAAGAAATTGTAAACAAGGCTCGGCAGCGGAATCACGGGACTTGATTGCAAGCTGGATACTCGCCCGGATGTGCTTTTTAAAAAAAATTTCAATCTAGAATGAAGCAATGACTGTTTGCGATTTCCACCCATGCTTGATCCAATTAGGGGTGGAAGAAGCAGGCAGTCTAGACATCGGTAGGTGCTTCTGCACAAAGCTGTACAAAAACACTGAGCAAATGCTCCTTTTGAGGCAAATTTGGAAAACATGTTGTTTCCTCAGTAGACCAATGATTCAAGGGCTGGTGTTTTCTGCTTCTCCACTCACCAGCCTGCGATTTACGTGAATGGAGGGAGATTTGTGGCCCGCACACCCGGATACTTCTGGCCAAAATAACCACATTTCCTTTAATGTAAATTCTATGAATTGTTGCATTCAAAAACATGAACCTAAAAGTATTTTATGTGCAGGATATCTTTGGAAGCAAGATCACAATTTAGGATGTTCGTACTTGTATTTGGCTTGCTCAATTGATTTTGTAGTGTTACTACTTTATTCCTCCCTTTAGATTCTTGTGTTGCCTCCTCAAAGTGTCAACCTTGCTGACTGGTAGCACTCTCACCTCTGAGTCAGCAGGTTATGGGTTCAAACCCCAGTTCAGAGACTTGAGCACATAAAAGCAAAATATTGCAGGTTATGGAAATAAAAACAGAAAATCCTGCAAACTATCAGCAGGTCAGGCAACACCTGTAGAGAGAGGAAGGTAGGGTTAACATTTCAAATTGATGACCGTTCATCGGAGCCCTTCAGTATTTTCCGTTTTTACTTGAGCATATCATCTTCAGGCCAGTACTGAGGGAGTGCTGAACTGTTGGAGGTGCTATCTTTTGGATGAGATGTTAAAACAGGCGGAAGTAAAAGATCCCATAACACTTTGAAGAAGAGCAAGCGATTCCCGGTCCTGGCCAATATTTATACCTGAATCAACATCACTAAAACAGACTATCTAGTTATTTATCTCATTCTTGTTTGTGGGACTTTTCTGTGCGTAAATTCGCGCAACTATTTAAAAAGAATATCTAAACACAAAAGCACAGAGGCGTGGTAGGTTTTGCAGTTCTTTGAAGAATACAGTGCATTCTTCAGTCATTATGGTTGTGAAGGTGGTAATCACTGGACCAATGTGTTGATCAATAATGCCCATTAGTTGAGGTAAAATTAAGGGTAGAAAACCAGATTAAAACTGCCACACACACCAAATCGAGATTTTTGCTGCCCATCTTGCAATTTTTTTTAAAAAAACCATTGAAAAAAAATTGTTCCACCAAAAATGGCAACACAGGTATAACCAAAATTTACAACTCAGGATAGAAAAAGTTGCTAAGCTGCCTATCTCTTCCCTGAATTGTGTCTGTAACGCTGCTATGGTGTTGAATATGCCATGGGCAACTACTTCATGTTGTAGTTACAATATACTTGTGACATACTGAGAGAGTGTTTTTGATAAGTCACTGTTGTGGTAATATGGTACTAATTCACATTGAGCTGTGAGCAGACACTGTCAACATTAATTCCAGTACATGGTAAGCAGAGTTTTGGAGGATATGTCAGATAGTTGTTTAAAGCTGAATATTCTCAACCATTAGTCACATGCCCAGAACTGAGAGGTTATGACTATGTGGAAAGACTGAATAGGCTGGGGCTCTTTTCTCTAGAAAAGAGAAGGTTCAGGGGTGACCTAATAGAGGCCTTTAAAATTATGAAGTAGTTTGATAGGGTAGACGTAAGGAAGATGCTTCCACTTGTGGTGGGGGGGGGGGGGGGGGGATCCAAAACTAGGGGTCATAAATATAAGATAGTCGCTAATAAATCCAATAAGGAATTCAGGAGAAACTTCTTTACCCAGAGAGTGGTTAGAATGTGGAACTTGCTACCACATGGAGTAGTTGAGGGGAATAGCATGGATGCATTTAAGGGGAAGCTAGATAAACACAAGGGAGAAAGGAACAGAAGGATATGCTGGTAGGGTTAGATGGAGTCAGGTGGGAGGAGGCTCATGTGGAGCATAAATACCAGCATAGACCAGTTGGGCTGAATGACCTGTTATTGTGCTGTAAATTCTATATAATTCTATGTAATTCATTACAAAATGTTGTCAATGGAAAATAATTAATCGATAAGAGTCACTTGGTAGGAGCATGGTTCGGCTCTGTGGAACTGTATTGATCAGCTTGTTTGGAGACTGGATCACAGAAGCTTGTGTGCTAATAAAGTCCCCTTAGTGAGATGTGTTTTTTTTTTTCAAATCTACTAATTTTTTCAGTTTCGTCCCAACTTTTAATAATCTTGACTGTTTTCAGCTTCAACCCTCATCCCCAGCAAGTAAGCTTTTTGTTGTAATAAAAACAGCAAATGCTGGAAGTATAACAGATCAATTACTCTCGGTAAAGGGGAAAGACATTTTGGCTGTGTGCCCTCGATCATAATCTGAAATGGCTTAACTTCTTTACCTTTTACAGATGCTGACATTACCTGCTGTATATTTCCAGCATTTTTTATTTGTGTTGCTATGCCTGGTCCTAATGGATTTTCAATTAGTAGATTATTGTATTTTTAAAAGACTGGTTAAATTACAGTACATCATTACTTACCAGGTATCATCTTTCCATACCTGCCAATTATTTAACCGCCTGTTATTTATGCCAGTTTGCCAGATGCTGTCCATTTATCTCACTCTATGTGCAGACAATAGAACTGCTTTGGAATTGAGTGCAGTTTTCACAGCATAATTAGAAGAGCTGTTCTTTGCCCATTGGTATTTATAAGCTAGGTTTTACAGACCTTGTTATAAGAACTAAAAAAGAAAGACTGCTGGGAGTTTGAAATAAAAACCATGTCCCCTCTTTAGTTTTGATCAGTCCTATGGGCTCTGGTGCTTTCCTATATCTGTTCTAGTGAAGGGTCTCCATGTGAAATGTTAACCCAGGATAGCTAAAACTTGTGATTTACTAGCCAGTTTCGCAACTTAGAGAAGCTTAAGTACTTGCGATTAACATGGGAAATTTTAACACACAAATCGCAGAACTCCAGAAACTCCGGAGTGTTGGCAATAGCGTTAACCTGTCTCCTCATTTTGATTACTGATGGGCTTACCATGTATTTCCAGAATACTGTTTTTCTTTTATTGTATAGGATGGTTCTAATTTCCATCTGCACAAACATAGAAAGCATTAAACACATGTCCAGAGATAGCAGAGGGCACTTTAATACAATGTATCGGTTATATGATGAGCTTTCAAATCAAATATCACTGCTTCACTGCACTCTTCTCATTGCATCAAGTTCTCCATCTTGCTGTTATGCTCAATATGACAAGATAACAAGATAGATGGGAATGAGGACAGCCTTCCAGCCTGTCCTCGCTCCTCCATGCAGAAAGAGCCCAGAGTTCCCCCATCACAGTATCCAACTGTTTCTTACAAGGTGCATGGCTAAGCTTGGCAGCAGGAGAAGACTGGCTACAGGTCATAGACGCTGGGCTTCCAGAATCCAAATTAAAAGAACAACATTAGTAGTTCTAAGACCTCGCATCCCAGAGCTGACCTCTCTTGGATGTTGGACTGCTACCTTCACTAATATGTGTATTTACAAGATGTTTTGCAGTATGATTGTCATAGATTGTTCATGTGCTGTGGTGTTCTTTTTATAGGGTAATATTGAAGTTTGTAAAAAACTATACTACTTTTGTGATGGATAATGAAGTTATTCCATATGTAATTCTGGCTGGCCTCCCCCTTCCACCCTCCGTAAACTTGAGCTCTTCCAAAACTCTGCTGCCTGTGTCCTAACTCGCACCAAGTCCTGTTCACCCATTACCCCTGTGCTCACTGACCTACATTGGCCCCTGGTCCAACAACGCCACGATTTAAAAATTCTCATCCTTGTTTTCAAATCCCACCGTAGCCTCGCCCCATCCTGTCTCTGTAACCTCCTCCAGCCCTACAACCCTCCAAGATCTCTGTGCTCCTCCAATTCTGGACTCTTCCACATCTCCGATTTTCATCGTTCCACCATTGGTGGCCGTGCCTTCTGTTGCCTAGGCCCCAAGCTCTGGAATTCCCTCATTAAACCTCTCCGCCACTCTACTTCTATCTCCTCCTTCAAGGCGCCCCTTAAAACCTACCTCTTTGACCAAGCTTTTGGTCACGTGTCCTAATATCTCCTTATGTGACTCGGTGTCAAATTTTGTTTGATAATCATTCCTGTGAAGCGCTTTGGGACGTTTTACTATGTTAAAGGTGTTCTATGAATGCAAGTTGTTGATGATGATGATTTTGGACCAAAATGTTGTTTTCTCTCTTCAGGTACTGGCAGACTAGATGTGTACTTGTAACATTTTGTGTTTCTATTTGATTTGCAGGTTTTTTTTGTCTTTTTAATGAACTGATGGTAAAATTGTGTATCAAACTTATCCTCCGAGTTTGGATGATTCCGTAAACCACAATTAAAGTGGTCAACATGCTTCCAAGTATATATTGCTAAAATTCTGCAGAATACTGTTTTTTGTTCAGTTGTGAACCCTGATCTTTGTGTTTTACTATTAAATGACAGTGTTATGGCCATCAACTTTTCCCATGTATTGGTGTTGTACAATATGAATAGTGTGTTACAGCATTGCGACATAGATCAGTCAATAATTTATGGTTGGTTTATAGCAAACCAGTGTTTTAGAGAATAAAATGAAGTATCCTATATACAAATAATCACCCAGGAAAGTAGAATTGAAATGTCTTCTTGCTGCTCACCTATTTTGGGTTGGGTAATTTCAAGAAAGTGGCTGGTCTGTCGACAATATTACTGAACAATTAGGCCTCCTAAATGCAAGTTCTTTTCTTTATTGGAGACTAGGAATTGAATTTAATGGAGTCAACTGAATTATTGATATTTTTTAGTCAGTTTACACTGTTGGCTGTTGCTTGGGTTGAATTTCTTGGCTACCTACATTCAGTTTGTCCCTTTTGTAGCTACTGCTAGACACCATACGTCAGTCAGCCAGTGCTCCTCAGATCTGTATTATTGATGGAACTGCTTTGGTGCTATTGTCTGAGCTCATTATACACCCTTTGAATCAAGAGTCTGAAATAGTGCAAACACTCAGGTTTAATTAAACAGGGCATGTTAAAGATGCAAAATGTGACCACCATGGGGACTGAAACTACAAACTGGCTCTTCAGTGTATGTTTAAAAAAAAAAAATCAGAAATAAGTTTTTGTGGTTACATTTCCCTGGGATAAGTACATCAAGCTAGTATTGTTCAACTGGAGATGACGCTGCTGTGTATTTACAGCATTTCTGTTTTTATTTTGGATTTTCTTCATTTACTTTTTCCGTTTTTCCCTTGAAACTGTTTACACACTAGTTTGAATTGAAGTTTGATCAAAGGTTTTCCAATTTCACTCCATTTAATTAAAGGTGCCATATAAATGTAAGTTTAAAAACAATCTACCAGGTTCTTACCAAAATAATGAGCAAATGATCTGTTTTCAAACCTCTGCTCGATGCTGTTGAGCAGACGAATAGGAGACCTGTGAGAGACTTTGACAGTTTTTAAATCCTCCTCTTTTGGAAGTTTCCTTTACTCCTCTTGACCCCCCCTTCAGTGTATTGCACCAAATGGGTGTAAACCTGCACTGCCGTGCCTGGTCCTGCTCTGTCATTGGAGGGGAATTTATACTTTGATCAGAGTAAATAAACTGCTCCATTCAACTTGCAGGTTACCAACTGCACAGTTGCAGGAAATGACATATTTACAGTTAACTAAGTAGACTGTGTGGAACTTCCTGTAATCTCTTATACAACATTAATGTGTTGACGTCACAAAGGAGTTTAATGACCTTTTGTGAATGTTGCAGCTCTGAGGCATTGAATTCTGCTGGCAGAAGTTATATATATCTATATCTTGCTTTGGACAGACCGCATTGGAAGAAATGGGTTGCCTCATGTGCCACCAGGTAGCGGAGACTCTTAACTAACTAACATACATTACTTAATGAGGGAGAGATCCATGACTTGTATTCTGACCCTCTCCCAGCCCAGAGATGCTAGAGCCAATTGTAGCCCCCCTAAGGTCACGTCACGTCAGCCAACTCAGCAAAGACCAGGTATCGAGCTTGGAATGCTCTAGTCCGTGTGACGTATTCACATGCTGTCTTTACTAAATGAGCCTTTGGATGAGCATCATGAACTTTGTGAAATGGGCTGAAATAGTGAAATATTATTGCTCTAACCTATAGCAACAGATTTTTTTTCTCCCCGCCCCATCCCAATTGTATAGATCTCTGAGGCAAGCAGCATTTTGAACAAGTGAAGTCCAGTGAAGAGATTGGTGCTCTTTTAGAATTGTCCAAGTACACCAGAGGAAATTAATCTCTGCATGTTGAGTTTTGTACTTGGGTTGTTCAAAAGGAAGCGGAAACATGAAAGGATATGAAATACATACCTTATCTAATGAAGGACCTTGCTTATTTCTTCTCATTAACCTCATAGGAAAGATTATGTACTTTTCACTTCTGTATCTGGACGCTGTCTCTTGGCTCCAGATGCTGATTTAAAAAAAAAAGTCAAAAATGTCACACCAGTGATTACCATAGTTATGCATGTTGAAGCATTAAATTATGCCTCGTTTGAACACTGAAACCTTGTTGACTGAAGGATGTCTTCAGCGTCTGTTCATGCATGATCTGTGTAAATGCAGTCAATGGCAGATTGATTTGATCTCCAGACCTGATGGTACAGACCCCAACTACATATCTCGGGCAGTAGTGGAAA
Source organism: Squalus acanthias (assembly GCA_030390025.1). Lineage (NCBI taxonomy): Eukaryota > Metazoa > Chordata > Chondrichthyes > Squaliformes > Squalidae > Squalus > Squalus acanthias. Next base: position 1,176,931 of record CM059450.1, read on the forward strand.
TGTGGTCTTCTGCAGTTTGGATCCAAAGGGTAAAAGACGAAAAGATTTAAATAATATGTCATTGTTTCCTAATCTATTATGTCTCCTGGGGATAATGTGAAAAATATTTTTAATTGCTGCAAAATTACCTAAAGTGTTGATATGCATGTGCTGTGACATCACTATACTAACAAATCACTCTGAACTCAGATTGGATTTTGGAGGTGCCAGTATGGATTGGCCTTCTAAACCTGAAGTGAACTCAGCAGCGAATCACTGAGAATTCCATCAGTGGAGTATGATTGCGCTGTTAAACTATGCTCAGACCAAAAAAAAACTGACCTTCCATAATACAGTGCTGGTGGCCTATTGGATTTAGTCACAGCAGGTTAGGGTTGATGCCGAGTCTTTACTGAATTACAGAACTGAAGCGTTCAAAGGACGTGAATGTGATACATAACCAACCATTGCACTGCCACGCAAAGAGAAAATGTGATCTCTGATCATGCATAGCGATGGCAGAAGCATCAACTAGTTGTTTTCACAGCTGAGTGAATATTTTCATTCGTGTTATTGGAAGTACCTATCAAAGTTCAGTGTACACTTGTTGGGGGGAAAGGAGGGGACAAGAAGTATATACTTAATGCAATGTATGGTTTTAAAATGTTAAATACAAAAACTGGTATGAAAGTATGATGTAGATCTTGGAGTCTGGTTGAACAGTAGTAATGCATGACTTTTGCAGTGTCTCCAAATTAAGGCTGGGGTGGCTAGAATCTACACTGAAACTTCAGTTGTACAGCTTATTCACATCTTGGTATAAGAGCAGACATACCTATTACTGTGCATTACTCCACATGTCTGGTGATTGCAGCAGTGTCTAAATTTGACCCAAGTCTCTACTGAGTGCTGGCACTACTTAAATTGGGGAGGGTGGTGCATGAGGACATGCCGTGCATGTACTATCTAACAAATAGGATGAATGTGATTGTCTATTATCACCTTTCTTTTCATTTTATACATTGGTATGAATGTTCGCTAAAAATTGCATTACATAAATGAAAATGATTTCTCAATAAAACCCACATTTTTCCCCGAGTAAAAATATCACACGGCACACCTGCATTCCAAGCCCAATTCCCAACATAAAATATCATGCATTGTTACTTGAGTTGAGTGCACTGCTTTCATCTGTGTGACTGAAATTGTCGGCTGCAAAACTGTTTAACCACCATTTGAATGCAAAAACTTGTGAATAAAAATTCTAATATCACAAAGGCCCAAGCAGCATGGATTGAATGTTCTGACGTGCTGAGTCTGCCTTACTAAATGTCAGGCCAATGTGAGGTATTTAAACACTGAATTGCAACAGTCACTGTCCTGTAGGTGGAGCTTACACATTTAGAAACTGCACACAAGGGGAGTGAAGAATTGAAAACAGGTAATTCATTTTGATATTGTATTCTCTGGGTGCATGGTGTTACCTGCAATTCAGCCTCAATTATGCTGCATTGTGGTCACTCTGACAATTGACCGATGATGCAAGCAAATTATGCACCTGTGAAAGGATTCAGATTCATGGCAACAAGTTATAAATAATGAAATTAGGAGGAAGAAGGTAAGTCAGCCAGCACCTTAATAGATGTGGAATAAGTTATCAAGGTAGGTCATTGAAGAGGACAATGTAAATGATTCAAGAGACAATTAAAGGTATTTTTAGAGAGAAGGTATTGAGGGATATGGCCAGACGATGGATAGGTCGGGTTGACTTATACAAACATACAAAAATGCTGGCCCTCCGAGCCTGCCTCACTCATTCGTGATGCTGTTAACATCTTGATTACCAACATTCCCACACACCAGCAGCCTGGGAGAGGCAAAAAAAACCACAGCCCAATTAGGGAGAGAAAAATCTGGAAAATTCCTCTCCCACACACTAAGGTGATCAAAATTAATCCGTAAGATCACAGTGATGAATTTGTGAACTGTTCATTTATGTGTATGTGTTATAAATATGGTCTGAATTGTCCCACGGGATTTCAGCACAGCCAGTCACCTACTTTGGCTTTATCTTCCCATGTGCCCTTCTTTTGACTTTTGGGACATGTATGGCTTCCTTTTGGTTTAATTTTCTTTTAAATTGGAAAAAAAATGTTATTTTGGCCTAGTGGCCTTTTCCTGTTCATAAGGTTCATTATAGAATATGCCTTGAGGTCCATTTGGGTGTAGGTCACGGCACAAACTGTCCATAATTCAGCACTGAATGTGCAGTGTTATTCAGGACAATACAAATAGTTTGCTGCCCTTGTCCTTCTAGGTGGAAGAGGTCGTGGGTTTGGGAGGTGCTGCCGAAGAATGTTCTCTTTACCATCACTGTCCTTCACCTTGCTGACTAAATTCGGTAAAGAATATGCTTTTAAAAAGGCTTCCCTCGGAATTGTATAACGTGCCTTGTCCTGGGCCATTTTAAATTACTTAATCAAGTCTTGGCCATTAAAGTCACATGGACTGGCCATTGCTTTGGCATAGACTGGGACTACTGCTGAGGCAGTAGGCTTAGAAAGATACTGATGTAAAGGTGGTAGAGACAGAAAACTGTAGACTGGAAGAACAAAAAGAATCAGTTCAGTTAACATCAACTATTAGTCATTTAATCTATAGGTGCCACCATAAGCAGGTGACTTCAGCAAATTTGATGCTTATACAGGAGTGGTTTTTGAACTGTTCTGTTTGTTTTAACTTCCGAAAGGTATTGTCAGAGACCTGAAGCTATCATTGCAGAAAACATGTTCTATTCAGATACAGTAACACATATCATGCAAGTCAACAAAGACTGAAATCTGATGACAGATGGACAGAGATGTAACCTCGGGGATAAAAACAGAAAATGCTGGAAATACTCAGGTCCGGCAGCATCTGTGGAGAGAGAAACAGCGTTAACATTTCAGGTCGAAGAAACATTAACTCTGTTTCTCTCCACAGATGCTGCCTGACCTGCTGAGTATTGCCAGCATTTTCTGTTTTTATTTCAGATTTCCAGCATCCGCAGTATTTTGCTTTTGTAACTTCAGCGACTTCAGTTTGAAAACCTATGTTCTATAGTGTGAAATAATTTGAGTTTTAGAAGTAAATCAATATGAAATGTTTCAAAGTTCTGGTTTTGTTCATTAAAAGGTTGGGCAGGTGGAGTTTTTTTTATTGCCTATGTGGATATTAAGTATGCACATTGTTCAGAGTGGGGTTTTAAAATTATTTGTTCTTGGGATGTAGGTGGAACCTTTTTTAATTTAGTTTCACAATTGGCCCTGTTGGGATTTGAACTCATGACCTTGAGGCTAATGTACCTTTCTGCATGTTCTATATTTGGATAAGAGTGTGGTGGAGCAAATGTGTTCACCAGCTGCTATTATCTTCTGGGTTGAGGTTTATGTGCGTGCACTGATTAACTATGGCTTTGCATTGTGCATACTTGAGAATAGAAATCTCAATTCATAATTTTGCTTTAAATTATGCTATGTTTTATGGATTTTCAAGAGTTTACTAAAATAATTTTTAGAATTTTCCCTCCAATATCTTCCTTTCACTCACTTCTGAAAGTGGCACCTTACACTGGTTTACTGTTCAATAGGCAGCAGTAGCTGACCACTTTTTGGCAGCTCGTGCAAATGGCTGTTTGTGTGTGTGTACGTACAGATAATGGATTGAACTTACTTGGCTGATCTATATGGCTCAGCTAGCTACGGGATGAACTTGCTGAGCCATTGGTGGATATTTAAAGGGGTGGGGGGGGGAGAAGGCTGGTCTAGTGAAGTCGCATGTAAGTGACACACAAGTGAAAAAGTTTGCCAAATTTGGTGTCCTGTTTGTTTTAAGGAGATGGTTACTGATATAATCAAGGCATAGAACTATTAGGATGTAGCCAGAGCTTTATTCACTAATCCGATGTTTCTAAAAAGGCAAAGTAAAGTGCTTGGCTTGGTCCTGGTGTGTACTGATCCCAGTGGATATCTGGTGTGTTTGTGTGAGGCTCCATTGAAGGACAAATAGTGGTTGGGATCAAGATGTTCAATTTTGAAACAGATGTGAAACAGGAAATGGAGTGTGGGTGGATTATTGTTCTCGTCTGTCTGAATTGGATATTAGTCTGCTCAGCACCTGGAAGTCACAGAATGGTAAGGCTCCTAAATTTTTCTTCAGTCCTGATTTCAGAAATTATAAACAACTATTTATGGTTCTTGTGCTCACCAGAAGAGACTTGCTTCAGGATATTGTATCTAAGTTTTTTTTTCTTGCATTTTATCTCCCCCCTTTTTACTCTTTCTCTCCCCCCCCCCGGCCCCAAAGTTTATATTGCTCCTCATCTCTGGCATTTGTTTCAAGTGGTGAGTGATAGTGTGTTTTTTTCCTAATTATTACTGGTTCGGGAACAATTATGTTTTTAATGACCCTAGACATGGCGAGCTAGAAAACTAGCAAAAGCTATACAAAAGCTTCAGCAAAGCTGGCATAGCCCAAGTGCATCCTTGAATAAATACCTCCTGATAGGATAGTATGCTGAAAGTGCAGTGGGAAAATGGGCATGTTTTAACTTCAGCACCTCCCTCCCCGCTACCACTGAGAAGGACGAGCAGTAATGCCGTGGGAACACCAACACCTCCAAGTTCCTTTTTGAAGTCGCACGCTATTCTGACTTGGACGTACATTGTCCTACATCGCTGGGTCAGTTTCCTGGAACTCCCCACCGAAAACTATTGTGGGAGCGCCATTACCACAATGAGTGCAGCAGTTCAAGGTGCGGGCCCACAGGGTAACTAGGAATGGGCAATAAATGTGGCCTTTCCACATCCTTAGAACAAATTAAAAAAACTAACACTGGTATTGGAGGATAAGAGAATAAGTACATGAAAGTCTGAAAGGAAATGGTATTTACATAAGAACCTAAGAAATAAGAATAGTAGTAGGCCATTCGGCCCTTCGAACCTGCTCTGCCATACAATAAGATCATGGCTGATCTTCTACCTCCACTTTCCTGCACTATCCCCATATCCCTTGATTCCCTTAATATCCAAAAATCTATCAATCTCAGTCTTGAATATACTCAACGACTGAGCATCTGGGACAGAGAATTCCAAAGATTCACAACCCTCTAAGTGAAGATATTTCTTATCTCAGTCCTAAATGGCTGACCCCTTATCCTGAGACTGTGACCCCTTTAAGGCAAAAGATTTATTTTCTAGGGTGATCAAGGAGCATGCACACCTGAAAAACTTAGATTCTTGACGCTTTGTTTTCATTTTGGAGGCTGTATTGGATCCACTGATTCATTCCTCCCTGCCTCCACCCTCCCCATCTCAATCCTTCTGAGTAAGCATGTTTTAAATAATTATATAACATTTCAACAAAATAGGCATTTAAAATATTAGAGGTGAATACAAATTTAATTAAGCTATTACATTTTGATTTTTTTTTAAAGAAACCTAAAATGGAAAAAAGCTTATCTGAAGTGTGAGCAATTTGAAATGTATATCATTTTTTTCTTACAATTTGCAGGCTGTCTAATTAACTGTTAATTTTCTAAAATATCAAGTTGACCTCAAAGTTTAAAAAAAATGTTTTAAGTATAGATAATTAAAAAAAAAAACTATTTCCAATATTGATAATGTTACAGTTTGCAACCAATCTAATTAAATGTTGGGGTGAAAAATATCAAATTATTTGCTTGGATGCTTTGCATTGAAAGGAGTGGATAGATGGAATTTGTAAGTGGGAGAGACACTCTGTCCTCTCTCTCTCTCTCTCTCTCTCTCTGCTGCCCAATCTGCGCTTGGTCCCCAGGAAAGAGCTGTGCCTGGCGGGAGAGAGACATCTCCCTTCGGCTGGGAACTGCTCCTGGACAAGAGATGTGATACAGGAGCTGCTTCTGTCACCAAGCAGTTGGATTCACCCAGCTCGTCCTCTTGCGAGTGCTTAAGGAGTGATGTCTGCACAGTGCTTGGTGGTCACTACCAGACGCATACCTTGTTTCCCTTGTGCTGCACCTCAAAGTCTTGGTCAGATGGGGATGTTCGCTGATGACTGCACAGTGTTCAGCGCCATTCACAACTCCACAGTTAATGAAGCAGTCCATGCCCGCATGCAACAAGACCTGGACGACGTTCAGGCTTGGGCTGATAAGTGGCAGGTAACATTCGCGCCACAGAAGTGCCAGGCAATGACTATCTCCAACAAGCGAGAGTCTAACCACCTCCCCAGGACATTCAATGGCATTACCATCGCCGAATCCCCCCACTATCAACATCCTGGGGGTCACCATTAACCAGAAACGTAACTGGACCAGCCACATAAATACTGTGGCAACAAGAGCAGGTCAGAGGCTAGGTATTCTGTGGCGAGTGTCTCTCCTCCTGACTCCCTAAAGCCTTTCCACCATCTACAAGGCACAAGTAAGGAGTGTGATGGAATACTCTCCACTTGCCTGGATGAGTGCAGCTCCAACAACACTCAAGAAGCTCGACACCATCCAGGACAAAGCAGCCCGCTTGATTGGCACCCCATCCACCACCTTAAACATTCACTCACTCCACCACCGGCGTACCGTGGCTGCAGTGTGTACCATCTACAAGATGCACTGCAGCAACTCGCCAAGGCTTCTTCGGCAGCACCTCCCAAACCTGCGACCTCTTCCACCTGGAAGGATAAGGGCAGCAGGCGCATGGGAACACCACCACCTCCAAGTTCCCCTCCAAGTTACACAATATCCTGACTTGGAAGTATATCGCCGATCCTTCATCGTCGCTGGGTCAAAATCCTGGAACTCCCTACCTAACAGCACTGTGGGAGTACCATCACCACATGGACTGCAGCGGTTCAAGACGGCGGCTCACCACCACCTCCTCAAGGGCAACTAGGGATGGGCAATAAATGCTGGCATTGCCAGTGACACCCAGATCCCATAAACGAAAAAAAAATACAAATCGCCTGTAGTGGCTCTAAGTTCTGCAGATGTTTGAATCCCCACTGCAGCTGGAAGCAAATATTGGACCAGAAACACTGACTGCACAGGTAAAATACATTGAGGTGTATACAAAGAAAACTTAAATGGGATAAAAAAAAAGATATAATTATGTGCAGCCTGTTTGTTACGGCAGTATTCCTTTTTTAAAGTTTCTGTAGAGGCAGGTCAGACCCAGCTAACTAGACAATAAGGACTGCAGGTTCAAGTGCTGACTGACTACACGTAAAACGCAGATAGTTGACACATATGCAATTATAGAAACCCTCCCTTTTGAGTCTGGGCTCTGCAAGGCACTTATTTACCATTACTAGCGTGGCCAAAGCAGTTCAGTTGGTCTGCTGTAAGCAACAGCAACTAGCAGTTATAAAGTGCCTTTAACGCCAAAAGTGTCCCAAGGCACTTCAGAATTGGTCATATGAAAAACGGGCACTGAGACAGGAAAGAAGGAAGAGTGAGCAAAAGCTTGTTTGAGGGGATGGGTTTTGAGGCAGCTATTAAAGGAAGAGAGAGGAGAGGTTTAGGGAGGTGAATCCAGAGTGGGATGCTGTTGGCTATGCTGTCACTGGTAGTTGAAGAGAGGGGAAATGTACAAAAATTTGGAGTCTCAGGAATGCAGATTCTGGTGGATCCTGGTCCAGATTACTACCTAATGGCTCCTGATGGAAATCGTGCTTGTGTGGACATTGGCTATGGGAATGAATGAGCTTGACTGTTCCTTTCTCTGCATGTGCATTTTTATTTTGTCGTGCTAAAGTACTGCTATAGGTCACAAGGTAATTACAGATAAGGAAAGCCATTGGCCCATCTTTCATCCACCTAGTATGACCCTAAAGTCCCTCCATTATAACATCCAGTTGTTTCTTAGATGATTTCAGGGTTTTCACCTCCATGATTCTATCCTGGAGTTCATTCCATGCACCTACCACATTTTGGGAAGAATAACCTCTTGGTTTCAGTCCAAATTTTACCTTTTAATAGTGTTACCTTGTCCTACTCTCACAATTTAATTTGAAGTAATAATCCAGATTTACCCTTTCCTTGTCATCTCGAGTTACGTTGGGTAGAGATAGTGCTGCTATAGTTCTCTTAGCACTCCTGAGGAGGAGAAGGTGGTGGTGGTGGGAGGGGATAACTCGGCCTGAAATCCCATTTCTGAGAGATATCCATTAATTGCTGTTGGAAAGTACATGTGTGTTGGACATCTGGTAAGGGCAGGATTGGACTCTACTGTGATGCTGTTCTCACCCAGCTGACCAGCACTGTCTAGGCTTGCATGTGAAGAATGGTGATTTTGGTCATGTATCGGAGGACTGTCAGTGGTGATAGATTTCTGACTAGTAAGGGCATCAAGGGATATGGCGATAGGGCCGGTGAATGGAGTTGAGGCAGATCAGCCATGATCTCATTGAATGGCGAAGCAGGCACGAAGGGCCGAATGGCCTACTCCTGCTCCTATTTCTTATGTTCTTATATGATAGGTCCATTTCCCAGCAAGAATCAGCAGTTTCAAAGGGAAGAAAGAGGACACAACTACACAGGATGTCTTCATTTCTAATACTATTTAATGAGAAAGTTGTAATTTTGTTTTACTATAAAAGTGCTGTCATAGGGGATAGTGTTAAGTATAATTTCTAATAGTCATTTTCACAGGTTTGCTGGAGGGTTGTTAAGCTATGTGTTCACTTTAATGTATATAATTTTACTTCAGTGTCTTTTTTGGGTCTGGGGAAGTTGAAACTTTGTACTTGTGAAAAAGACCAATATGGGTGGACCCTAGAATAACTTGAACGTTATTATTTGAGATGTGCAGTGAGTCATACTTGGCCACAAATAAAATGTCTGGAAATGATGTCAAATGAAATCCAATTTATTTTACAAAATGTACTGGGTGTGGCCAGAATTTTCTGGTAGATGCCTTTCTTTTTACTGTACACTATAAATGTTACAGAGCAGTAAGGTATGCAGGTGATGGTGTGACAGCATTAACAAAAGATTTGTTTTGCTCTGCAGTTTGACCAAGGAACGTTTCAGTTATGGTTGGTATGCCATATTAATATTTTAGATGTGGGTAAATACTTGCATGGTGTGGAACGGAATCATATTGGCCAGGACGCTGTGGCTTCAGTTCCTGAACTGTGCTGAGATAGCAGATCCTAGCTGAGGTGGCAGTAAGGGCACTACAGTTGGCCATAACAATCTTAAGGTAGGTAGAGGATAAATCAGACAATGTTCCTGAGAGCTAACCAGTGCTGCTTGCTGGAAAGTGTGTGTGCGCGCACGCACATGTGTTTGTGGTCCTTGAGTGAGAACAGGATTGTGCTCTGTTGTGATGCCTCTCTGCCACACTGTCGAATAGCCTGTTGAAACTCACTCTCTATGTTTAGATGTAAAAAGTTGTGATTTTGATGAGCAGTCCGAGGGTTGCCTCCTTATTGAAGCTGAACTTCAAACTATAGTCAGCAGCTTCAGGCCAAGAGGGGAGAAAACTGGAGGAAGAAAGAGTGTACAGACATAACCGTAGAATAAATTCTTCATTTTCACTATTCTACAGTATTGGAAATGCAAATCTGTTTTGCTGTAAACATGCTGTTAAGGACTATATAATCATTTTCACAGGTATGCTGGAGGGCTGCTACCTATGTGTACATTTTAATAAGCAAGTATAATATTTGTAGACTTTCCTTTTTAGAGTACTTTGACTCTTGTGGAAATGAACCTTATGGGGGCCCCTAGAATAACTTAAACATTAGACTGGAATGCATTCTTGGGCAATGATGTAGAGAAAACTTTTACTGAAAATGATCTCGTCAGATGAAATCAAGTTATATTAAATACAAAGTGAATTTGGTGCAATTTCAAAAATATTTTCTGTTTTTATACAGCAGTGGTAAAGTACTACTTCAAATATTATAAAGTAGCAAGATATACTGATAATGGTGTGATAGCATGAACAAAATGTATATTTAGTAATGTGCAATCTGACCACTTAATATTTCAGTTGTGCTTGTGTGTCACCTGTTAACATTTCAGTTAAGGGTAAATATACTGCATGGCACCGAACGGGCCCTATTGGCCAGAAAACTTCCGATTCAATGCTTGATCTGAATGGAGTCAGCTGGTCAGAACAAGAGTGGCATTCAGGATGCTACAGTTAGCCTCAGTGCCTCTGGGCTGGGGAGGGGAAAATTCAGCCAGGGTTCCTGCTTTCAATTACTCTCCAATGACCCCCCGCTGAAAAATATGTGGCTGTGGGTAAGAATGGACTTAGCTGTGGAACTCCACAGTCCAATAATCTGTTGACACTCATTGTCCAGGTTCACATGAAGAATAATGACTTGGGTGAGGTACGAGAGAGCAGCTGGTGCCCACAGAATCATAGCCAACAAAAGCCAGCACCTTCAGGAGAGGAAATGCATTTTTTTGTGTATTAAGACTTAATATTTGTGTTGCCAAAAACATTCATGTAATTTAAAAAAAAATGTTTTTAAAACTTTTTTTTTGACTATCAGAATTGCATCTGGGTGCCAGGCAGAAAATAGCCTTGCATAACCAGGTCATTTACTTTTTATGTTAAATGTTTTTAAAAATGAACTGACAAGTATGGTTGTTGAATTAAAAATATTTTTTCTGGCATTTGTACATGAGTCCAAAATGTTGTAATATGAGTGAAGCGCTGGTGCAGTTCCAAATCAAGGATAAAATAATGAGCACTTGATTCAGTTTGCATTTCTATGCCTTATTGGTATACAGCAGTGCAAATGGTAGAAAGGAATAGATTGTATTATGATGAATGGCAAATGGTTGCGTTTTACCATTAAATGTGGTATAGGACCCTACCTATATAGATTCAGCTGCGGGAAATTTACCCCCATCATTACTTGAACAGTGTTTTAAAAATAAACTTGCCAGTGATGTCCACATCCCATGAATGAATATTAAAAAAAAATTATGTGGCAGTAAATAATAACCAGCCCAGCACATAATAGCTTCCAGACTTGATTGGCAGAAATCCGCTGTGAATTGTGTCATCCATTGGGGGTGGCACTTTCCTTAATCGGGCTCAGTGACCCATTAATGGTGGAGCATCTCATTGTTAAGAACCCCAAGTGGCAAGCCATTGTGGGGAAGTAATCTAGATAACATTATCATCCACTCAGTAATAAGACTAAGGTTCCACAAATAGTGTGGTGTGGTAGCTTTCAGGAAACTACAGGAGATGTTTGTGAAGAAAATATGTAGACAAACTCCAAAATAACTCCCTTTCTTAATGTGTTATTGGAAGTCTTAAGAATAAGTGTATCATGTACCCTTTTAGGAGTGCACATTGGAGATGTTTTCATTGATTTGGACAGACTTGCCTACAACAACATCTTGCTGAACAATGTGGCTGTTACAGAAGGCCAGGATAATGATGTCAGCCCAAAATTTATCACCCTGATAAACTATCTTAAGTATTAGTTTGACCCAGAGTTAAGCTTTAAACCCCACGTCCTAACCATTACCAAGACTGTTTAAATCCACTTCTGCAATATCTGCATCTACCTTTACACCACTGCTGCCAAAATCCTTCTTCACACTTTTTGTCACCCAGACTCTTTCGCCAATGCCCTCCTTGCCAGTTTCCCATTCCCTACCCATCATAAACTCCAACTTGTTCAACTGTTCCACCTATATTGTGTCCTCCTCACCCATCAACCTTCTGCATGCTGACCTACCTACACTGGTCTCCTGTCCCTCAATATATTGAATTTAAAATCCCTGGCCAGTTAAGCAGAAGTGAAGCCCATGGCATTAAGGAGACAGTGGCAGCATGGATAGAAAATTCGGTAAGGAACAGAAAGCAGAGAGTAGTGGTGAATGGTTGTTTTTCAGACTGGAGGGAAGGTATACAGTGGTGTCCCCCAGGGATCGGTATTAGGACCACTGCTCTTTTTGATCTATATTAATGAGCTGGACTTGGGTATACAGGGCATCATTTACAAGTTTGCAGATGACACGAAACTCAGAAATGTAGTAAACAGTGAGGAGGATAGTAAGAGTTCAGGAGGACATAGACAGACTGGTGAAAAGGGCAGACATGTGGCAGGTGAAATTTACCGTAGAGAAGTGTGAAGTGATGCATTGTGGGAGGACGAATGAGGAGAGGCAATAGGAACTAAATGGTACAATTTTAAAGGGGGTGTGGGAATAGAGACACCTGGGGGTGTATGTACACAAATCTTTGAAGGTGGCAGGACAAGTTGAGAAGGCTGTTTAAAATGCACACGGGATCCTTGGCTTTATTAATAGAGGAATAGAGTACAAAAGCAAGGAAGTTATGCTAAACCTTTATAAAACACAGATTAGGCCTCAGCTGGAGTATTGTGTTCAATTTGGGCACCGCACTTTAGGAAGGAAGTCAAGGCCTTTGAGAGGGTGCAGAAGAGATTTACTAGAATGATGCCTTCAGTTATGTAGAGACTGGAGAAGCTGGGATTGTTCTTGGAGCAGAGAAGGTTAAGAGGAGATTTGATAGAGGTGTTCAAAATCATGAATGGTTTTGATAGTTATTAAGGAGAAACTGTTTCCAGTGGCAGAAGGGTCGGTAACCAGAGGACACAGATTTAAGATGATTAGCAGAAGAACCAGAGGTGACATGAGGGAACATTTTTTTTACACATTGAGTTGTTGTGACCTGGAATGTGCTGCCTGAAAGGGCGGTGGAAACAGATTCAATAGTAACATTCAAAAGAGAATTGGATAAATACTTGAAGGGAAAAATTTACAGGGCTATGAGGAAAGAGCAGGGGAGTGGGATTAATTAGATAGCTCTTTCAAAGAGTCGGCACAGGCATGATGAGCTGAATGGCCTCTTTCTGTGCTGTATCATTCTATGATTCGATCCATCGTGCCTGTGCCGGCTCTTTGAAAGAGCTATCCAATTAGTCCCGCTCCCCTGCACTTTCCCTATAGCTGTGCAAATATTTCCTTTGTAAGTATATATCCAATTCCCTTTTGAAAGTTACTATTGAATCTGCTTCCACCGCCCATTCAGGCAGCGCATTCCCAATCGTAACAACTTGCTGCATGAAAGAAAATTCCCCCCCGCCGCCGCTGCCGATTCTTGTGCCAATTACCTTAAATCTGTGTCCTCTTGTTACCGACACTCCTGCCACTGGAAACAATTCCTCCCGATCGCCTCTGATCAAAACACATAATTTTAAGTTTGTACCAAAATTTCCAGTTTACTGATGGGATTTGTTTTTAAATAAGTATGTTTTTGACCTAATGTAGAAAATTTGCTTTAAAGAGTAGTAACCTATTATATGTTTACAGAAAGGACTTTTTTCCACAATATTCCTGAGAATGGGATTTTGGCAACTTTGTGCAGAGTATCCACTGATCCAAACCAAATGTATGAAATATGTTGGACACAATGTTACTGTGGGTCTTTTAAGAAACCAATAATTCCTTATAAAAACATATTTGCTTTGTGTAGCGAAATAGATGGCAGCCATATGTCCTCCCGAGGGCCCTAGCCTATGCAGTGCCTCATCCAGCTGTGTTTTTCTTAAAAAATGCAGCTCTGGATCACATTGCGTACAGAAAAAACAAACTGCTTAGATTTTTTTTAATATTGGAGTAGCTTGGTTGCCAGGTTAAAAAGTAAATTTGGGAATGTTATACGAATGTTACTGTACACAAGGTAATTCATGTGAAACAGGCTCTCTGTATTCATTCTGTTTACATTCCTGTAGACAAAGTAGTTATTAATGGTAGTGGTTCTCTATAATGACTGGTTTCTAGTGGAGCCGCCCCCCCTGCCCCCAGGGATCTGTATTAGGGCCGTTGCTCTTCATTTTCAGTGATCTGAATGAACGTGTTGGGGGAACTATCTGAAAGTTCATGGATGACACAGATTTGTGAGGTTTAAGTACCTTAGGTGAGAAAAATAGATTGCAGGTAGATCTAGATGTGAATGAGGTATGGGCCTGTATCTGAGAAGGACCTGGGGGTTATTGTGAACAAGTCATTGAAGGTCCATGACCAGTGCCATTGTAACAGCAAATAAGGGTGTTGGGATGTATTGCCAGCAAAATTAAATAAAAAAACAAGAAATATACTGTCCTTTCTTTGTATAAGGCCTTGGTCAGATCACATCGAGAATACTGTGCCCAGTTTTGGTGCCCTCACATAGTGGATGATATAGATATTCTGGAAAAGGTTGAGAGGAGGGCCACTAGATTGATATCTAGTTTAAGAGCCTTTAGTTTCAAGGATAGGCTGAGAGCTGGGGATTTTTACTTTACAAAAGCATAGACTTGAAGGAGATTTGATTGAGGTCTTCAAAATAATGAAAAGATTAGATTCAGTCAAAGTGGATAGGCGATTCAAGCTAGATAGGTTGAAGAGGGCTAGGGGATAAGCATGTTACGTAAACATTACATTAGATGCTAAGAGATACTTCATTTCAGAGAGAATCTTCAACCTCTGGAATAAGTTGTCGCACGTGCAGGGAGTGTGGATTCACTGCAAGCATTCAAAAGTGAGCCAGACCAGCGTCTGCATGGGTAACGTAGCTACATATAGAGGGAATTGAAGCTTTTGTCACCCAGTCACCAAGGTCTTCTGGAGCTTATTAGATTACCTTCAGGGGTCAGAGAGGAATTTGAGTTTTTTCTCTAAATTGGCCGATGGTTTACTTTTCCTTTTTTGCTTCTCCCAGGAGAGTGAGAGATTGCATGATGTGGGTGGGGAAGAGAGTGTAATGGTGTGCAGCAGTTACAACGTGCCGGGATAGGGCAGGTTGATGGATTAGCTGGTCTTTATCTCCTTTTTTTGTATGTTCAACAAGTTGCTCTAGCCACGGAGCCATAACTGTTTTCTGTAGAAATAGGATTTGGGGCTGAAGGAAATAAGATGAAATTGTTTTATGTGGACTTGTGTCAGGTCACTTAAGGTGTTTATCATGTATTTACAATATAGCTTTCTTCTATGATACTTGATGCATCAGGAACAGAGTAAATAACACTGCTAATATAGACACAAATATTAAACGTGTAGGTAAAATCAATGGAACAGAATGGGCAGTAGAAAGTTAATGCTGGTATCTCTTCAGAATTTTAGTTGGTGAGAAATTAGAATTTTTTTCTTTACTGCCAATCTTGAAATGTGAATTACATGTTTCAGACATGTGGAAACCTCACTTATAGAAAATAAAACTTTACAGAACATTTCTGCATTGCCTAGTTCCAAGCACCAATTATTTTTATATTTCATCTACAAAGTATAAAAAGTTTCAAAAGGGATTTACCTCCTGACTTAATAGCGGCACTACTGTTGGTTTGTGTGTCTCTGAGCTGGATGGACAATTTGCTATCCAGTGACCCCGACCGGAAAGTACACCTCCACGTACGTCTGGCAAAGAAGGTCTTAGATGCTCAACTGTGCTGCTGTCACAGTCCAGTAACTTGCCAAAATCCGTTGTTCAGGCTTGTACATGAAGAATGACTACTTGGACAAGTAGGGCTCCTGGAGACTAAAACTGTAACCCAGCATGAATCCTCGCAATGTATTAAATTAAACTTACAGCCTATATGGCAATAAAAGGATGTGGGTACAGAGTGTGCACATGAGATTAGGAGTACTGCTCGTGTGGAGTATAGACCCCAGTGTGGACTGGTTGTGCCAAATGGCCTGTTTCTGTGTTGTAATATGTAAAAAAGAAAATGGTCAGCAGTTTATAAATGACATTTGAGATCCTTAGTAAAGGTTGTCATTATAGATGGCTTTCAGCATGAAAAGAGTTTATTTAGAAGTTGTGTGGTCTTCATTTGTTGGAATTAGCACAGTTTCTCATGGAAAGCTTGTATGTTCTTCAAGCTAGTCGCTAGTGGCAATGTTCCATTACTCCTGTGTTATCAGATCCTTGTGGGGTCATGGGATAAATGTTTTCTCTCGCTAACCCGAGTACTGTCTTATTTATAAGATTATATCTGTAGATTTCGTAGCATTTAAGAAAAAAAAATACAGCTTTGTCTCAAACCTCGTGGTCCATCTTGTGAGTTGGACTATCATAAGCCTCTAACAGCTAGATTCAGCCACTGTGTACAAATATTCTTTTGTGAAATAAAGAGCCTCCAGAAGGTTGTTTGCTGCAGAGGTATGAAATGTTCATTAGTATTTAAAGAGTGAATTATGGTTTTGAGTGCTTGTGAGTCACTTCATATAATTGATTCCAGATGTTCCCAGAATAGAGTCAGAGCACAAAGATTGCCAGTGTTTAAGCCTAGCTCTGAGGCCTGAGCACTTCCTGTGCTGAGTTAGATCAAATGTCCCCAATTATACCCGTGCCTTAGGCTAAAGCAACATCCAGTAATGTCCACATCACGAGGATTTCTGTAATATGCTATATTAGCTCAAATTAAAGAAATATTACACATTAGAGGCAAGCAACATTTGCATTGTTGCATGCTATAACATATTGGCTAACCATACAATTCTAGTAATTTTCTGAATATTTAGATATCTGGCCAGTAACCATTTCCTATTTCTTTATTGTCAAAGCTTTATATTTGAGGTTTCCGAGATTATCAGAATATAACTTTTTTTGTTGTTGAGAGAGATTATCGTCTGTATTTACCTGATCTACCAGGATATAGTTGTGATTGATTTTCTTTCCTCTTTCCTAGCAAGCTTTCTGCTGGTTATAAAAGAAAAAAAAAGACTTGCATTTCTATAGCGCCTTTCACGACCTTGGCACATCCCAAAGTGCTTTACAGCCAATGAAGTACTTTTGAAGTGGTCATTGTTGTAATGTAGGAAACACAGCAGCCAATGGCGCACAGCAAGCTCCCACAAACAGCAATGTGATAATGACCAGATAATCTGTTTTAGTGATGTTGATTGAGGGATAAATATTGGCCCCAGGTCACCGGGGAGAACTCCCCTGCTCTTCGAATAGTGCCATGGGATCTTTTACGTCAGAGACCTGATAGAGGTCTTCAAAATTCTGAATGGGTTGGACAGGGTAGATAATGGAGAGAATGTTTCCCCTTGTGGGAGAATCCAAAACTAAGAGCCATAAATACAAGACAATTGCTTATAAATCCAATAGGGAAATGAGGAGAAATTTCTTTACTCAGTGAGGTTAGAATGTGGAACTCGCTACCACAGGAAGTGGTTGAGGCAAATAGCTTGGATGCTTTCAAAAGGAAACTAGCTGAGTACATGAGAGAAAAGGGAATAGAAAGATATGCTGAAAGGCTGAGATGAGGCAGATGGAATGGGAGGAGACTCGTGTGGAACATAAACACCAGCAGAGACTAGTTGGGCCAAATGGCCTGTTTGTGGTGTTAATTCTATGTAAAAGCAAAAACTGGGAACTATAAATATTGTACCAAGTACAAACGTAATATTGGAGGCTTTAATTGACAACTCACTTGGAATAAAGTAACTGTTGTGCATAATAAATTTCTTTGTATCCTTGTTTTCGAACTGCAACCGTAAGTAAGTCATTAATTGTCTAATCAATGTCAGCTGTTACCACTTACACTCGTTGCAATTCGGTCACTTAATTTAAATTATCTGATAATTTAGTATTAAATTCCTGCTTTGCTATCTTTGTTACTTTATTCAAATTATTGGATTATATTTTTAGTACAAAACAAGACTTACAATTATTCGACTGTAACCTCTTGGGCTGTTACTAGTCCACAATAGAGGATCTTCAGCTGCTTTTATTGTCAAAAAAGGGAAGGACCACCCGTGATGCGGGTTGTTTCTAACATTAGCATCGTTTGGAATCTCCACTTCAGATCTCATTGTGACCCGTTCCCGATCACGGCCCGAGGGCTATGTCCATGGAGACTAGTTAGAGATATTTTTGCTTTCGAGTATCTTGTCCGGAATAAATGATAACCCTCAAATGTTTTCACAAAGCAACATGCATTAAATTTGGACCTATCAAGTCTCACTCATTTGGAGTTTTGATGAAGGGCCTACACCCAGAATGTTAATCTAGCCTTTGTTTGCAGATGATCATTTTCCTGTAGATTTTCAGCATTTTTAATAAGAATTAGTCACCGTGAGCGCATAGGTCGTCTATAGTGGAGGTTTTGATACAGAAAGACTAACCAGAGGAAAAAAAATCTTATTTGGAATAGTCTGATTTGGAATTATCCTAGCAGGAATGCTTACCTTGCGTGTCTTTCCAGATGTAGATCCTTGGGGCTTGTTGATGTCTGGTTCTATACTGACTTGAGCTAATCAGAAGCAATTTTGTAGCTGTAATTCACTTATTGTGGCAGCTTCTCACTGGCAGCAGATTCTGTGTATCGGAAATACATTAGCTGGACAAAGTCTGATGGCTTGGATTATATATGCTGAGGACTGACCAGTGTTCATTCATTGTACTCGAGTGATAATCTTTTCCAAAAATGATTGTTGACCATATTGTACAACAACAACAACTGGAAATCTTTATGCTGTCTTCAAAGACTCTACTAATCCATCACACTATCTTATCTGCAGCTCTACAAGGCACTTTTTTATGAACCATATATTTATGAAACTGGACAGAACTGTATAAACCCCATATATGTATGAGGTGTAATCTTTTCCCCTCTAATCCCTGCTCCTCCATCCTGAAGGTGGTGGACTGTGATGAGATGCAGTTCCACAGGCATTTGCAGTCTTGTTGGAATGGTCATTTTTTATGCTTGAGCGTGGGCAATTGTGTGTTGTCAGGCTATCCAATCACAAAGGGCCAAAGACATTCCCATCTGTGCACTTTCCAGGCGAGTTCCATGAAATGCGAATGAGCGCTGGACTTTTTTCCGACTTGTCCTTGCCGCTACGCTGGGGATAGAAAAAAGTAAATACTTGCATTTATATAGCGCCTTATCATTTCAAAACTTGTCTCAATAACATTGGAAGTGTAGTGTCTGTTGTTCGGCAAAATGTAGGGATGACGAGGGATCAAAATAGCAGGAAAATCCAAGAAGCCAAAAATTAAATTTATTTCATATTTGAAAATTGCTATCCTGTATGATTCTTTTACCACAACTTTCCTCCGTCTGTCTCAGTCCCTCAGTAGTGGCTGTTTTGACCCATGTCCTCTCTTCCCTCCCCCTAACGTGGGTTGTTGTATAAGGGTTTTGGAGATGTTTCAGCAATAATAAAGCAAATGGATAGTGCTGACTGAGAGTGTACAGCATGCTCCCTGATGTGAATTTTTATGCAAGGCTTTTAGAGTGGTTTCACAGATGCTACATAAACAGCACACTGACCCAAGGGTTTGACAAATTTTCCAGCATTCATTTTAGGTTGTTAAATAGTGAAAATGACCATAAAGTCTTCGCTCCCTCTCAAAGAAAACAGTAATCGGGTACACTAGTGTAGTGGTTACGTTACTGGGCTAATAATCCAGAGAACGTGAGCTCAAACTGAGCTCAAATCCCAATTTCAGAATTGGAATTCAGTTTTAAAAAATCTGGTAATAAATAACTTGCATTAGAAAAGTGACCGTGAAGCTGTTGTAAAAGCCCAACTGACTCACTAATGTCCTTTTAGGGAAGGAAACCTGGCGTCCTTGCCCGGTCTGGGCCTATATGTGACTCCAGTCCCATACCAATGGGGTTGACTCCTACCTGACCTCTGAAGTGGTCTAGTAAGCCACTCAGTTGTATCAAACCTGCAGCGTTTCAAGAAGGCCCACTACCATTTTCTCAAGGGCAACTGGGGATGGGCAATAAATGCCGGCCTTGCCAGCGATGCCCACATCCACGAATGAATAGGAAGAAAATGATATGTCTAATGATTTAATGTACCTCCTGGAAAAGTCCTTTGTGGATCATGTTACCTAAACCGTGACAAGTCGATGGGTTGCATTGTGTGCAGAATTTGGGAATTGAAAGAGTGACATAATTTATATTTAGAATATGATTGGGTTCAGAAGCTAAGGTAGGGAAATCCAAACTTTGTCGTCATAGTTCACTTAATGCAGTTTCATGGGTCACATGTAAACAATGACAATACAAGACATCACTGAAAATAAAAATTCATTTTGTGTGACTAGAGAGATGTAAAAGTACCTTTCTTCCCATCATCCCCAACCTCATCAGGCCTGCAAAATTCAAACAGGTGAACCCAGCAGACTAAGGTATAAGCAGAAATAGTAATTGAATCATGGACTGGACAGCCAGGAACTGGGCCCATCAAACACCAAATCTAAGGAAAGCGTTAAACCTGATTCCATGAATGTAGTCTTTATTGTCAGACATGGTTTATTTTTTAATATTTAACTTTCACTCTCTAGGAAGGGGGTTTAGTTAAAATATTCCCTGTACATTTCAAGTGCAAAATTTGGTTAGTTAAGTCTCTAAATTTAGATTTTTTTTAAACATCCATCAAGGCATTATTTGAACTATGTAAGAAACCTCTGGGCAGATACTACCAGCCAATCTGGAATGCAATCAGTACAGGTTACCAGGGGAACCGTAGTTATGGGTGAAGAACCATGTTAAAGCATAGAATTCCAGGAAGGAAATATGAATGATGTCATTGCATTCTACTGGCATGTTTTACCAAGGAAGAATTCAAATTTTGGCATGACATGTTCCTAAAGGAAAGGAACGGGAAATGACTTGCATTTGCATAGCGCTTTTCATGACCTCAGTGCGTCACAAAGTGCTTTACAGCAAATTAAGTGCCTTTTAAGTGTAGTCACTGTTGTAATGTAGGGAGTTCTCACATATGTAACAGAACATAATTCTATTAGACTGACCTGAAAATAGAGTTTGGTATGAAGTTCACAGAACAGTGCCACACTTGCAATCTAACAATCTAATTTAGAGTTAAGTAGGAATACTTGCTTACTGTTGCTCTTACTCCTTTTTAAAAAAAAAAGAAATATTTTTCTCCAGGTACAGTTCCATGGCTACCAGTCATCTTCTGGTACTTCACCAAAGTGGCATTATTCATGAGACTTGACAACGAGTGTCAGCAGGCTGTTTGAATGCAGTGGCCATCAAAGCCAGGCCTGATCCTGATTTCAGCTGACAGCCACACACTTGCACCTGATGGTGATCAGGAACTGGAATTGTGATCTATTTGCTTTCCCTAACCCTAGAAACTGAGACCAATTGTAAAATTGCTTTCTTGTCCAAGCTGAGAGAAGCTAACTCAATGCAGACCAGGATCATCCTAGGATCTTTTTCACCTGTATGGCTCGAGTACTCACTGAATAAATTCCTGAGTGATCAGATGAGCCCAGAAGACCTCGTTTTAATTGAGCTCCAATTTTCGAGTCTGGGATCAGCATCAGTTTATACTTGGTGCAGATAGAGGATAAACATTACCAATTAGAAAGATGATCTGCTTGGAGTTTTTTGCTTGGTTTTACTGTCCCTCTCATTCCCTGAGAGGAAGAAAAGCTTTGTGCATTGCTGCAATTTTTCCATAAACTAAAATTTTCATTACATTTAATCGCTATAAGAAAAACCACAGGGACATTTTCTTTTATTTGATCCCATTGTTTTCTGCAAATAGCCTCACATAGGAGAAAACATAAAATTCAGAGCAAAGAAAACCATTCAGCCCGTCAAGCTTTCTCAATCTAGCCCATGCATAATTGATCCTTTGATCCTCTACTTTAAGAAATATAAAGTTCTTTAGCTCCAATGGAAAAAACAATCAACCGGTGCTTTTAATATTTTTATAACCATCAAACCCTTTTCTCAGCAGCTATAAATCTGACCTAAGGTGCCAATTGACCTTGAATCAGCTGCTTTCTTTGTTCTAAATGCGCTCTTTCCTGTGGGGGAAGGGAGGAGAGAACAGGTAGCTTTTTCTAATCTAACCTTGCTTGAACCCGCTAGTCATTTGCTCATTTTCCAAATAAAATAGCTTGCTTGCTTGCTTCAATCTGATCTATATCTTTCATTCAATTAAAGAGCTGTATCACACCTCTCCTCGGTCATTTCAACAGAAATAAGTTTAGTTGCTTGAGCCTTTCTTTGTTACTTATTCCCCATAGGCCTAGAATCATCCTGGTCAGTCTTCTCTAAACTCTTTCTAATGCATCTGTATCCTTTTTGAAGTAGGGCAACCAAAACTGCATGCCCTACTCCAGAACTGGCCTCGCCATTGATTTGTACAAAGTCAGTAGACCTGTTTTGTCCGTGGCTCTCCAGATGAACTCTAGCACTCTATTTGCCTTATTGATAACTGAATACACTGACTATTATGGTACCATCAGTGATCACTCCCAGGTCTTTTCTTTTTCAAAAGTGAGAAGTTGCACAACACCAGGTTATAGTCCAACAGCTTTATTTGAAATCACAAGCTTTTGGAGCGCTGCTCCTTCGTCAGGTGAAGTGAAGAAATGCATATGGGCACAGCATATATAGTCAGAGAACAATGCCAGACGACTACAGTTCTTTTTCAGCCTTTGCCAGTGATGTCCATCCTGTAAAGAGAGCCATCTGAATTATCTCCATGGAACAGGACATCTACAGCAGCAACCTGAATTTATATAGCATCTTCAATGTAGAGAACTTCAGAGGTGTGAGGAAAAAGAACACTAAGCCAAAGGAAAGATTAATTGAAGAGGTAGATTTTAAGGAGTTGGAGAAGCAGAAGGGTTTAGGGAGGGAATTATAGAGATTGAGACCTAGGTGACTGAAGGCATGGCTGCCAGTTGTGTAGTGAAGGAAGGGAGAGAGCACAAGAGGTTGGGGTCAAAGGGATGAAGAATTCGGAGGCGGTTGAGGAGGTTACACCGATTGAGAGAATCAGGGAGTCGAGGATTTGAAGAAGAGGACAGGAATTTTAATTTGAGGCATTGGGGAGCCAGCAGCCGATGTAGGCCAGCCCATCGAGCCGACTCTACCATTTTGTTAGCCATGGCAGATCTATCTCTTTAATTCCAATTCCCTGTCATTTCATATTTCTCTCTCAAATATTTCAATTGACTTTGCATCAAAGTTCTTCTGGGCAGTGTGTTCTTACATTCTCGCAACCGTTTTTGTAAAGAAGTTTTCCTGAATTCAGTTTTTACTGGCGGAGTGCGAATTATCAGATTCGGTCAGCTGTCTCCTTGTTCTGGATTCCCCTGTTAGAGGGAAGAGTCATTCCCTATGTTCCAAGTTACTAACCAGCTGGTGGATTACTAAATGCCAAACCCAAAACAAATTTGTCTCTTAGTGTCTGTATATTCAACTTCACTTTAGGTCGTTCCCAGCCTGTTCATTCAACCTCCAGAATGTTGGAGGAGCAGCTTAGCCCATCAGTCTCAGCAGAGACGCTGTCTAACCCAGAGTAATTCATTGAAGTTATTTACAGTGTTGGATTCACTGATGCTCCATTCTCCATGATCTCATCAGCACTCCGTTCCCACAAAAATATCCACAAGATACAGAAAAGCTAACTTTATCAATCTTTGAATTTATTTTAGAATGTACTGATGGTGAGATGTTTACTTGAAACTAGTCGTGATAGTGTCACTAGGCTTTCAATAAACTAATGGTGATTATGCAAAGCTTTCCTGCTTCGTTGTCACTTTGGTTGTGTTGGAAGAGAGCATTTTGAGCTATATAGCACTATGGTGACAGTTGTGTATCTGGGGGGAAAAGAGTATACTCTAGTACATTGGCACATATTAAATTGCATTGCTGTAAGTGTGACTTTATGTTCGGCTACAAGCATGTTGATGTAACGGTGTGGAATATCTGGGGACAGAAAGGGCAAGACACAAACTTGCTGTACTGGGTCATGCCTAAAACTCTGAGGCACTTTATTCCTGCTGAATGGTGATGAACTTGCTTGGTGAGTGGGTAGAATTGATAGCATGAAAGCAGAAATGGAGGGAAATGTTTAGCCCTCGAGCTGTTATATAATTGACTGTTCCCCACCCCCCTGGGCGAGCTGTGTGCAGGATTTGGCAGTTGCTGCTTCAGGCCAGTGTCCTGTAGTAATCACTTTAATGATTTCCTCTAATCCCGCAAGCTGCAGATGGAATCTGGGTGCTGTTGGTCTCTTCACATCTTGAATCCATTAACTCCGATCAGGGAGAAATAATTCTCTGACGTGCAATGACCCAAATGCATTTCTTAAACAATTTGTGTGTCTGGACGTACTTATTTTAGCATATTTTGTTAAGCTGAGCTGGTGATAAGTGAAGCTGCTGTGAATGAATCAGTAAATGCAGTTTCTACATTTGTAGGTAAAAAAGCAAAATGGTGAGTTTTTAAAAGATGGAGTTTTAGTTTAGAAGCATTGTTCACTAATTCAGAAATGTATGTTGTTTTAAAATGCTTCAATATTGTGCCTTTGCCAAACCAAATGGCCACTGGCTCTTATTTTTATCAAGCATATCTCTCTCTCTTAATTTAACTTCAGGGCAATATGGAAACCAAGCTGTTGGTGAGTTAGCCATTTTATACACACTCCAATCCATTCTTATTGAAACATGCCTCTCGGGAATGAAGCAATTTGTGCATTTGCAATCAGATGTACACTCTAGTGAATGGCCATAGTCCAGCAGAGAATAGAGTGGTAAACAGTGCTGAATCTAGGCTCCATGTATGAATTATCAAATGGAACTGACCTGTTTATACTGCTGGCGCTCCACAGACATTACTATCTTCTTCCTGTGTGCCATGTATCCCAACATCAGATGTTGCAAATTTATGGAATACTTACATTTTGTTCATTGGTGAACAAGACTAAGGTGCAGCCATGTCAATCCTTGATCTATTTTTAACTCGTTAAACCAGAAAGCTTATTTGGCCAAGGGTTGTGAGCTTCAGGGATTCTACTGGAATACTCGTCAGCAATCCCTGGATGAGTAAACTTGTCTGTGGTACTTGAAAGGTTAATATCGTGGTGCATTTGTTTTTTACATAAAAAATGTTTTCCGTGCTGATGTAATTTCAGAGGGACTAGCAGGGAAGAGTTACTGAAGCATCAAGGAACAGAATCGACATGCATCATTAAAGTGAAACGATCTTCCAATTGACCCTAGCACCCTGAACTAGGGAAGGTTAAAGAACTCCTACTGGTGATCACTGCCCAGTGACCTGCTGGAAAGTGCATGTGTGGGTGAGGACAGGACTGGCTTTCAGTATAATGCCCTGCTTAGTGCAGTAGCCTTCCAACATTCAGTGTCTGGGTCACACATGAATGGGCAGTTGGACAAGATACTGGAGGTATCGACTGAAAGGTCTTCGACCTGAAACGTTAACTCTGTTTCTCTCTCCACGGATGCTGCCTCGCCTGCTGAGTTTTTCCAGCGCTTTCTGTTGTTATTTAAGATACTGGAGGTGCCTGGTACCAGTGGAATCGTACCCCAGCAAGCTTTGGTAGCTTCAGAAGGCGGGAAGGGGAGAGTGTGTTTTTTTAAAATAAATTGTGATTCCTCTAAGATTAAGGACTGTCTTTCAACTGCTTCCTGCTGTCTGCCTCTGGCATCCTATCTCGCTCCCTTGACATTAACTCACTGTTTATACAAAGAACAAGGAGAAAATTCAGAATGTTAATCACTTCATTGGATTGATTTTTTTAAATTGGGTACTGATGATGAGAGTCACAGTTCAAGATCTCATTCCTGGTGTGTATTTACCAAAAGTTCACCCAAAAAAAGCTATGGACTGGTTTTGAAAGGGCGGGGTGGCGGTGGAAAGGGGAGAGTGCGAGAGAGATTGTTTCATTTTACTCCCCTGCACAGAGTAATATGACTTGTTTGGTCATTGCACAGCAATAGAAATATAATTTGCCAGGGTCACCACGCATCACCTGCCATTTGAACTGGAGTGTGGCTATTGCCCTTGTGTAATAAAGCGTTGTTATTGGTCTGATTGGAATCATTGGTGCGTGGCCTTTGTGGAGGAGTCGATTGCTTTTTTGTCAAGGCCTTTTGTTTATATTCTAGCGGAGGCGTTTGAGTGTATTAGGCTGTTATTAAATCCTGGCTCATCCAATTCTCTGTCTGTTTTTTGGCCTTTGATGACTTGATCTGAGCAGATTAGGCACAAATTAGATTTGGCTTTTCTTTGTTTTAACTGGATTGATTTGCAGCTTTGTTCTCCATTGACTCTTTCAGTACCCCAAAATGATTGGCTAGCAATATCCAGATTACTGGTACTGTAGTTTATATCGAGCTGGTAAGACATCTGGTTTTGGCAGTTGATTTGTATTTTTTTATAGTTATGTCTAAAATGTTTTGATCTCTACAATCACTGACCAGAACAGCTTCTAGCAACTGGATTCTCCCAAGCAAAGTTCATATTTTATAATATTTCAGGGATTCAGATAACTTTCATTGAGTCCTCTCCTTCCCATATTTTCATTATTGTGAGGTGAAGTCTGGAGCCCTTGGCTGTTGTGCGTGAACTTGGGAGTTCTTTCATACTGTGACCGATCCATAGCTTTTACTACAGTGGGGGTGGAGAGTGTTGGAGTCTCCTGGATTTTGCAGTATACTTGGGCTGGTTCAAATTGTTAGCATTTAGATTGGTGGCTGAGACATCATTTGGGCTGATGCTTGTTGGCAGAACAGTAATTGTCTGTGATAAAGTACTTCACAGTGATGTGTTTATAAGCACATTGGCTGAATTTAGCTCTTTTTTCTGCACGTCACTGCTTCTTCTCCCACCCTCTGAATACCCTTGTGTACATTCAAATGGAAATCCCTGAAGTTACAGCTGGATTGCAGTTTCTGTTCCCTCTGTTTAGTCTTGGAGTGTGATGTCAGTCTACAGTCATGTGCCTCTGATCCTTTCAGATTGGTCTAGTTCAGAAAACAGCCACACCCACTAGATCTCCCATTTTCTATTCCATTTAGTTATGGCCACTCACTACAGTACAGTAGCAGAGATGTCAACGGAAATCGGTGAGATAACCTCTCCAACACATGCCAGGGTCCGCAGTCCCCGCGGGGCCTTCCTGAGGGCCCCAGCGGTGTCAAAGGGCGGAGCCTCGATGGAGGTCCAGTGGGTGAAGCCCCTGACTCCTCCTAGATTTTAATCATTTTAAAAGGCAAAAGAATGACTTTCCTTGCAAGAATGTAGGAGCCAAAGTTTTCAGTTGTCACCATATACTCACATCTTCAATGTCAAATCAACCCCAAAAGATTTTGGAATACAAACACAATGATTAACTTCCCTCTTCCATTGTAATTCAGGTAGTCAATTAAAGCCTTTCTGTTCCAATTGCACCAAAGTTGACAATTTGCTGTTAATGTGATCATATCCAAGAATAAGCTTTTTTTAATTAACACTGAAAATATTAGCTTTACACCAGTAACAGGTCTACTCCACTGGTGCCCATTTCACTTTTTATGGTTTATGCAAATACATTCTTGACTGTAATTGTACAACATGTTCTGTTACACTCCTCTGTAGACAACTTGGTTAAATGTTGTTTGTCAATTTATGGACCCACCTTTTTTGATTTTGAAGTAGTTTTTCTTTTAAAGTCGACCGGATCTGTCTGATTCCAGCTCTGCTCCAATTACAACTGTCCACGCGCCTACTCCGCAGAAAAGATGCGGTGTGAGCGCCTCAGACTGAACCCCTCGTTCTCATCCTAAACAGACAATTGCAGCACTGCGGCCTGGGTATCCAAAACATGCACACGTTAAAGCGTTTTTAAAAGACAATTAAATCAAATTAATTCATTTTTGGTGAGTTTGGATCACATTTGTGAGACTGAGAGATGGGCATTGAATCTCTGAGAGTTGACGTGTCTGCAGTATGAGGAGACCATTTAAAACCTGACTTTCTAATGAGCATCTGACAGTGGTAGAGTTGCAACAATTTGTCAGAGCAATTTCTGTCACAAGCATTTCCTCAAGTTTTGAGTCCTATTGGTAACCAAGGTTACGCCGACGTGTGCTGCTTGCTGTTACTGCCGATCCACCTTTTGTTAAATGCGGAGGATGCTGTTGCCTGTGGTCACGTTCGTTGCTCTGTGTTCAGCTAATAGGATAATCTGATTCTGCCTTTGAGGAAAGGGCGAGTTCCCCTGCAATTTAATAGCTTGCTTTTGCGCAGTGCTTTATTGAGCAGCTCAGCTTCGAATGGATGAGAAGGACTGGTACTTGTGACCGTATTTTTGGCAGTTAGACCTTGAATTACTGTGCTACGAGGCTGTCTTGTGACACTTTATCAATCAAAGTAATATATAGTCAATTGTTTTTAAAAGGTGTAACCAACCACCAGCTTAAAATTGCAACCATATCAGAAGAGTGCTCTCAGGTGCTCAGTAACTATTTGAGTATAAATGTCTGAATTCTGTACTCTGGAATCCAACAGGATGCATGTCATTTTAATTGGTGCTGTTCTCTCCTCTTCCCTTGTTCCCCTTCTTTCGCTTCCCCCCCTCCCCCACCCCCATCAGTTCATCTGGCACCCCTCTCGAAAGGGAAAAAAACTAAAGAACACATATGGCCAAAACCTTACATTTTCCAGAGTATTTCACTGATCAATGGCCCAATAAAAAGGGCTCTGATCAGTTTTTACGCTTTCATCGCAGATGGGGAGATCTATTTCTCTGGAGACATGTTGCTGCTGTTTTCACTCCTGCTTTTTGCTGGAACATGCAGTGCAGATAGTGTGTGTGCCATGTACAGTGACGTGCAACCCGTTTAACGTAGTCAACTCTTTATAATTGTGTAAGCGCTTGCTTTCCCACCCTCCACACTTGACTAATACATTAGCAGGCTAATGGATTAATAATGGATGACAGTAGTAGGATTGCATTTGTTGGTAAGTTTCAGATGTCTGCAAATAGGATTATTAGAACAAAAGAATTAGTGACACAAACCTTGGGAAATGGGACAGGTGCAGAGTGTATATTCAATCCTTGTTCACTGTCATTGCTGTGAAATTGTAGTAGGGTAATGTACCTGTGTACACAATGTACATTGGTAGATTTTGACAATTATGTAATTTCTACAGTTGTTGGGAATCCCTGATTTAGAAACCCCCGAAGCAGGTTTCTCGGTGTCTGTTATACAAGATATCACTGATCTCAATAAGTGATGATGGAGATGTATGTGTCCTAATAAGACTATTTTCTTCTTCAGAGTGAAGTCTTGACCCAGGGATACCTTTCCTACCAGACCTTGAAAAGTCAGGTATGCACAAGTGAAGGTTCATTCACTTCTCAAATCAAAGCTTCTGTTTAATGAAACGTCTTCTATTTTGCTGTTGGCCATTGGTATGTTTGTGTTCAAACTAAATCTGATTCATATTTACAGGCGTGCTATGATAGACCGTTATCATTTAAAAGTGTTTTGATTTGTTGAAGTTGATATGTTGCAAGATACATTTAATTCCTCTCCTTTTTCTGGCAACTTTCCCCTCCATGAGGGCATTGCCTCCTTGCTGGGTTCCACAGGAGCTGCTGCTTGGTCGTGTGTGAGCCTAGATAACAAGAACAAGAAAAACGTGTTTATACAGTGCCTTTAACGTAGAAAACATCCCAAGTTGCTTTGCGGGGGGGAGGGGAAGAATGGAGAAAGAAGAAAAAGAAAGATGCCAGCTGAACCTATTCCTGTCCTCACTCGCTGCTTTCACAGCACAGGTTGCCAGTGCTCAGAACCAAGAACATTGGCCAATTTTCCCCTCTAATCCAGGGATGCTGCAGTGAATTGTACCATCGATACTGCTGATATAAGATAACAAGCATTTGTCTGAGAGGAGACTATATATCCTCATCAGTTTTAAAGGTGAAAGCTGTTCTAACATTTGCCCCACCCCAACTATAAAAGTACATGAAGAACTTGGAATCTCTCATTTGCTTTATGCCTGGGTGGCAAAAATTCAACTACAGCTCTGTTCTGCATTTTTTTCCAAACTTTTTTTACCCTGATGAAAAGTTGGACAGTAACTGCTTTATACGAGGCTGCAATTTGAAAATACTACAAACTTCAAAAAAAATCTCCCTTTTAATGATTCTTTTGAAAGCAATAATTTGTGGCAGAGTACAGTTCCACAAGCACCAAAAGACTTTTCAGACGCCTTGTCCAAGTGTCCTTCACCTGCTGTTCATATGTGCTGTTCATTGCTGGCGAGGTCACAGAATAGCAATCAAAAATGGGAACCAGTTGTAGTGCCCCTCACCCTCACTGTCACCATTCTGACTGAGCGTAGATCAGGAGCCTAACTTGAGACCTTCCCAGTCTTGCTGAGGGAGATGGGGAAGGGGACTCTAACATGATCCATCACCCACTAGGAAGGTTTAGAAACAAATGGGCCTTTTCCCTCTGAGCCATTAGGGAAACGCCCATTTGTTTCTAAACCTTCCTAGTGTTGGCACATTCATCAGTATACCGACTAACTGCAAGAACATGTAGTTTCAATAGTATTACTTGTGCATTATAGAATGATACAGCACAGAAAGAGGCCATTTGGCCCATCGTGCCTGTGCAGGCTCTTTGAAAGAGCATTGTGTGTGGTCTTGCTGAGGGAGATGGGGAAGGGGACTCTAACATGATCCATCACCCATGTTATTTATAGCTACACAGACTGATCGTGATAGAACACAGTATTCTAACTTGAGGCATCCCAAAGAGTGGTCTAATTACGCAGTGGCAATGTTGTTTTAAGAACTCTTGAGAAATCTGTAGAGGGCATATATTTGAAGAAATATGCTCTGAATTTAGCACCAACTCCTCCATCCTCTGATTATGGAATGGATTTTATGACATCTGTGGGAGAAATTTGTTAAATTGAATAGCCTTGCAGGCTGAAGGAGGAATTTTGAACAGCAGCAGTGGGAATTTGGTAGAGTTGTGGGGGTGGTGGATAAAAATGATCTATCAAAATGTGCCTGAAGCATTCTAAGTAAGAAATTAATCCTGAACAATGCTAAGCTTGTCACATTTGGTCCTCACAGTTAACTGTAACTAAAAGGTGTCTTGCCAGACTTTCAGAATACAAACTCACTCTGTTTGCAAATATGATTTTTCCCGTTTATTTTTAATGCTTTAAATAGGACTGACTTTCTTATTCCACCGTACAATAATATTCTGTGTGAAGCCTTACAAAATGGTGTCATAGAATGATAGATGTGGGTTTGCACCTATGGCCCCTTGTGTGCTATATTTCTGAACTCGGGAAGGTAACCTTGGTGCAGTGTTGAGCAGAGGCTTGGTGCTTTCCCTGGGGAAGGAGTGATTTGCCCTGCCCTGCCCTTGTATGTGCATTTCCCAGCAGCTAGTTTTAGAACCGCATTGATGGGGGCCTGGGTGCAAGTTCTTGCTACACAGTAAGATCATGAAGGAGGAGCAACTTCCACATAACATATCCCAGGATGCTTTACAGGAGGTCAGACTGGCGAAGAGTGAGTTTCAATGTTATGGTAGGAAAAAAGTTATGTAGCATGGTTGAGAGGTTTGAGAATTCCAGAGTACAGGGTGAAGACTCTGCCAAAGAGAGTGGGGCAAGGGGGGAGAGGGTAAAGGATGCATAGTGTACCAGAGTTTGAAGAGCATAGGGTGCTGCTGGAATGTAGGATTGGAGAAGATTGCAGAATTAGGGTGCAGAGAGGCCATGGAGGGATTCAAAAATGAGGTTTCTAAAGTTGATGGGCTGGTGGGCTGGGAGCCAATGGAGGTTTCCAGGGACTGTGCTACAAGATTTAATATTGGATAGAATATAGGAAGAGTGTGTTGTGGGCAAGTTGAAATTTATGTAAAGAGGGGAGGTCAGCACGGGGAGCATCAGTGAAATCATGTTTGAGGGGGCAGAGGCATGGAGGATGGTTTTACCACTGGTGGCGGTGATGCATAATAGGCAGGAAAAATAGAAACAAATAAGGGATCTAACCCTGAACCATAGAGGGAGAGATTCGGGAGGATGACGCAAAGCTTGGTTTAAAAAAAAAAGTTAGTTTTGAGAAGGGTTTTCAAGTTGGGAATAAAAGTGGGTTTTGGGGAGGGAGTTAAAGTGGAGGGCCGAGGTGGCTGAAGGCTTTGTCACCACTGGTGGAAAGAAGGGTGGTGTACAAAAAGCCAAAGGATGTGGGAAGAGATAAAAGAATGGAGAGGTAGGTTGGGCTGTGGGGAAGGGTTTGGGGATGAGTTTAAATTTAATGTGTTGTGGATTAGAGGCCAGGGGTAATGGACGGGACTTGGTTCCGTCAATATGGATGGCTGAGTTTTGGGCAAGTTGGACTTTATGGAAAGTGGAGGATGAAAGGGAAGCAAGAACGATGTAGAAAAAAATTCAAACCTAGGGGTGACCAAGGCATGGATGAGGGGTTCGGTGTTAGAGAGCCTGAGGTTGGGTTAAACGCAGGCCACATTGTGGAGGTGGACGTAAGCATCCTGGTTATAGATGGGATGTGGAGTTTGAAGCTCCGGTCTGGGTTGTACAGGATTCCAATGCTTTTTTTGGTCTGCTTTAGCCTGAGTGAGGAACTGGGGAAAGGGATCAAGTTGATGAGGGAGCAGATTGATGGTGGGAGCTAAAAACACGGCTTTGGTCTAATGTTCATTTAGAGGACCTTTTAACTCCTTTGCTACAATGTTCGACAATCAGCCTGATTAACACAGAGGTAGTCATAGGGTTGAGGAAAGAGGCGGATAGGCAGAGCTGGACAACAGATTGGTGAGGATGACTAGGTGGAATAGCGCACCATGTCACACTCTTGAGGATGTAATTCATGACTTTGGCCTGAGTGATCTCAGTGCTGTTAAGATGGGTGGAAATTGCACTATAAAATTTTGAACAGGGAGTTTTGTGGCGATGTAGGTATGTTGCAGGGCGGCGATGACATGTTCAAGGTCCTTCGAGAGAGAACAAGATTAGGGATGGGCAGTAGTTGAAGAGAATGGTTTCAAGCTGATGGTCCCCATCACCAAGGATGGGATGATGTTGTTGGCCTTGAAAGAGAAAAGGATGGTGCCGGAGGGAAGGAAAGCATTAAAACATCAGTTGGCTTGGGGGCCAGAAGGAGAATTTGAATGGGGAGCAGATCAAGAAGCAGGAGTTGGATCTCCTGAAAGAGATGATCTTGGAGATGGGAGGTGGGAGAAAAACTGCAGGGTGTTGGGGGACTTAGGCTAGAGTGCATGGGAAGCTGGAGAAGGTCAGGTTGCAGAGGCTAAGGGAGGAGGGATATCTTGGTGAGAAAGTTGGCATGGAACGAGGGAGAGCGGTACACAGCAAGGATTTTGATTGAAGACGCTGGAACAGAGTGAGGTGCTTGAAGGAGGAAAAGGGTCCAGAAGAGTAGGAGCTGAGGCTGAGGTGTAACTATTTGCCAAGGCACAGTTCTGAATTTTATAAAGTAACCTAGTCTGATTTTCAGAATAAAGAACATGTTGGTTTTTGTTATTGAAATCCTCTTCCTAAAAGTGTTGTATCTTGTTTTTTGATGACAGTTGGGAGAGATTTTGACCTTGTCCTAATTGCAGATTAATAAAATGTGTTGGGTGATTAGCATTTGGCCTTCATAAACTTTCTCACTCACCTACTTTTATATATTTATCCATTTAGTGTGAGTTGATTGTGGAAGTCATTGATGTGCTGTGCTTGGCTGCTTCCATCCCTTTCATTCTTGGGGAATGAATTGAAGCAGGCATTGGTTACCCTTTGACTGCTGTTGCCAGTGCTGAACACAGCAGCAGTAGCTGAAGGCTCCTCACGGGACCATCGATCTCTCGCTTTGTGTTTCTGTGACTAGAGGTTAAGATAATGCAAGGGCAGAATATCGATCTGTTGTCACAAAAGCTGCCATACTCCAACTAGAGAATTTGAAGGACAGTCTGAGGTCCTTGGCTATTTTATACAGCTGAAGATCTGTATTAATTCTAATATTTTACAAATTGCAGTGCATAGATGGGGAAAAGGATCAAAATAAAATGCAGTATTCTAGGACTAATTGACTATTAAAATTAAAGCTAGAAACCGATGCATTTTTTTCTGCCTGGTGAACTGTTTGGGTTTCCAGGAAAAATGTAATTGTATTATACTTTGAAATACTGGGTATGTGAGGCACAGGAACAAGTATGGGCATTGAAAGGCAAATGTGCTTTAAAATGTAGGCTAATGTGCTCAAGTTTGTGGCCATTTTCTTTCCTTTTAATGGGCAAGGTGCAGAGATGATTGGCGTATCTCAGCTACAAGATGGTTGTAGTAGTTGGAAAAGCTCCAACCACTTAACTAGCATCGCCCACTTCACTGTGGAAGTAGCAACCACCAAGTATTTTCACTTACAAACAATGAGATACAATGTACACAGGAGTATTATACAGACTGGAGAGAATAACTGATGGATAAGAATGTATTCAAGACTGTGTGTAGCACACTTGAGAGGTTTGGATTAAGTGAAAACTGCAAGAGAAGAGTTTGACCAATCTGAAATCCATGTCAAAACCGAGGGAGCAAATTCTAACTTTGAATACGCTCTTGATGTTTTTTATTCCTTATAATATGTATTGTGGTGTATCAGTTTTGTCAATCGTTCTATTTGATCTTGAGCTTCCGACTCCATCTCCAAGACTGCCAACTTCCACCTCCATAACATCGCCTGTCTCCGCCGCTGCTGAAATCCTCATCCATGCCGTTGTTACCTCTAGACAAGGCCTCCCACCTTGCACCCTCCGTAAACTTGAGCTCATCCAAAACTATGCTGCCCGTGTCCTAACTCGCACCAAGTCCTGTTCACCCATCACCCCGTGCTCGCCGACCTTAATTGGCTTCCAGTCCAGCAACGCCTCGATTTTAAAATTCATGTCCTTGTTTTAAAATCCTTCCATTGTCTCGCCCCTCCCTATCTCCGTAGCCTCCTCTGAGATCTCTGCGTTCCTTCAATTTTGGCCTTGTGCGCAACACTTCATCATTGGCGGCCGTGCCTTCAGCTGCCTAGGCCTTAAGCTCTGGAATTTCCTCCCTAAACCTCTCCGCCTCTCTACCCATCTCTCCTTTAATACGATCCTTAAAACCTACCTCTTTGACTGAGATTTTGGTCACCTGTCCTGATTTCTCCTTATGTGGCTCGGTGTCAAATTTTGCTTAATTACGCTCCTGTAAAGCGCCTTGGGATGTTTTACTATGTTAAAAGAGTTATATAAATGCAAATTGTTATTGTAGATTGCAGAAAAAAAATCACAAAGTTGGTAACAGTAGAGAAATTTATTTCCACAAAATTGATATTTCTCTTCCTTTCGTTAATGTATACAGTCAAATCCTTGTTCAGATAAATTTCAAACATTTTATTTGTGTGAAATGATGCTAATCAAGGTTTGTATTGAGAAATGGAAATCTAATTGATGGTTGTGGTTGTTGGAGGCCAACCATCTCGGCCCCAGGACATGACTGCAGAAGTTCCACAGGACAACGTTTTAGGCCCAACAATCTTAAGCTGCTTCATCAATGACCTTCCCTCCATCTGTTTAGAAGTGGGACTTCAGAGTATTTTTTCCTGTAGTCTGTTCCAACAATGTGCCTCAAGCCCAACTTTACAAGAGCACCCCTCCTATGCCTATTCTGAGTGAGCTTGACAAATTATGGGCATTTTGGTGCAGTGTCTGTGTCCATTGAGGACTCTCTTGAGATGGTTCAAACTCATTTCACACAGGATTCTTTCAGCTGGCAGATGGGAGACATTTTTAATTTCATTTGAAAATTTTTGTGCGTGGTCACGTAATATTTTGAGTTCCACACAGCTTTAATGGCTGGACAAGGTCTTATTGGAAGAAATTTGCCACGTGTACTTGAACCAGCTGTATTGCTTTGCTTTGGAAAACATGCAAGTTCCGTCTTCCAAACTTGGAATAAAAACTTGACAGGAAATTGGCCATTGGGGAACTAGAGAGAGGATGGTAGGAGGTTTATTTCTATTTCTTTTGTTTCATTTTATAAATTGGATTGTTTCCTTGTGCATATTTGACTTTCGGTTAGGACTGCAATAGGGAATTGTTTTGATTCTGTGAACTTTGAATGTGACATAATTGATCATTTACACCCCTTCGGTCTTCTACGGAAGCTGATGTGACTTGCAGGACATCTGTTTTGTCAATTTTTCTTCCCGTTCCTCCTTTCCTGAAAGTGTTGACTCAATCACTGGTCACCCATATTCATGTGTGATCTTGACAGAGTTGTCGAGCTATTTGACCATCAGGGAGAAGGTGCGATAGAGCCAAATCTGATCCTGTCTTAGTCTAACTTAGTCACTTGCAAGGAGAGTTGCTGGATAATGACAGGGAACATGAACTCTGCCTGACTTCTACCATCCCCCCCCCCCCACCTCCTTATCTGAGTGCTGAGGCCAATTATACTACTCCTAGCACCAGTCCGCCTCACTCTGTGCAGATCGGCGATTGGACCATGGACTTTTCTGATCTGTAGGGCACAGCCACTGACTGGATAGGTGTGCTGCACTGTGGGGGAGCTGCACTGTGGGGGAGCGGAGACCTTCTTCGGGCTTTTTTCTCCTTGAGGAAATATCTAGAAGTTGCACTTCTTCAACAGTTGTATTTTTTTTCCATCTTGAGCTCTTTTTCTCTCAACTCCTGCTCTTACCCCCTACCCCTACCCTCACCCCACCCCCAAACATACACGTGCTTTGCAGAGAAACATACAGCATGCCGTTTTGAGTTTGAGGGAGGGCAGATATCCTGCTCTGATGCCTTTGTCATTGCTGTTCCTCTAATGTACTAATGTGCAGGTTTGTGACAGCAGTGACAGATGATGTGTTTTCCAATGTTCTCCCTCTTGCAGAGAAGCTCCCAGCTTCAGTCCTGGATTTTTTCACTAATGCAATGCTTTAACATCTGTAGCTTGATGGCTGTGGAATTATGGACATGATTCTCTGTTCTGTCACTGAATTCTATGGTGCTTTGCAGCTGTTTTAAAATTTGGACTGCAAGATTCTACTTAACTAAAGATTAACAAAATATGAAATATGCTATATTTAGTGGGCAGATGTTTAGGTGCAGTCAGAATGCTAATTTAAAAAAAACAATGAATTGTCACCTCCCTTATCTGGATAAGTAAAATTGGGCATTAATATGAATTCACACAATGCAATTTCACACTTGAAACTCTCCAGCTTCATTCTTGTCACGCTATTCTGAATTAATGCCTGTCGCAGTGCAGACTCAGTTGTTCAGTTCTGCATCTCATTACTGCCATCCAGCCTCTTGCCACTACGTACCGGTACCAGCCATTGTTTTAGAGCAGTGTAACAGTTATTTTTCTGCATTGCGGTTATGTCAGTTTGTTCCCAAGGCATGAAGTCACTGGCAGGTTTTAATTTAGTTCAGACTTGTCACTAAGTGTTGGGCCAAGATCTGCTCCAAAATAGAGCTGCTATTCTATTAACGTGCTGTAGTTCAGTGCTTCTTTTCCTATTTATGTGAATGAGACACAAACTGGTAGCAGCGGTGCTGTCCTCAGCCATAACTGCATTTCTATCTAGCTTTTTTTAGATAGGTTGGTTGTGTACTCCCAGCTGTGCAAGCAGGCTGAATGATCGGCAGTACCTGCTGGAATGGATAGGTTACTTCACAGCTTCCCGTACCTCTGCAACAAGCATACAGGCAGAATGTTGAGCTCTGGAATAGGGAAGCATTGATGCAGCTGGAGCAGGTTGCAGACACACTTGGCTGTTCAATGATTCTGCTGCGGTACAGGAAGAGATTGGGGAGATTGAGCCCAGCCATTAGGTGAGATGAAATTAATGGACTGCATGCAGTGGTGAGTGGGTCAGGACACAGAAATCTTTCAGTCTTGGTCATAAAGGTGGTAAACAGCAAGGTCATACTATTGTAGTGTTCTAAAATAATATGCAAACTCCATGATCAGTGATCCCTCGTTAAACTACACGGTATTGTTCTACATTTTAACATTGTAACTGAATTCCTTTCTTGACAGATCCACACTTAACACTCTTCTATTGCCATTATCTATCTGCAATTTCAACATGTTTGCTTTACACCATGCACCAGAATTAAGTTGGAAGAGAGGAAACATTGAAGTGATCTAATTGAAAATTCAAGATTGATCGAGGCAAATTGTTGACAGGTTAAGGGTTCAAATACCAGGTGGAAAAAATTAGTCTGGAATAAGAAGGGAAGTCAGATGATTTTTTTTCACCCACGGGTAATGGAGTTGTGAAATAAGTTACCAGGAATAACATCAATCGATTCATGAGGCAAATAGATGTATTTTTAGATAAAAAGAGACAGGCTTGTTGGGCCTAATGGCCTTTCCCCGTTCTTCAAAATTCTCTCGCTCTTGTGGTGGTGCTGGCTTTAAAATGACTGCATGGAGCAAGTCAATGTCCGTAAAGGGTAATAGCACAACAGGGTAAAGAACATGGGAGGGATTCCCATTTGTAGCATTAAGCAAGAGGGAGAGTAGAACACTGCAAGATTACTGTAACATATTTCCCTGTATTGAGATAAATACGTGCCATA
This sequence comes from Squalus acanthias, assembly GCA_030390025.1. Taxonomy (NCBI): domain Eukaryota; kingdom Metazoa; phylum Chordata; class Chondrichthyes; order Squaliformes; family Squalidae; genus Squalus; species Squalus acanthias. Next base: position 1,215,336 of record CM059450.1, read on the forward strand.
ATCTAATGGAATTGGGCTAAAAGACTGATCTTTTACTTTGGAATTTTCAGATTTTAGTATCAGCAGTATTGTGGTTATTTGTGTATTGTTAGAAGAATTACTCCATTGTGAAGAAAATCATATTCTATTAGATAGGTACTATCCAGCTCTTCACAAAGGAAACAATTAACCTGATTTCTGGTCGTAAAAGGTGTACAGATTTTACTGTTGTGTGTTGTAATTTAATTGCAGTTAATTCACTGACTAATATGCATTCCAATGCTCTCTTGGCTGGCCTTCCACCCTCCATAAACTTCAGCTCATCCAAAACTCTGCTCCCCATATCCCAACTCGCACTAAGTCCCGTTCACCCATCACCTCCGTGCTCACTGACTGACTTTGATCCCGGTCTGGCAACGGCTTGATTTTAAAATTTGCATCCTTGCGGTCAAATCCATCCATGGCCTCTCTCCTCACTATCTCTGTAACCTTCTCCAGCCCGACAACCATCTGAGATTTCTGGCCTCTTGCGCGTCCCCAATTTCCATCGCCCCCACCATTGGTGGCTGTGCTTTCAGCTGTCTAGGTCCGAAGTTTTGGAATTCCCTCCCTCTGCCTCTCACTCCTTTTAAGATGCTCCTTAAAACCTACCTCTTTGACCAAGATTTTGATCTTCTGTCCTAATATCTCTTGTGGTTCGGTGTTAATTTTTTGTTTGGTAATGCTCCTGTGAAGTGCCTTAGGACGTTTTACTATGCACAGGCACGATGGGCCGAATGGCCTCCTTCTGTGCTGTATCATTATTTGATTCTATATAAAAGCAAGTTGTTGTTAATTCCACAGTGTATTGCATTTTGTAGCAAGTGTGTAAAATAATTCCACATGATGGAAAAAATCTGGGGTGTGCTGCATATTTTGGGTTTTACAGATATATTGGAGTGGCTTGTGCCTCTGCGCCTGTAACGATTGCACAGAACTATCAATGGAATATTTTTACTCTTGGCTTTTTTGGATGGACATATTACAATGCATATCAAATAAAAATACATGACTGCTGCACAATGTTTCCTCCAAAATGTAATAAATTCCACGAATGTAAGTTATGAACTAATTTTCTTCATCTAATATGTTTTAACAGGAAAAAGCTAAACTTGATCTGTTTTCATAACAAACTTCAAAAAAGATAGAGCAACAGAAGTCTCTTTGAAGTTAGTTGTTGAAATCGCACAACTTAAAAGGGAGTTTTACCTGGAGTGTAGACATTTGGCATACTTGTGAAGCACCCTAAAGGGAATTGGATTGATTACTAGTTCAGCAAGGAGCAGAGGGATATGGCTGTGGTATCCGACAAGAAAAGTTGGGGCAGCTAGAAAGGTTGGTGGGCAGCAGGGAGGCCAGGAGGAGTTGGGACTAGGGAGAGTGGGCCAGGGCAAGGGATGGGACTGAGCCAGGCCTGGACATGTCAGGTGACTGGTCCAAATACTTCAACAGAACATTTCAGTAAAAACTGAATATGGGAAAATTACAGTGCAGATGATCACACGACAAGCTGCAACACAGACTTAACCAGGCAGACACCAGTATGTGGTGCCTTGACTACAGCCTCGCAACTCCTGTTTACATGAAGGCAAGGGTGAGGGGGGGAGCGTGGGAAGAGCTGGGATGGGAGCTGGCTGAGTCCAAGGAACAGTGGGGAAGCTGGAGAAATCATGGTCAGAACAAAAGGGAATGGACCACAGTCCATGCAGAGGTCCGGGGAAAAGGATGGAAGTCGAAACAGACCTGTGCCTGTGGGCAGCAGGTGAAACTTAACGACAGCATTTTTAGGGAGAACCGAAGTTGTGGGGTGGTGGGGGGGGGGGCAAGGAGTGATAGCTGGTGGGTGGAAATGGAGATTCCACAGTAGGAAACCTACAACTACCTTGTGAAGGTGAGTATTTACACAAGGAATTGCCATTATAAAACTTTACATAGACAGATGCCACAGAAACCACAAATTACAGCGCAGGAGTAGGCCATTCAGCTCATCCCACCTGTGCTGGGGCTCCCAACAGCTGCAGTTACCTGCTCTAATTCCAGTTCCTTGACCTTTCCTTGTCATCTTTTTATATTTATTTTCAAATACTTATCCATTTTAAATATTGCTCTAGTTTCTGTCCATTGTAAATGTTGATGCAAATAACATTACTCAAAGTTGTGACACAGGAAGTTGGGCAGCAAGTGTGTTCCATACACTAGACTTTCAATAATTAGATTGGGAACAAGTGTAATCTCTTAATCTCATCAGTAAAACAGACAGATATGGAACTCCGCTGCCTTATGTGTAACTGAGCTAACCGGGCCAGAGCAGGTGGGTTAAGGGTGGGTCCCGAAGCTGATCTTAACCAGGGGAGCAGCAGGTATGCTTCAATTGGCCTCAGTCAGGGAGAGGAAGATCAGTCACGCTCCCACACCTGATTGCTATCTCGCGACCCCTGCTAGATAGTAAGAATGTATTGGGATTGGGCTTGGTTGTGATGTACCTTCTGATAAAGTAGCTGATTCCTACTGTTTAGATTCACACACACATCCTCGCCTGGGTGAGATGCTGCCTGGCTGATTATACCTGTGGAATCTTAAAGCAGCAACACTCCATGCCTACAAGCGAGAAGGGAGAGGAGATTGGGGGGTGGGGAAGAGGAAGAGAACTGGTTGCGGTAGTAGAACATATATTTGGCATGTTCTATTCCAGTATTATAAACTCATCATCACTGTAGTTTGAGTCGTGTAATGCTCAGCTGAGTAATTTTCCTGAGTGAAGTTTGGTTTGTGGGACATTACTGCAGAGCTAAGCTTCCTAAGTCTCTTTATTGAGCAAAAAACTCATAAGTGAAGGATATTGATGCTGACAAATGGAACATAGTCCCATTTTGGGCATCCGATCTCCACATCAACTACTCCCATAGGATAGATGCCCACCATTTTCCTTACCCCAATTCTAGAAGAGCACAGCTTACTGAACCTGTCCAGATTCCCCACACTCCATCCATGTGGCTTCTCAATGCGATTGCAATTCGTGCCAAATCAGGGGCAGTGCTGTGGGTCCACACCCAGCTGGAGACTCTTCATCATTCTGGACTGAATTTGAACCCAGGCTTGAAAACTGAAAGGATAATGTGCCACTAAGTTCCTACCCCGTCCCACTATTATTTAAGCATGCTGGGGACCAAATGTAATGTATTCAAGTTTGCTGATGATACAAAGCTGGGTGGGAATGTAAGTTGTGAGGAGGATGCAAAGAGGCTTCAAGGGGATATAGACAAGCTAAGTGAGTGGGCAAGAACATAGCAAATGGAATATAATGTGGAGAAATGTAAAGTTATCCACTTTGGTAGGAAAAATAGAAAAGCAGAGTATAAATGGTGAAAGATTGGGAAATGTTGGTATTCAGAGGGACGTGGGTGTCCTTGTACACGAATCACTGAAAGTTAACATGCAGGTACTGCAAGCAATTAGGAAAGCAAATGATATGTTGGCCTTTATTACAAGAGGATTTGAGTATAAGAGTAAAGACGTCTTACTGCAATTATATAGGGCCCTGGTGAGACCGCACCTGGAGTATTGTGTACAGTTTTGATCTCCTTACCTAAGGAAGGATATACTTACCATAGAGGAAGTGCAACGATTCTAAGTTTTTATAGCTTGTCAGCTGATCCTGCAAATAGCATCTTTTAGCCTTTAACACATTCATTGATTACAGACTGCTGAAAACCTCTTAAAATCATAGAATGGTTACAGCACGGAAGAAGGCCATTCGGCCCGTCGAGCCCGTGCCGGCTCTCTGCAAGAGCACTTCAGCTAGTCCCACTCCCCCGCCCTTTCCCCGTAGGCCTGCAAATTTCTTTCCTTCAGATACTTATCCAACTCCCTTTTGAAAGCTGTGATTGAATCTGCCTCCACCACCCTTTCAGGCAGTGCATTCCAGATCTTAACCACTCGCTGCATAAAAAAAGTGTTTTCTTACGTCGCCTTTGGTTCTTTTGGCAGCAATTTTCACTCAAAACACCAACTAGGGCCAATTCTGTCCTGTCCTTGTAACAGTTGCTTCTGCTTACACTGTGTTGTGCAATCTAAAATATACCCCTCCCCAAAATAGAGAGTTAGCATTTACTTTATCAGCTCTAATTGTAGCTGTGGTGATGGAACTCGGTGTGAGGTACCCAGTACCCAGCCTGTGCCTTGCTTATTATAGCCTTCATGATGTGGAGATGCCGGCGTTGGACTGGGGTGGACAAAAATGAGAAGTCGCACAGCACCAGGTTATAGTCCAACAGATTTATTTAATTTTACAAGCTTTCGGAGCTGTTCGCTCCTTCTTCAGGTAAGGTAGCTGTGAGAGAATCTCCCAGAATTCACAATATAAACACAGAAAAAATCTATTCAAATCTTTCCCTACATCAAAGACACACTAAGAGCACAGCCAAGACAATGAGATGTGTCCCAGGGGGTCCAACGTGTCAAAACACCTGCTGGCTGCATATCCTCTCCATTTGTGTTTTTAAAACAAAACCTGGAAAGACCGGCTATGATGTCAAGTCACGTTCTGTATCGTGACATGAACCCGATATCGCGATTGAGGCCATCCTCATGAGTGCGGAACTTGGCTATCAGTTTCTGCTCTATGATTTTGCGCTGTCGTGTATCCCGAAGGCCGCCTTGGAGAACGCTTACCCGCAGATCCTATTATAGCCTTGGTCTTGATGTAGCTTGTTCAGTTTAACTTCTAGTCATTGGTGACCCCCATGATGTTGATGGGGCACTTGGCAACAGTCAAAGGCACTGCCTGGGGTATCCCTTCTTTGGAGATGGTCATTACCTATGTGGCACTAATGTTGCCTGCCACTGGTCAGCTCAAGGCGGGATGTTACACAGGTCCTGCTGTAGGCTGGCATGGATGTTTTCTTGTGATTGAAAGTGGTTGTCATTTTACAATTGACTGCAAAACTCATAGCCGTGTGCCACTCATTGTTCTACACTAAGTTGTAGTTGTAATTTGCGCTGAATATTAAGCATTTGTAAAGGGGAAAACTACCTAAACTAGAAGTGCTCAAACTGCAGACTCTACGCCATGTGCAAAGCCCATTGACACAGTGCTGCAGTCTGCGGCTGAAACAGAATAGCAAATTCAAATAATAGTGCCAAATTCAAACAGTTAGTTTGTAACCTTATTTAAAAGAAGAACTGTAACTATTCACTTCTCAGAAACTTCTTGGCTTCAAATGATTTTGAAGTGCAGCAACAGTTGCAGTAACAGTTATTATACAAGTTGTGGGGAGAGCGCTCTTGTATGCAATTATTTTTAACTCTGACTTACGGGAAGTGTTTTAAATTATACAGTTTTTAATTTGACTATGGGGGGTGGGGGGAGAGGTGGAAAGGAGTGCTTATCCATGTATTCCTTGAAGTTTATGTTTTGTATTGTAATATGTGGCCTGCGGAAACAAAAGCATTTGGATACTCCTGACCTAAGCATTTCCAAGAACAGTAAAAATTTTAAGATAAGCTTTGCGGTAGGCCCAAATATGAGGCAACATCATCTCTATTGAACTGTCCTATTGGGGCAGAAGAGAACAAGTTTGTTTTTCTGAGTTGGTTTCTGTTGTGGAATGTAACCTGAATTCAGAATGGATGTTCTATTGCAGCAAGTAGCTGCTTTTATTGGATCTGTTATATTTATATAGCATTGTGAAAACGGTTTGGATTTTGTGCTGTTGGTGCTGTAGATTCTGTCTTGTTGCCCTCTGCTGTTGGTTTACGGTAATGTTTGTGGATAGCAGAAGCATTTCTGTATCCTTTAAATTGAAAACATTGGCTGGACTTTGTACATTGCAAATCCTTTCAGCTTTTCGGTTTGAACAAAATGTCTACTGGATGGCAATACCAAAGGTTACTTGGCACAAAGAAAATGTGTCTGATGTTGAAAAATGAATTTGCATAAATAAATATTGCTTCTAAGTAGGATATGTAGGACAGTTAAGTAATCAGCATGTAGCTGTAGATTAACTGTTGAGCCATTAACAAGATTTGCCTCAATGGCTTGCCAATAGTTGGCAAATCTGCAATATAAGTAAAGGTTCAAGAAGCGGTTCTGTAGTACAAATACAACTTTAGTTTTCACCCATCATTAGGATTCACTGCTCCCTGCACTGCACGACACATTCCGAGAGCGTTCCCTGCACTGCACGACACATTCCCTGAGAGCGTTCCCTGCTCCCTGTACTGCATGACACATTCCCTGAGAGCGTTCCCTGCACTGCACGACACATTCCCTCAGAGCGTTCCCTGCTCCCTGCACTGCACGACACATTCCCTGAGAGCGTTCCCTGCACTGCACGGCACATTCCCTGAGAGCGTTCCCTGCTCCCTGCACTGCACGGCACATTCCCTGGCCGAGAGCGTGGGCAGCCAACTTGCTCCCTTCGGTGATGCTTTTGAGTTGAGTACTGGGGGGTGAGAGCAGTATAAAGTGAGGTTTCTTCCGCTCTCATCCTCTCAGCCCCATTTTATAATGAAATGTTGGACCACAAGGAGCAGAGTACTTGATTGAGATTATTCTAATCTGTGAGTAAGGTAAAGCTCCTGAGATTGGATATTTTAAAAGAATACTGGGAAAGACCCGTGTCAGTGGGGTTTCACACTTCTGTTGCTTCCTGTCTGGCAGCTACATGTTTACTCCAGTAACTGGCAGGGAAGGTGCAAATGGCCTCTGATCTCGCCCTCAAGTGTCTTCACGTTGCTTTTCCTGGCTTTTGTCAGAAAATGTACTCTCTATCTAGGCAAGGGCAAATTAGATTTGTGGTCGGTGAACCTTGCCCCTGCTCTATAACAAGTGAAATTCCTGTAAGTGGGTGTACATTAGTTTCACTTTCTGCCTCTCTTGGTGTATGTCTTAATGCCCTCCTGGCTGGAGAGTGACCTGAGAAGCAGCTCGCAGAGAGAGTGAAGTGTCTTGGACATTGCTTCAGTGTACCACTACTGCAACTACTAAACTTTATAGCACCCCTTGCAGAAAAGGACATCTCTGTTCATCTCTCCCTCCTGTAAAGTGTTCATTGAACAGGAAGTGAAGAAATTTGGAGGAGAGTGGCAGTGTTGGGGGAGGGGGCAGAGAAGAGACTAAAGAGACGAAGGTAGGTGTTTAGGAAGCAGGAATGAAGATAGCAGAGCAGCTTTGGAAGAGAATTCCAAAGAAGAGGAGCAAAGGGAGAAGCAGAGAAGCAGTAATCCAGATTCAGAGGGTTGAAGGGTGTGGGTTGGGAGGTATGGCTGGAGAAGATTTTGCAATAAGGATGGACAGAGCCTCTGAGTTTCCCAAATGAAAACCAGATCTGAATTTGATTTGCTGGGCACGGTGCGAGTTGAATTGGGCAAGGGTGGTGACCTTTGTTTGGAAGAGAACTTGGGTGTAATACATGAGAACATAAGAAATAGGAGCAGGAGTCGGCCATTTGGCCCTTCGAGCCTGCTCCGCCATTCAATAAGATCATGGCTGATCATCTACCTCATCTCCACTTTCCTGCCCTATCCCCATATTCCATGATTCCTTTAATATTCAAAAATCTGTCGCTCTCTGTCTTGAATATACTCAACGACTGAGCCTCCACAATCCTCTGGGGTAGAGAATTCCAAAGATTCACCACCCTCTGACTGAAGAAATTTCTCCTCATCTTGGTCCTAAATGGCCGACCCCTTATTCTGAGACTCCCCAGCCAGGGGAAAAACCCTCCCTGCATCAAGCCCTGTAAGAATTGTGTATGTTTCAATGAGATCACCTCTCATTCTTCTAAACACTACAGAATATAGGCCTAGTCTACTCAATCTTCCTCATTATATAATCCCCCCCCCCCCCCATCCCAGGAATCAGTCTGGTGAACCTTTGTTGCACTCCCTCTATGGCAAGTATATCCTTCCTGAGGTAAGGAGACCAAAACTGTACACAATACTCCAGGTGTGGTCTCCACCAGGGCCCTATATAATTGCAGTAAGACGTCTTTTTACTCTTGTACTCAAATCCTCTTGTAATAAAGGCCAACATACCATTTGCTTTCCTAATTGCTTGCTGTATCTGCATGTTAACTTTCAGTGATTCGTGTACAAGGACACCCAGGTCCCTCTGAACACCAACATTTCCCAATCGCTCACCATTTAAAAAAATACTCTGCTTTTCTATTTTTCCTACCAAAGTGGATAACTTCACATTTCTCCACATTATGTTCCATTTGCCATGCTCTTGCCCAATCACTGAGCCTGTCTATATCCCCTTGAAGCCTCCTTGCAAACTCCTCACAACTTACATTCCCACCCAGCTTCGTATCATCAGCAAACTTGGATATATTACATTTAGTCCCCTCATCCAAATCATTGCTGTAGATTGTGAATAGCAGAGGCCCAAGCACTGATCCTTGAGGTACCCCACTAGTTACAGCCTGCCAACCCAAAAATGACTCGTTTATTCCTACTCTCTGTTTTCTGTCCTTTAACCAATCCTCAATCCATATTACCTCCAATCCCATGACCCCTAATTTTGTTCAATAACCTTTTGTGTGGCACCTTATCGAATGCCTTCTGAAAATCCAAATACACCACATCCACTGGTTCCCCCTTATCTATTCTGCTCAAAAAATTCTAACAGATTTGTCAAACATGATTTCCCTTTCATAAATCTGTGTTGACTCTGCCCAATCCTATTATTTTCCAAGTGCCCTGTTACCACGTCCTTAATAATAGATTCTAGCATTTTCCCTACTACTGATGTCAGGCTAACTGGTCAGTAGTTCCCCGTTTTCTTTCTTTTTATTCGTTTATGGGATGTGGGCGTCGCTGGCAAGGCCAGCATTTATTGCCCATCCCTAATTGCCCTCGAAGGTGGTGGTGAGTCACCTTCTTGAACCGCTGCAGTCCGTGTGGTGAAGGTATTCCCACAGTGCTGTTAGGGAAGGAGTTCCAGGATTTTGACCCAGCGACGATGAAGGATCGGCGATATACTTCTAAGTCAGGATGGTGTGTGACATGGAGGGGAACTTGGAGGTGGTGGTGTTCCCATGCACCTGCTGCCCTTGTCCTTCTAAGTGGAAGAGGTCACGGGTTTGGGAGGTGCTGTCGAAGAAGCCTTGGTGAGTTGCTGCAGTGCATCTTGTAGATGGTACACACTGCAGCCACGGTACACCGGTGGTGAAGGGAGTGAATGTTTAATGTGGTGGATGGGGTGCCAATCAAGCGGGCTGCTTTGTCCTGGATGGTGTCGAGCTTCTTGAGTGTTGCTGGAGCTGCACTCATCCAGGCAAGTGGAGAGTATTCCATCACACTCCTTACTTGCGTCTTGCAGATGGTAGAAAGGCTTTGGGGAGTCAGGAGGTGAGACACTCACCGCAGAATACCCAGCCTCGGACCTGCTCTTGTTGCCACAGTATTTATGTGGCTGGTCCGGTTAAGTCTGGTCAATGGTGACCCCCAGGATGTTGATGATGGAGGATTCAGGCGATGGTAATGCCATTGAATGTCAAGGGGCGATGGTTAGACTCTCGCTTATTGGAGATAGTTATTGCCTGGCACTTCTGTGGCGCAAATGTTACCTGCCACTTATCAGCCCAAGCCTTAATGTCGTCCAGGTCTAGTGCATGCGGGCATGGACTGCTTCATTATCTGAGGAGTTGTGAATGGCGCTGAACACTGTGCAGTCATCAACGAACATCCCCATTTCTGACCTTATGTTGGAGGGAAGGTCATTGATGAAGCAGCTGAAGATGGTTGGGCCTAGGACACTGCCCCTTTCCCTCCTTTCTTAAATAGTGGGGTTAAATAGTTTGCATCGAGCAGGAGGGAGTGAGGGACAGTATATCGATGCTAGGGATGTCATACAATTTTACAGGGCATAAGGAAATCACTCAGTCTATTGCACCTGCGTCGGCTCACTGAGACCCGTCTTCTGTGCCTTGGTTCCCTGTCCTTTCTCCATAACTATTGACAATTCTCTCTTTCAAACTTTTTTATTTACATACAGCTTTATCAACTTGTGTTCTGACTTTTACCGATTTTACATTTGGCGCTCAAGCCTTTCATCTGTTCTCCTTTTAAAGTTTTATCATTTAGTGTATATTTCCTCTTATTATTTCTCCCAAAATGTACCCCCTCATAATTTTCCACCATTAAGTTATCCATTTGGTTTGGTGCTGTTCGATGATGGTAGTGGAGATTCGCTGTATGGATGTGGATGTTGGTGCTTTATATTAATGTGTGATGACACCTGCACTGAAGGATTGACTGTTCTAATGTGATCACTGCAAGTTCAGCAAAATAACTTGAGATTGCAGGTAAAAGTCTTTACCAGTGCCTAATCTACTTGAGACCTCTGCAGCCATACTCCTGGGATTGTGTAGAATGTAGTTATGGTTTATACCACTAGATGCTGCAGTTAGTAATGAGAAAATGTCCTGAGGGGAAGAAAAAACCCTTTTATAAATGCAACATTTGAGTTGCTAAAATGGTGGCTTTGACAACTGTAGATACAAATCTGCCATCTTTTGTATTATAGCCCTGGAAATGAGGTTTTAGGCAGTGTTGGACTTTGTAAGACGGACAATCAGCATGAATGCCAGGAATATAAATTCTACTCTGGTTAAGCTGTAAGCTGAATTTTTTAATATTGTACCATGTTTCACATTTGTGCGAACACTGCATCTTCTGAAAATCATGGGTATTTCTAGCAGTAGCTGGTTTGCACTTTACAGGGCAGGTGGAAGCAGGCAGCTTTTTAGGTAGCGTTAAAGGCTTTAGATATCGGGCTGCAGGAAAAAAAATTACATTTATAAATCTCTGAAACCAGTTTGTCCAAATTAGGTCCCACTGGAAGCATGTGCTTAATTGTTTAAAATTTGAACTGAGATGTAAAACTTAATATTTTCCGTAACCACGTTTGACTCAATAGTGATTTAAAAAAAATATATTGCATTTATATAACATTCCATTACATAAAAATGTGAGTACTTCACACTGAATGAGTTGCGAAGTGCATACAGCTACTTAGCTAAATATTCAAATTAAATGTTTTTTAAAGGTGCATTCTTAAGCTCCTAATATTTTTGTGCTTGTAATATCCTGCCAACCCTCACTGTCTTGGCTCACACATGAAATATTGCCACTTGAGCAAGGAACTAGAGGGTTCAATCGGCATCTCCAGGAAAGCGAAGGGGGGGAAATTGGCCAAGGAAATTCACAACATTGTCACGAGTGATGTAAAAAATGTATAGTACGGTACTTGGTTTGGAGGAGCATGTTATGAAGCTGTTGCTCTGTTCTTTTCCCTAGGATTCAGCACTGGAGTTCAAAGATTGCGCAGAGCGGACTGACCTCATGGTAAGAAAGTTTACTCTTTCTGCTTGGGAATGTTAATTTAGTTGTTGGTAATTATTGGTGTCCACAGTCCCACCATTTCATTTGTTTGACTTTTGGTGGCCATATTTAAAGATGGAGTTTCACCTTCAGGTTCCCTTTGCTCCCCCTTTGATCGTCTGAGATCAGCTTCAGCATCCGTTTTTCAGTCTTTGCTGATATTCATATTTAAACAGTGGGAGTTGCAAAGTCCGGATGGTGTAAGGTAGCTGAATTAAAATCTTGAAACTAGCTATTGAAAATTGTGCATCAGTGATCATCCACAACCTTCAAAGAAGCTCCCTCACCCCTTAAAAAAAATCCTTTTGGACATCACCATTTCATTGCATTATAAAATGCAGGAAACAGTACTGTCATTTATGTAGCAAAAACTGATACCAAAATGACACTGATTTTTCTATTTACTCTGGCGTGTCTGTTTCCAGCATTTTTAATTTGATACATAAATACTAAGCTTCTAATGCCTAGCACTTCCCAATCACACTGATGTTTGCCGTGAAATGCATTTTAAATAAAAAGTGCCTGCTTAAAGCACTTTGAAATTTCCCGATGTTTCTGAGAGAGCCGTACTGTAAATGGAGCTTCTGCAGGTTGTAAACAACATCGAAAACACTGCTGGGTGAGGCCCTACATAGAAGCTTGGAAATTATCGCACAGGTGAAGGCATTTAACCAATTGTGCCTGTGCTTATGCTGGCTGTTCACTGGAGCCATCTACTTTAGCCCATTTTCCTGTCCTCTATCCTTTTATATCCTTTTTCAAATCTTTATCCAATTCTATTTTAAATTATTATAATTTCTGCCTCAATAGCCATTTGCAGTAAAGCATTCTATACTGTAATATCCCTCTTCATTCTGCTAATCATCTTGAATATATGCCCTTTTGTTACTGATTCACCAACCAGTAGAAACAATTCACTATTTACCCTCTCAAAACCTTTTAGAATTTTGAAAACCTCTTATGACCGCAGCCTAATCTCCTCTCTGTCAGTGCAAAAAGCTATGATTTTTTTCAAGCCTTCATATCTGAAACCACATATTCCCGGCAGCATTGGCCTTATTGTGGAGTACTCATATAAAAGTGAAGCCCTTTAGTCGCGGGCAAAGGCTGAGCAAGTTTATCTAGTGATTCGATCAGGAAGATCCCAGGCTCTCTGTGGAGTCAGCTGGAGCGGTAGTACGGGGCACTGCAAATGGCCCCACTGGTCAGGGAGGGGAAAATCATCAGGGTTCTTGCTTGTAAATGCAATGCCGTGACCTCTGCTGGAACAGCATGTGTGAGGACCGAATCCGACTTGACTGATATCCAACATTTAGCCCTCAACCAACAGCACTAAAATAGATGATGTGGTCACTTCCCTCATTGCGGTTTGTGGGACCTTGCTGTCTGCAAGTTGGCTGCCTTGTTATGACAGTGATTACATTTAAAAATATTTCATCGGCTGTGAGCATTTTGGGATGTCCGGAGGTCAAGAAATGCACTATATAAATGCAAGTTTTTTTTTACAAAATAGGATCTTCAGTATGAAGGGGGACTGAACAAAACTACGTTTTTATGCTTTTTGTTCACACATCCAAAGGTATTCTAACTCTTAAAGCACAGTTTGGGCTTTTAAGCCCTATTGCCCCTTCCAACAGTTCGAATAGACTCTCCGTAAATGAGCTGCACCCCACATGGTCCAGGAGACTAGATCTTAGATGCTCAGTCCAGAGTTAGTGACTCCTATTTTGCAATAACATCTGGATCTGCTATCAATTGAAATGCAGAAAGATTGCATTCAGCACTGGATTGTGAGCAGTGAAATGACTAAGATGTTATTAAACAGTGATTCGAAACCTGGCAATATAACACAGACAACAAGGCAATATTGTTGTACACCAGCTGATCATGGAGACATTGCTCACTGGCGTTGGGGAGTGGAGCACAGTGGGGAGCAAGCTGGAGAGCAGAAATTCACCCTCACGAGAAGCGGGAGCTTTCCCGTTTAATACTGCTGGAAATCCGCTGAGCTGTGATGGCAGCTGCTTGTTTTTCCCCCGGGACAATTTCCAGTTAGAAGGCTATGGGAGATTTTATAAATTTTTGTTCAATTCGAAATTCCGGATAAATCAAGCATTAGGATTTTTTAAAGATTGACAAGAAAATAATTTACAGAACTTGCCATTCATGATCTGTTTGTAAGTCTCTCCCTTTCCATCCGGTGATGTATTAGATGTAGAAGGAAGTGACACACGCAAACAGTGGTGCATTCTGGGAATTGTAGTCTGGCAGTATGACAGTGATGTAATCTGTTCCCAGATAACAACAGAAAACGCTGGAAAAACTCAGCAGGCCAGGCAGCATCCGTGGAGAGAGAAAGAGTGTTGACGTTTCAGGTCGATGACCTTTCATCAGAACTGGGAAGAACTGGAAATCAAATAGATTTAAGGCCAGGGTAAAGCTGGGAAAAGGGGGAGGGGATAAAGGAACAAAGGAGGAGATGAAGAGACATTAAGAGACATTAAGAGATATGCAAGGCTAGAGGTGGTGTTAATGTGACAGATTAAGGCTGAATGAAGTGTGAAATCTACTGGCAGAATGAAGGACAGCTGCCAGCTTCTCGGAGGAAAAAAAAGGTGGGGGGGACAAATAAAAGGGTGGATAAAATAAAATATAAATGTGATTGGAGCTGAGGTTATGATCTAAAATTGTTGAACTCGATATTGAGTCCAGAGGGCTGTAGCGTGCCTAAACGAAAGATGAGGTGCTGTTCCTCGAGCTTACGCTGAGCTTCCGTGGAACAGTGTATTAGGCCGAGGACGGTGAGGTCAGAGTGGGAGTGAAGCGGTGAATTAAAGTGACAGGCCACCGGGAGCTCGGGGTCCCCCTTACGGACTGAACGGAGGTGTTCCGCAAAGCGGTCACCCAATCTGCGTTTGGTCTCCCCAATGTAGAGGAGTCCACATCGTGAGCAGCGAATACAGTATACTAAATTGCAGGAAGTACAAGTAAATCGCTGTTTCACCTGGAAGGGGTGTTTGGGGCCCTGGACAGTGGGAAGAGGGGAGGTATAAGGGCATGTGTTGCATCTCCTGCGCGTGCACGGGAAGGTGCCGGGCGAAGGGGAAGGGGTGCTGGGGGTGGTAGAGGAGTGGACTAGGGTGTCGCGGAGGGAGCGGTCCCTGCGGAATGCTGAAAGGGGAGGTGAGGGGAAGATGTGTTTGGTGGTGGGATCACGCTGGAGGTGGCGGAAATGGCGGAGGATGATCCGTTGAATGTGGAGGCTGGTGGGGTGAAAGGTGAGGACAAGGGGAACCCTATCGTGGTTCCGGGAGGGAGGGGCAGGGGTGAGGGCAGATGTGCGGGAGATAGAACGGACACGGTCGAGGGCCGTGTCGACCACGGTAGAGGGGAATCCTCGGTTGAGGAAAAAGGAAGACATGTCGGAAGCACTGGTATGGAAGGTGGCATCATCAGAGCAGATGCGGCGGAGACGGAGAAACTGGGAGAATGGAATAGAGTCCTTACAGGAGGCGGGGTGGGAGGAAGTGTAGTCCAGGTAGCTGTGGGAGTCGGCGGGCTTGTAGTGAATGTTAGTCAATAACCTATCCCCAGAGATGGAGATGGAGAAGTCGAGGAAGGGAAGAGAAGAGTCGGAGATGGACCATGTGAAGGTGAGGGAAGGGTGGAAATTGGAAGCATAGTGAATGAAATGTTCTAGTTCAGGGCGAGAGCAGGAGACGGCACCGATACAGTCATCAATGTACCGGAAAAAGAGGTGAGGGAGGGGACCCGAGTAGGACTGGAACAAAGAGTGTTCCACATATCCCACGAAAAGGCAGGCATAGCTAGGACCCATGCGGGTACCCATAGCAACACCTTTAATTTGGAGGAAATGGGTAGAGTCAAAGGCCCACTGTCCAGGGCCCCAAACACCCCTTCCAGGTGAAACAGCGATTTACTTGTACTTCCTGCAATTTAGTATACTGTATTCGCTGCTCACGATGTGGACTCCTCTACATTGGGGAGACCAAACGCAGATTGGGTGACCGCTTTGCGGAACACCTCCGTTCAGTCCGTAAGGGGGACCCCGAGCTCCCGGTGGCCTGTCACTTTAATTCACCGCTTCACTCCCACTCTGACCTCACCGTCCTCGGCCTAATACACTGTTCCACGGAAGCTCAGCGTAAGCTCGAGGAACAGCACCTCATCTTTCGTTTAGGCACGCTACAGCCCTCTGGACTCAATATCGAGTTCAACAATTTTAGATCATAACCTCAGCTCCAATCACATTTATATTTTATTTTATCCACCCTTTTATTTGTCCCCCCCACCTTTTTTTTCCTCCGAGAAGCTGGCAGCTGTCCTTCATTCTGCCAGTAGATTTCACACTTCATTCAGCCTTAATCTGTCACATTAACACCACCTCTAGCCTTGCATATCTCTTAATGTCTCTTAATGTCTCTTCATCTCCTCCTTTGTTCCTTTATCCCCTCCCCCTTTTCCCAGCTTTACCCTGGCCTTAAATCTATTTGATTTCCAGCTCTTCCCAGTTCTGATGAAAGGTCATCGACCTGAAACGTCAACTCTCTTTCTCTCTCCACGGATGCTGCCTGGCCTGCTGAGTTTTTCCAGCGTTTTCTGTTGTTATTTCGGATTTCCAGCATCTGCAGTATTTTGCTATCGTAATCTGTTCCCAGCTCTGTCTGTTTCCTCGCTTTCTCATTCTCTCCTGCCTCCCCTTTGTCCCCCTGCATGCCTCACTTCTCCCCACCCCACCTCTCCCCCCGGTCTCCTCCTCCCCCCCCCCCCCCCC
>CM059450.1:1232036-1394536 GCA_030390025.1 Squalus acanthias
CCCCCCCCCCAATCTACTGGGCATGTTGTCTTTGATTGCCCTGAGTCAGGAGCTTAATTAAAGTCTTTTACAATAAATATTGCTTTCCTTATGAAGATGGTCAGGGTCTGTTTGTCAAGAGATACATCAAACAGCCACGGGGGGAAGACACTTTAATTACAAGGAAAGGGCAAGTGTAAATTAAAAAAATTGGGGGAAAAAATGAAGTGGCTTTAGGCTCATGCAGTGATTCTATGTTTCTATGTTTCTTACCTGGAGTATTCCTTTAATGTAGAGGGCTTTTTCAGTTGGGTACTTACTTGTAATTCTGACAGAGCATCCCATCAGAACTGATCTATCTGTAATTGGTACAGTTGCTATGATACTTGTGTAAATGTCCCCAGGTTGGGTAGTTGAGTTCAGAAATGAGTGAGAGTCTAAGTGAAAGCTAAAACCATTGTAATCATGGCATGGGGTAAAAGAGCTTCAGGCTTTAGTCAAATCATAAGCATAATGAAGTCATGTAAAGTGAACTGCTTCCTACATCTCTAATGCTGATACTGAATTCCGTCTCTCTTATACTGTGATATTGTGCTATCTCTCAAATGCTGATACTGCATGCTGTCTCTCATAATGCGTGCCACCTCCCTGTAATACTGATACTGTGCCTAACTCCCATCTCTGTTACCTTTAAGTGCTTATAATTGAGAACTTCTTGGCTGGGGCTGCTCATTTTTAATGCAGTGTGGTGACAAAGGGGTTAATTTGAGGATTTTTTTTTAATATGTGACCTTAAATACAGCTCTATCAATTATCTTCCACCATCTGGTAATTGAGTCCATTTGGCTGAGGGGGTAGGGTAGGCAAGCTTGGTTTACGCTGGAAACTGTACCTGGGGAGCGGAGAATGCTATCAGTTAACCGTAGCTTTGCAGATAATTGGATTCGCAGGCTGCAGATGGACAAGTGAACCATCAGGGACAAGATGAACGGAAATTGCTTCATTGTGCAGGTTTGCCAAGTAGAATCGGGATCTTTATTCAGGAATGCTATTTTTTGAGAATAGTGTAGATATCCCCCACAAATGCTTTGCTGTACTGTCTGTTATGTGGAGGGAGGGGGAGGAGAAGGGGACCTTTCTGCTTTTGCAGTAGAAAAATTGGTTGGTGGAAATGAGCTAGTACTCGACCTTGCTTATTTCTACCGTCCAGTAGCTCACAGATCAAACCTTCAGAGGCTTGATGGATTAAGTATCTGCACCATGTTGACAAACGTGCATACTGCCTAACACATGTTGACACTGACAGATAAAATTGTGATGTTCCAAGGTCGTGATAAACTTAGAGTCTCTCGGTCCCAAACCTAATTTGAATAATTGCATGCAAACATGTTGAATTAGTTAATGTGTCTGATAGCATTAAAATCATTGCACCAACAGTCAGGCTGCAGCCCCCTGCCTTCTTGGTCCTTTGTAGCCTGATTGGCATTGTTATAGGTCAGCTAGGGTGTAGCCTGTCTACCCAATTGGCATTTGTATAGAGTGAGAGGATTTCAGCTCCGCAGTGAATAATTGGCATTACCAGATTCAATCCTTCGTATCCTGATTGTCAAGCTCATATTAAGGAGGTTTGCAGTCCTGCGTGTCAGCTTCCGACTGCTCTATGTTCATCTTGCAGTTAGAATTCTCTGGCAATGCTGAAGTGTCAAGTAGGTTTACATCTGATTGGAATAGTTATAATATTGCCTGTCCGACATTGCAAGATTTTCTCTCGGAAAGAGAAGACTGAGAGGTGACCTAATGGCGGTCTTTCAAATTATGAAGGGGTTTGATAGGGTAGACATAGCGAGGATGTTTCCACTTGTGTGGGAGTCCAAAACTGAGTCATAAGTATAAAATGGTCAGTAAAAAAATCCAATAGGAATTCAGGAGAAACTTCTTTACCCAGAGTAGTGAGAATGTGGAAGTTGCTAACATGGAGTGGTTGTGGCGAATAGCATGGATGCATTTAAAGTGATGCTAGATAAGTACATGAGGGAGAAAAGAATAGAATGTTAAGATAGGGTTAGATGGAGTCGGGTGGGAGGAGGCTCATGTGGAGCGTAGACCAGTTGGGCTGAATGGCCTGTTTCTGCGCTGTAAATTCTATGTAATATTGTATAGCATGTTGAATTTATAGTTTAGTGACCTGATTGGTATTGCATTGGGAAGGTTTGCCCTCCTGTATGGCTGCTATTTTAAGTGCCTCCAGTTTATTATATAGAATGGACTGATTGGTAATCTTTTGAGACTAAAGATCGTGACTTTTAAAAGTATTCTTTTTGCAATTAGTTTGTCCATGTGTCCTTGGGTCAAGACAGAAAGCAGAGAGTAGGGGTAAAGGGTAACTATTCACAGTGGCAGAAGGTCGGTAGTGATGTTCCACAAGGATCAGTGCTGGGACCACTGTTGTTCACAATTTATATTAACGATTTAGACTTTGGAATCAAAAACATAATTTCTAAATTTGCGGATGACACCAAATTGGGGGGGAATAGTTAATACTGCGGATGACTGCAACAAATTACTGGAAAGCAGAATGGGCATATAATTGGCAAATGAAATTCAACACAGATAAATGAGATATTACATTTTGGTAGGGAGAATAGGGAGGTCACTTATTACTTGGAGGGTGCGAGTCTGGGTGGGGTAGAGGAGCAAAGAGATCTCGGAGTACAAATACACAAATCACTAAAAGTAGCGACACAGGTTAGCAAGGCCATAAAAGAAGCAAACCAGGCACTCTGGTTTATTTCTAGAGGTATAGAATTGAAAAGTAGTGAAGTTATGCTAAACTTGTATCAAACCTTGGTTAGACCACACTTGGAGTACTGCGTACAATTTTGGTCACCATATTATAAGAAGGATATGCAGAGAAGATTTACAAGGATAATATAAGAACATAAGAAATAGGAGCAGGAGCAGGCCATTCGGCCCCTTGAGCCTGCTCCGCCATTCAATGAGATCATGGCTGATCTTCTGCCTCAACTCCATTCACCGGCCCTATCGCCATATCCCTTGATGCCCTTACTAGTCAGAAATCTATCGACTTCGGTTTTCAGTATACCCAATGACTGAGCCTCCACAGCCCTCTGGGGTAGAGAATTCCAAAGATTCACCACCCTCTGAAGAAATGTCTTCTCATCTCAGTCCTGAATGGCCTACCCTTTATCCTGAGGCTGTGGCCCTTGGTTCTAGACTCCCCAGCCAATGGAAACATTCTCCCAGCATCCACCCTATCAAGCCCTGTAATAATTTTGTATGCTTCAATGAGATCCCCCCTCATTCTTCTGAATTCAAGAGAATACAGGCCTAGTTTACTCAATCTCTTCTCATACGACAGTCCCGCCACCCCAGGAATCAATCTCGTGAACCTTCGTTGCACTCCCTCTATGGCAAGTATATCCTTCCTTAGGTAAGGAGACCAAAATTGTACACAGTACTCCAGGTGTGGTCTCACCAAGGCCCTATATAATTGGAGTAAGACTTCTTTACTCCTGTACTCTCATCCTCTTGTAATGAAGGCCAGCATACCATTTGCCTTCCTAATGGCTTGCTGCACCTGCACAGTCACTTTCAGTGACTCATGTACAAGGACACCCAGGTCCCTTTGAGCATCTGCATTCCCCAGTCTTTCACCATTTAGGAAATACTCTGCCTTTCTGTTTTTTCTACCGAAGTGGATAACTTCACATTTATCCACATTATATTCCATCTGCCATGTTCTCGCCCACTCACTGAGCCTGTCGAGATCCCCTTGAAGCTTCTTCACATCCTCTTCACAACTGACACTGCCACCGAGCTTTGTATCATCAGCAAATTTGGAAATGTTACATTTAGTCCCCTCATCCAAATCATTGATATGGATTGTGAATAGCTGGGGCCCAAGCACCGATCCTAGTCATAGTCTACTCTTTGTTTTCTGTCTGTTAACCAATTCTCAATCCATGCTAGTATATTGCCCCCAATTCCATGTGCCCTAATTTTGTTCACCAACCTCTTGTGTGGGACCTTATCGAAGGCCTTCTGAAAATCCAAATACACCACATCTACCGGTTCCCCTTTGTCTACTCCATTAGTTACATCCTCAAAGAACTCCAATAGGTTTGTGAAACAGGATTTCCCTTTCATAAATCCATGTTGACTCTGCCCAATCTTACTATTAGTTTCTAAGTGCCCAGTTATTGCATCCTTTATAATAGATTCCAGCATTTTCCCAACTACTGATATGTGAGGCTAACAGGCCTGTAGTTCCCCATTTTCTCTCTCCCTCCTTTCTTAAATAGCGGGGTTACATTTGCTATCCTCCAATCTGTAGGAACCATTCCAGAATCTATAGAATTGCGAGGGTATACCTATCAGGAAAGGATGAAACTGCTGGGTGTCTCTTCGCTTGAAAAACCTGGTGTTGTGCGACTTCTCTCATTTGAAAAAAGAAGGCTGAGGGGTGACCTAATTGAGGTTTTTAAAATTATATGAAAGGTTTTGATAGAGGGGACACAGAATGTTTCCACTTGTGGGGAAGAGCATAACTCGAGGCCATCAATATAAGATAGTCACCAAGAAATCAAATGGGGAATTCGGAAGAAACTTCTTTACCCAAAGACTGGTGAGAATGTGGAACTCGCTACCACAGGGAGTGGTTGAGGCAAATAGTATAGATGCATTTAAGGGGCAGTTAGACAAGCATATGAGGGAGAAGGGAATAGAGGGTTATGCTGATAGATTTAGATGAGGAAAGACGGGAGGAGGCTCGAGTGGAGCATAAACGCCAGCATGGACTGGTTGGGCCGAATGGCTGTATATCCTATGTAATCCTATGCAAGACTGCAGTAGGTCTTGTGCAAAGTATTACTGAGCTGTTGCTGTGGATTGTGATAGAATACAGTTCTTCATGGATCTGATTGCTCAGGTTTGTCTCCATTTTTTTTATAAATGCATGCCGAATCACACTTTTGTGAATTCCCCAGCTTTGCTTCTTCTCCTCTCCTAAAGGTGGCAACTCTTCCGAGGAGCTGGTTCTATAGATGTTGATAACCTCTCCAGTACCTTACTCAAGTGGCCAATCTTCATCTGGGTCTGGACAGTGAGTGCCATCAACCAGTTCACTGGGGAGGCATCAAAGCTGAGGCTGTTTCTGTTCTCACCTTGTGTTCACAAGCCGATATTTTCCAGCAAGGGTCACTAGGTAGCAAAGGTGCTATTTCCCCCTCTTCCCTGGCCCCCCCCCCCCCCCCACACTCCTCCCTAGCCCAAGTATGTGAAGCAAATTGTGGTGCATGAGCTGCTGCCCTGGCTAAGATCAAGTAACTTAGCACACCTGGGGAGCTAACCTGGGACCATGTCATCTATGTGCCTCATTTCCATTTGATACGGTTCCGCACAAGAGATTACTGGCTAAAATTGACGCTCGTGATTAGAGGCAATCTTAAGACCTCAGTTAGAGTGCTGTGTGCAGTACTGGGCTCCACAGTCTAGAAGGATATTGAGGCTTTATAGAGGGTACAACACACATTCACTAACCTGCTGCCTGGTTTGAGGAAATAGAAATATGTAGAAAGACTTGACAAGTTGGGGCTTTTTCATTAGTACAACGCAGATGACAGGGCAATCTGATAGAAATGTTTAAAATTATGAAAAGATAGGACAGGATAGATAGAATACTGTTTGCAGTTGTTGAATAGTCTAGAATAGGGGACCAAAGATATAAGATTAAATACAAGAGATTTCGAACACAGAGCAAGATAAACTAAAAGGGTATTTTGAGGCTGTGGAATTCAGTTCCAGGGTTAGTGGTTGAGGCAGAATGTGTCAGCATTCAAAATGTGATTGGAGAGGTGGATGAAGGAAAAGGAGATAAAGAAGTTTCCGATCAGAATGGGTAATGGGGTTCGGACTCCAACTTCTCACTCTGTATATGTGACCTGGATTTGGGAACAGAAGGAGGTATATCCAAGTTTCCAAATGACGCTAAGCAATGTGAATCATGAAGTGTGAAGAGAACAAACCATTGCAAAGGAAAATATAAAAAGCAAGTGGATAGAATGAGGGCAGATGCAGTTTAACATAGTATTGGATCGTACACTTCGGACACAATAATGGCAGGTGGGGTACAGCCTAAATGGTGATGCACTCAGGGATGTAGATGGAAGGGTTCAGGTACAAAAATCATTAAAAATTACTCTGCCGATGCAAAATGTGATGGAAAAAACGAATAGAATGCAAGGCTTTGTAAGAGGCATAGAATATAAATGTTAGGGGGTACTACTGCAGTTATACTGGGTACTGGCCACATCTCAATTGGAGTATTGTTTGGTTTTTGCCATCCTATGTTAGGAAGGGTACACTAATCTTAGAAGTCATAGAACGTTACTCACAAACCGTTTTCCTGCACCCAGCCAGTCTGGGCCCACGCTTCTGCTCACTCATTTCTTTTAATAATCATTTTCAAGCAACTGTCGAATGATCTTCTAAAACAAGTTAATGGACTCTGCTTCAGTAATTGTTTATGACACAGATATTCCACAGACTTGTGTGAAGAATTTTTTTCTAACCTCCCCTTTAATTCTTCTTGTGATTATTTTATATTTCTGGCCTCTTGCACTCACTGACCAGTGGAGACAATCTATTGCAATTTCCTTTATCATAACAATTTTGTAAACTTGAAGACCTACTAGCTCATCCCGTAACCTTCTCAGTTCGATAGAAAAAAGACCCAACTTCTTAAGACTCTTCATAATGTAGCTCCTCGTTCCTGGTGAAATCCTAATATCCAGCAATGATTCACCAAGATCATATCTAGGATGACGGAACTGCGCTATTAAGGGACCGGAGGCGAGGAGGTTCAGCGATGACTTGATTGTGATATTTAAAATGAAGATGACAATTGACGGGGTAGTTAAAGAGCAACTCTTCCTTCTAGGAAGGGAATCCTGAGCAAGGGAGACAAGATGCTGCCCTTGCAGCAATGGGTGACTGCCAAGTTGGAGTAGCTGCTGGCCTCTGTGCTGTCAGTGAATGGGCCAAGCCACTCGGCTGTAAAAAGAATACTGCCGACTGTGAAGCCTGGGACTGAATCTGTTTGACTGCTGATAAGGCGGATTAGATAGCACACGATTGGCCAGTGATTTCCTTACCTCTGCAGCTGAAGGCATGGACTAACTTAAGTAAAGCCTACTAGACTAAGCAGGGTGCTGTAAGGTAGCTGCAAAGGGAAGAACTGTTATATAAAAGCAGATGGCCTTTAAGTGATATTTGATAGTGAAGAACCTCTGCAAAGGTAGATTGATTGTGTATCGTGAAGCCTGGAAAGTTGTTGTTGTTATGGGGGCAGGGGGTTAATGTGGGCTAAGTTTATAGAGAAGGAGCGCAGTGACAGAAAAATTATCCTAAATAGTTTTTCTGTTATCAGTCATGGTCACAGGGATTACTCTGGGCTAGCATCAATGACTGACAAGTCTGGTGAGCTTCAACAAACTCTTGAAGGCTTCCTTGGGGTCATGAGAGAGCACGAATACTGAATTGGCATTCAGTCCAACAGTTGCTGTGAAAAGCTGCCTGCCTGAGATTGGAAAATGCTCATTGACATATGCTGCACAGTGGGTGATGCTGGCAAGGCTGCATTTATTGTCCATCCATGGTTGACCCAAGGGTATTAAGAGTCACAAATATAGTGTGGGATTGGAGTCACATATAGGCCAGATCAGGTAGGGTGGCAGGATTCCTTCCCCGAAGGACATCAATGACCCAGTTAGGTTTTTACGACAATCCGGCAGCTTTCATAATCACTTTTTTTGGTGCTAGCCCACAAATTACTAGATTTATTGAAAACAATTTCTTCTCATTTACTCTATCAAAACCTTTCATGATTTTGAACACCTCTATCAAATCGCCTCTTAACCTTCTCTGCTCTAAGGAGAACAACCCCACCTTTTCCAGTCTCTCCACATAACTGAAGTCCCTCATCCCTGGTACCATTCCAATAAATCTCTCTGCACCTTCTCTAAGGCCTTGACATCCTCCAGCTGAGGCCTAACCAGTGTTTTATAAAGGTTTAGCATTACTTCCTTGCTTTTGTACTCTTCCTCTATTAATTTGATCTCCTTACCTAAGGAAGAATATACTTGCAGGTACAGCAAGCAAATAGGAAGGCAAATGGTATGTTATTGCAAGGGGGTTGGAGTATAAGATAAGGAGGTCTTGCTGCAGTTATATAGGGCTTTGGTGAGACCACACCTGGAATGCTGTGTACAGTTTTGGTCTCCTTACCTGAGGAAGTATATACTTGCCTTAGAGGGGATGCAATGAAGGTTCACTAGATTGATTCCTGGGATGAGAGGGTTGTCTTGTGAGGAGAGATTGAGTAGAATGGGCCTAAATTCTCTGGAGTTTAGAAGAATGAGAGGTGATCTCATTGAAATGTATAACATTCTTAGAGTGCTTGACAGGGTAGATGCTGAGAGGCTGTTTCCCCTGGCTGGAGAGTCTAGAACTAGGGGTCATAGTCTCAGGATAAGGGATCGGCCATTTAGGACTGAGATGAGGAGAAATTTCTTCATTGTTTATTCTCAAAACAAAATGATTTCTGCCTCTCTTCTCTCTTTCCTCTCCCCCCCCCCCCCCCCCCCCCCCCCCCCCCACTCCCAACACCTCCATTTTGCCTTTCTACTTGGTGAAATGCCTGAGGCTTTTCCCTCTGCCCTCTTCTCTTCCCACCACCTCCATTGTGACTCTGATATGAACAAAGTCAGTACGTCTATATTTTTGAGCTCGGGTCTTGTTGCAACGAGATCATCTGTTAGATCTTGTATAGTTTCAGCATTTAGCTATGAGGAATTTGGGGGGTTTCAGTCAGAGGAAGCTGTGGAAAGTGACCAAGGCTTATTTTGTTTTTTCTTCCCTGTCATCTATTAATGTGAAAAAACCTGACCGCTGGTTCTGCGAGTACCTGTTGGGGGATGTAAGGTTATTGTGAAAATGTATCATGTTCTGACCCTCAGTTTTTGAGTTGACAAATTGTTTTTAATTTCTGACCTCACGACTTCAGTTTCGAATTGTTCCTGCCTTCATTACATACAGCTGCTTGTTTTTGAAGTTTGTCTTGAAAGAGTCCTTGGAGACAATGAACCTTTTGGGAAAACTCAGTTATTACGTGTTTGTCTATTTCTGTACCTTTTTATTGGGCGTGTATACCATTACTTTAACTGTTTTGGATTAAAACTGCACACCAGTTTTGGAAAAGAATGTGGTTTGTTCGAGATCTTGTCCAAATAGCTTAGGAAAGGCAAAAATTCAACGAGACTCCACCCACTAACTCGTCTCAAAATCTGGAAAATATTAGTCAAGTTCTTGGTTAAACACTTGCCTTTTACGTCACTCTATACAATGATTGCCGTAATTTTTCTTGCCGAATACAAGTCTTGTAACAGTTGAATTAATACATGAAACATCACGTCAATTTGTAAAATGTGAAGGGCTCAGTGGTGCAGAGTTGGGGCTCAGTGGAACAGAAATGGTAGGACCTGGAACCTGAGCTTATGTTGGAGATACCCACATATTTAATTGCCAATCTCTGATGTGGAGAGGCGCTGAAGAGAATGAAGTCCATCCTTACAAGAGGAAGAGGAAAAACTAGTGCGTGAGGCTCACTCTTGCGCATCTTCTAGGGGCTGTTCATAGGGCAGAGTTGGTTGGGGCTTTGCAAGGGCAATCTGTCCATCTTGGACGTCCAGAGAGACCTAGAAAAGGAAAATAAGCACAAATGTCTCAATGCATAGTTGAGGTGGTGGTATATAATGAGGCTGCAGCAGATTCTGGGAAGGCCGCAACTTAGATGAGTGGTTTGCGCTGTTAGTTGATGTGATGTGGAGTGATATGGTCTGAGTGCCCCATGCTTAGGAAAGGGAAAATCAGCCAGGGTTCCTGCTTCTGATATTCAGTTTGCTGGAAATTGTGCAAGTGTGGATGTTGGACAAGGTCATGCTTGGCTTTGACACCACTGTGGTTATGAAAGGCACTACATAAATTTCAAGTTTTCTCTTTCTGCGATTGAATAGCCCGCTGACACTCCTTTGTCTGGGCTTACACATGAAGAATGGCCTCTTTGGTGAGATACCAGAGGGTGACTGGTGCTCCAGGAACTGTACCAAATATGAGTCAACACCTATAGGAGAGAGGAGAGAAATATAAAATAAAAGGCAGCATTCTTTTAGCTGTAATCTGTAGCCATGCAGGAGTTGTATGTAAATACTGGCTTTGGCCAAGCAGAGTAAATTGTGAAAATCTGTTCAGGGTCATCTTTTATAGTTTCTAATTAACAATTATGACCAACTGGAAATCTAATGAGATTTCCTTCTTAAGTTTTTCTCCTCTCTTTCCCCCCCCCCCAGAAAATATTTAAAAAAAAGGGGTATTTTGCATTCGGTGGATGGAACAATGTAGCTGTCAGATTTGTGACTGTAAACCTACCGCACCTGGGTTGACCTCCAGAAGATGCATAATGAGACCCCTCCCTTGCGATCTGGCTGAGTGAAGCTTGCTCTTTAAGAGAAGAGCGAAAATATCTATTGAGACTCAAGTCTGCTGCTTCAGGGTAATTATACACCAGTCTGAAATCCTTAAGACCTGTTCTTTCACAAATGGCTTCCCTTGCCCTAAAATTGTAATTAAGTTGATTTTCGAAGGAAATCACACTAATTGCTGTGTCACTATCACAGCAGGAACTGCTACATTTGGGATGAAAAATAAAGCCAGATCCTAAATCTTCCACTTGTATTGCCAGATTCATCATCACAAAAAGCACAAAGGAAGTGTCCAAGTCCTGGAAGCAGTGGAGAGCAGGGCCATGCAGTTGATCTGTAGTGTCAAAGGACTGAGTTACGAAGAAAGCTTAAACTCTCTCTCGACCTTGAAAGGAGGCTAATGACAGACTGCCTGCCTCATAGTTGTACATAAGATGCAAAGTGGAATACAAAGTTCAACCATTAGTGCAGTACCAGAGGACAGAGGTCCAAACTAACAAAAGGAAAGTTCAGGGCAAATATAAGTGAGCACTCCATGCAGGTAATTTGTATTTGGAATGCACTTCCAGGAAGGCTAGTGGAGGTAAAACTGAAATTATTTGAGGCTCTGGGTGCTGTTATGGGGTCATGAAGGTTTCTGTGGAAAGATAACTAGATGGACTGAGCGGCCTCCCTCATTTGCACTTACCTTTGTGCCATTCGACTGCAGCAGAGCAGAGCAACAGCTTGTGTGGGGTTTGATGCAGCAAACCTGATGCTAATGTTCCACAACAGAGGGTAGGTTTCCTCTTTGATAGTGTAGGATTAAAAAATGACACTGTTCATTATTTAGGGGTGTGCTATTTAGGGTCTTTCAGGCATCTTGGGAAATCAGAAATACTTCCCTTCTGTGCAAGTTTAATAGAGACAAGTGAGAAGATTCCTTAAATGGATAATTGGTCTGAGTTTTTCCATGAAGTAATGATGCCTGGTTTGGGGACCAGAACACATTTTCAGTTGTTATACTCCATATACAACAAATTAAGGTAAGAGCACCTGTGGGGAAAATCTGGGGAACTCATCACCTTCCCAGAATTCTACCCTCTTCAGATGTTCCCTCCAGTTCTCGCTCCAGGAGTTGGCATCATTCAGAAGCCCCTGCTGCTTCACCATGAAAGAAGTAAGGTTTGCAGCAACACAAACTGCACCAAAAAATGCTCCGCATCCCTTGAAATTTTAGCAATTTCTTTCTGCATTAGCTGCAGTGAACCTTTCAAACAGTCACATCAAATGCATCTGGTGTTCCACACTGGACCAGAAGGGTCTGTCATAAAACATTAAGCAAAAGGATTTCAGATTTGTGCTTACAAATAAAATCTTTATATTTCAAAAATCTGCTATAACTTTTCACCCACTTTTGGACTATTGTAATGGTTTAGATTAGAATTCTTAAATATGATGACCCTTTAAACGGGCTGTTGTGTGGGTTGATTTTGATTTGTTCTGAAATGCAGCCTGCTGTAAGTAGGTCAACAAAAGGCAGGCATGTGTTCAAAAAGCATTAAGTAATTCCACCCCTTAAACCAGAGGCAGCCATGGCTTTTTTTCTGTTTACAACTGATTGTGGAATTATTTTGCCGTGCACGTTTCTACAGCTCTTATTTTACTTTATTGCATCAGTTGGGTGATACGATGGAAGGGCCAGTAATTACTGCATTGTACCTGGGTATTTAAGATAATAGGAAGATGTTACTTTGGAAAAGGCGATTGTGATTCCCCATATGGGAGATCCGTGCCCTTACCATGATTTTCCAAAGAGGTTTGTGTTCACGGGACAAATGCATCAGCTACGAGCAAAACGAAAATTCTTGCTTTCCGAATTCCGAGTTGAGATTTTAGCCTGGGTTTAAGGACACGTCACTCTGCTGCGCACGTTACATACAACAGAGATTCATTTGTAGCTTATCAGCATAAACACTAAATCCTAGTTCCCTTCAAAAAAAAAAATCAATATAATTTCACTTTGAACAACTTTGTAAAGAGCAGATTTGGCAATGGACAAAATGTTGTTAGTGAAACCTACTTGCTGTTAAGAATAAGACCTCTTTAAGGGCATGATGTTCTAGGCAGGCTCAATGTTCAGACATATTCCAGTCGGGCACTTCGGTTACTATTTTTCATGGTGAATTGTAATGACTAAGATACTTTAGGTAGCAAACATTTCATTTTTGGTGCTTTCTCATTACTTACTGTATTCTCTTTCTGTGCCTTATCGCCAACATTCCCATTAGAGCACGAAACTGGACTTGATTTTAAGCCCACCAACAATTCCTGCTCAGCAGTGAGAGCTGCTGCACGGTCCTAGTGCTCATCCAGTTGTACTTCATTTTAATTGAACCAACTGTCAACCAGACTTAGGCTAAAAATCCAGGTTGGCACATTAGTGACCAACTTACTGAACTATTACCAGCCCTAATTTTAGACTGATTAAATGAAAAAAACAGTTGCAATGGCACAGCAAGTAAACTGAGCACATAGTGTGGTGCTGAGCCATTCATATCGGCAATGCCCTAGGTTTGATCCCTGGCCTGTACTGATTTAGGTTCTGGTGACCGTGAGGGAAATGACTGTTGGCCTCAGTGTTCCCAGGCAATGAAAGGGGAAGAATTTAGATGCTGACTAGTGTTCCCTGTTGAAAGACTCTATTTTGTGTCGACATTAGGTGAGGGCAGGTTTGGGCTTGGCTACAGTGTCTCCGTGGTAAAATACCCTGCTAAATTAATTGTCTAGACTCTCACCTGAAGAGTAGCCAGCTGATGTAAGAGGACTGTCAATGCCCATGGAACTATACTCCAGTGTGACTCATTAGCTTTAGAGGAAGAGGGAGAAAGTTGGGAAGCCAATAAAGAACAATTGTAACAGTCCAGATGAAGGCATTTTTATCGGCACATCCTGTGGAAAAACTTGGTGTGCAATTTTACTTGCCTGGTTCCAAACAATAGCCTGTTACATGACCAATAAATGAACATTATTCACCTAACATAGTTATGAATCCTGAAGGCCCTGGCAGGGTGTAAATGGAAATGTTTCCCGAATGCAGCTCATACAGACAACTGTGAAAGAGACCTGCTATTTTAATTTTTGTTCAGAAAGCAATGGCCCGTATTTTACAGTTAGCGGCGAAGGGACGACCTTTGCCATTCACTACGCTTACAGCTGCCCACAGACTTTTTCTGGCTTTTGAGCAGCAACTTGCTGTCATTGGGTGTCTGATCCAGCGCAGGGCCCTCTACAGGGGATCTGTGTTTGTGTGTGTGAGAGCAAGCAACAGCGTTGCTCTTCAACCAATCAGACTGAAGAATTTTCACTGAGACATGCAGAGTCTAAAGCAGAAAGTATAAATTAGAATATTTAATTTATTGTAAAATCATGTACAGAAAGCAAAATAAAGAGAGGGAAAGAACGATGGGATTAAGAGAGAGATAAAAGAAACAAAGAGTAAAAAATAATTTAATTTAAAAAAAATCTCCCAACAATAATTAAATTCTGAAGGATTGAAACTCCACATTGTAAAATTAAATCTTCAGTGCTAGAGAAGTTGTTTGGCAATAATTAAGACTTATCACTCTGTTAAAAATTCACTTATACTGAACGCACCAGCCTTAACTTTTTCTGGTATGTTTAGTAGGTAACTGATGGGTAAGTACAGCAACTTCACGCCCTTGCGTGGATTTCAATGCCGAGTTTATCAGTGAGGTATCGGTATAGCGAAGCTTGTGGAGGAGCTGGGCAGATCGGATAGCAACTTCTGGATTTCTGCGTTTAACTGTAGAAGTTGCTGTCCAATTTACTCCATAATAACAGTGAGTGCTGTTAGCCTCACCATTATTCTTAACGTAAAATCTGGGCCATTGTTGTAACTAGTGTGAAATTATTGCAGGGCATGTCTCAGGCACAAGATCATCATGGCTCAAATTACCATTTACCTTAAGCAACCAATCAACTAAATGCAAATTCATCTAAAAGAACCAATGAAAAATGAAGACCTGGCAGAAAATTGACCAATCAAATCCCCCAATTTTCTTTCATAGCTACCATTAACACAACAGCAAGTATCACAAGACTGACTAGTTCATTTACTCAATTTTTTCACATGTTTTTGTCTGTCATTTTCCTCTTGCATTCAGGTGAGTGTGTGCAGTTAGAGATATTATTTCTAACGTAGTAAGCAACAACTTGCATTTGTGTAGCACCTTTAACAATACAATGTACCATGGTGCTTCACAAAGGAGAGAAACTGAGCGGGGGAGGATTTAGGATAGGGGCAGACTGAGTGGTAGAGGATTTAAGAGTATTGGCAAAGGCACAGACAAAGGGTAGGTTTCAAGATTTCTAAAGGCAAGTTTTAAGGTTTTTAAATGAAGATGGAAGTATCAAGATGAAGAGGTTTAGGAAGAGTGGGGCCAACACAACTGAAAGTTGTGCTATCGAGTGGTGGGGGAGGGGATTGGGATGCACAGTTGCCAGAGTTTGAGGACAAAAGGGCACTGGCTGGGATATAGGGTTGAAGGAGGCTCTGGAGAAAAGGTAGAATGAGGCCATGAAAGGATTTGTAAACAGGAATTTTGAATTTAGTGCCTTAAGAGATGAAATCATTGGCAGTTGGTGATGATGGATGAGCAAAACTTTGTACAGGAAGGATGTGGGTGGCAGAGCTTTGGACAAGTTGGGGTTTGTATAGAGATAAATTCAGGAGGCTTAGCAAAGCGAATATTTGAGAAGATGAGTCTTGAGGTAACGCAAGCATAGATGAGAGCTTCAGGGGTGGGCTAAGTGCAAGAGAGTGCAATGTTGTGGAAGTAAAGTGCTCTTAGTTATAGGTATAGGGTTTGAAGCTCAACTCGATCAAACAAAACACTGAGGTTGCGCACTGTGGTTCAGCTTAAATGACGAGCTGGGCAGAATGGAGTCAGAGGCAATTAAACAACAACAACTTGTATTTATATAGCGCCTTTAACGTCCCAAGGCGCTTCACAGGAGCGTTATAAAACAAAATTTGACACCGAGCCGCATGAGATATTGGGGCAGATGACCAAAAGCTTGGTCAAAGAGGTAGGTTTTAAGGAGCATCTCAAAGGAGGAAAGAAGGAGGAGCATGTAGCAAAGGCAGAGTGGTTTTAATGGGGGATTTTAACTTTCATATAGATTGGGATAAGCAGACTAGCACCTGTCAGAAAGGTAGTGAATTTTACACAGGATATTCGGCACAGAAACAGGCCATTCGACCCAACCAGTCGATGCCGGCGTTTATGCTCCACACGAGCCTCCTCCTGTCTTTCCTCATCTAACTCGATCAGCATAACCCTCTATTCCCTTCTCCCTCATATGCTTATCTAACCGCCCCTTAAATGCATCTGTACTATTTGCTTCAACCACTCCCTGTGGTAGCAAGTTCCACATTCTCACCACTCTTTGGGTAAAGATGTTTCTTCTGAATTCCCTATTTGATTTCTTGGTGACTATCTTATACGGATGGCCTCTAGTTTTGCTCTTCCCCACAAGTGGAAACATTCTCTCTGTATCCCCTCTATCAAAACCTTTCATAATTTTGAAGACCTCAATTTGGTCACCTCAGCCTTTTTTCAAGAGAAGAGAGACTCAGCCTGTTCATCCTTTCCTGATAGGTATACCCTCGCATTTCTGGTATCATCCTTGTAAATCTTCTCTGCATATCCTTTTTGAGTGTGTCCGGGATAGTTTTCTACAACAATATGTCCTAGAGGCAACAAGGGGGCATGCCCTATTAGATTTAGTAATGAATAATGAGCCAGATTTAGTTAACAGCCTAACTGTGCGTGAACATTTATCCAATAGCGATCTTAATATGATCAAGTTCAACGTAGCATTTGAAAGGGAGAAACGCGAAACAGCTACTAAGATTCTAGATTTGGGTCAGGCCGACTTCAATGGGATGAGCCAGAGACTGTCCACAGTAAACTGGGCAAATCTGTTCATGGGTGAAACGACAGATGATCAGTGGGAGATGTTCAAAAAAGAATTCCAGGTGATACAGAAACAGTTTCTACCCGAGGGGCAAGAGCTCTACTTGCCAAAAAAAAACAGCCATGGATGACTAGAGGTGAGGGACAGCATAAAACTAAAAGATAAAGCTTACAGAATTGCAAAAAATAGCACAGATCCTGATGAATGGGAAAGATACAAAGAACAGCAAAGGGTCACAAAACAGACAGTAAGAGCTACAAAAAGGGAGTATGAAAAGAAACTTGCAAGGGTTATCAAAATCAATACGAAGAATTTTTACAATTATATTAGGAAAAAGAGGGTAGTCAGGAGCAATGTTGGCCCCTTAAAAACTGAAAGTGGTGATCTTGTCAATGATAAGGAAATGGTGGATATGTTGAATAATTACTTTGTGTCAGTATATACAGTAGAGGAAGAGGATAGCATGCCAGAAATCCCAAAGAAACTAATATTGAATCGGGGACAGGGACTCTAACATTAATGTAAGTAAAATAATAATGAGGAAAATAATGGCACTAAAGAGTGACAAATCGCCAGGACTAGATGGTTTCCATCCCAGGGTTTTAAAGGAAGTAGGTGAGCACATTGCAGATGCCCTAACTATAATCTTCCAAAGTTCTCTCGATTCAGGAACCGTTCCTTTAGATTGGAAAATTGCGCATGTCACTCCACTATTTAAGAATGGTGAGAGAGGGAAACCAGGGAATTATAGACCAGTTAGCCTAACATCTGTTGTCGGGAAATTGCTAGAGTTTATAATTAAGGATAGGGTGACTGAACACCTCAAATTTTCAGTTGATCAGAGAGCCAGCATGGATTTGTGAAAGGTAGGTCATGCCTGACAAACCTGATTGAATTTTTTGAGGAGGTGACTAAAGTAGTGGACAGGGGAATGTCTATGGATTTTATTTATATGGACTTCCAGAAGGCATTTGATAAAGTCCCACATAAGAGACTGTTAACTAAGGTAGAAGCCCATGCAATTGAGGACAAATTATTGACCTGGTTAGGAAATTGGCTGAGTGGCAGGAGACAGAGAGTAGGGATAATGGGTAGGTACTCAAATTGGCAGGTTGTGACTAGTGGTGTCCCGCAGGGATCTGTGTTGGTGCCTCAACTATTCACAGAATTTATTATTGACTTAGATGATGGCATAGAAAGTCATCTATCCAAATTTGCCGATGAAACAAATATAGGCGGCATTGTAGGCAGTGTAGATGAAAGCATAACATTACAAAGGGATATCGACAGTTTAAGTGAATGGACAAAACTGTGGCAAATGGATTTCAATGTAGGCAAATGTGAGGTCATCCACTTTAGGTCTGAAAAGGATAGAGCAGGGTACTTTCTAAATGGTGAAAAGCTAAAAACAGTGGATGTCTAAAGAGACTTTTGGGGGAGGGGGGGGGGGCGTCCAGGTACATAGATCATTAAAATGTTGTGAACAGGTACAGAAAATAATCAAAAAGGCTAATGGGATGCTGGCCTTTGTATCTAGAGGACTAGAATACAAGGGGGTAGAGGTTATGCTGCAGCTAAACAAAACCCTGGTTAGACCACACCTGGAGCACTGTGACACGGCTGCCAATGGTGGAGCGATTAAAATCGAGGATGCTCAAGGCCAGAATTAGAGGAGCGCAGAGATCTCGGCGGGTTATGGGGCTGGAGGAGATTAGAGTTAGGGAGGGTCGAGGCCACGGAGGGATTTGAAAAGAAAGATGAGAATTTTGAAATTGAGGCGTTGCTTTAACCGTGAGCTGATGTAGGTCAGCGAGCACAGGGGTGATGGGTGAATGGGACTTGGTGCAAGTGTAGGTCAGCGAGCACAGGGGTGATGGGTGAATGGGACTTGGTGCAAGTTAGGACACGGCAACAGAGTTTTGGATGACCTCAGGTTTATGGAGGGAAGAACGTGGGAGGACAGCCAGGATTGCGGAGTCGAGCGATGTTCCGGAGGTGGAAATAGGCGGTCTTAGTGATGGCGTGGATATGTGGTCGTAGGCTCATCTCGAGGTCAGATATGACACCAAGGTTGCGAGCAGTCTGTTTCAGCCTCCAGACAGTTGCCAGGGAGAGGGATGGAGTCGGTGGCTAGGAAACTGAGTTTGTGCCAGGGACCGAAGACAATGACTTCGGTCTTCCTAATATTTAGTTGTAGAAAATTTCTGCTCATCCAGTACTGGATGTCAGACAAGCAGTCTGATAATTTAGAGACAGTGGAGGGGTCGTGAGAGGTGGTGGTGAGGTAGAGCTGGGTGTCGTCAGCGTACATGTGGAAACTGACACTGTTTTCGGATGATGTTGCCAAGGGGCAGCGTGTAGATGAGAAATAGGAGGGGGCCAAGGATAGATCCTTGGGGGACACCAGAGGTAATGGAGCGGGAAGAGAAGCCATTGCAGGTGATTCTCTAGCTACGATTGGATAGATAAGAATGGATCCAGGCGAGTGCAGTCCCACCCAGCTGGATGACGGCAGAGAGGTGTTGGAGGAGGATGATGTGGTCAAAGGCTGCAGACCGGTCGAGAAGGACGAGGAGGAATAGTTTACCTTTGTCACAGTCACAGGATGTCATTTGTGACTTTAAGAGCCGTTTCGGTACTCTGGCGGGGCGGAAACCTGTTTAGAGGGATTCAAACATTCCGGGAAAGATGGGCACGGATTTGGGAGGCGGCAATGGTTCAAAGTTTTTGATGGGTGCCAAATAAGCATTAGTCTTCCCAATGTTCAATTGGAAAATTTTCTAGCTTACCCATGACTTGATATCGGACAAGCAATCTGAAAATACAAGGAGTCGAGGCTGGTGATAGAGCTGAGTATCATCAGCATATATATGGAAACTTATCCCAAGCCAACAAATGATATTGCCACGAGGAAAAGGTGGAAGCCAAAATGGAATCTTGGTGTACTCCGGAGATGGCCATTTTAGGGTGGGAGGAAAAGCCATTGCTTAGGAACAAATAGGAGTCGAACCAAACAAGGGACAGTGGAAGAGGGTGGCTTGTTCAGCCGTGTAGGAGAGGTTAGAGCCACAGCAGTCTAAGCACAGAATAAGGCCATTTGGCCCATCGTTTGTGTTTTGTTAGAGCAGTCGAAACCTAACCCCTCTGCCCTCGAGGAGGGGTAGCTTGCCATTATCGCAGTCACAGGATCTTGTTGATAACCAACTAGGGTTGTCTTGGTGCTGTAGTAGGGCAGAAGCCAGACTGGAGGGGTTTAAACAGAGAATTTGGTGAGAAGTGACTGTGGAGCTGGAAGTATAATGTTTTGGAAAGGAAATCAAAGAATAATGGGCATTGTGTGTGTGTGTGTGTGCAGGATTTCTGAAACTTCAGTGTGAATTACCAGATCCAAATGTCTTCAAAGCTTTGTTTAAAGTGGTCTGTTTTACAAATGCAGTCTTCATACCTTCATATTTGAGGGCTTTGGTAATATCCTGTATTTAATCACTCCTTAGGCAAAGTAGTATTAGCTAATAAATAATTCCAAATGTTTTCCTGAAATATCGGGCCAGAAGCTGTTTTTTTTCCTAATCCTTCAGCCCTCTCTGCCAAAGCCTTTAAGTCTTATTTTATATCTCTTTCTCTCTGCAGCCTTTTAATTTTGTATAACTGTACACTGCCTTGCTCTGCAAGGTGGCCTTTGAAGGCATGGCATGATAGCATGTTAAAAAGGGCGTTTCATATGGCATTTCTAACTGAGATGCAGCCATAGCATTGTTAGAGGTGATACTGTAGAATATTGGAGTTATAGTGTAAGATCGCTCTATCCTTACTGATTAACTCTAAAACCTGGGTTCACATTCGGCTTAAAGTGAGTGTTTCCTCTGGGGTTGAGAGAGACCCGAGTGGCTCTGCTTTCATTCCACTGTTCCCATGCAGGCAGATGCATTGCTCCCAGGCCTTGACTAGTGCCACTGTGCAACCAGCTGACTGGAGGTCTTCCCTGAGCAGCTGGGCTTACTTTTCTTTCTGTCGGGAATTGGCTAAACTTTGCTTGTTGGCTCCTCCAGACAGCCTGGCTGAGACTGTGCATTATTGATGGGAATTTGTGCTCTTGAGCTAGGTAGTGTGCAAGGTTTATTAGCATTTTCTTTTGGGAGAATACATTAGGACACACATTGGATTCAATGAGACAATAAAATGTTCATAATTTTACACAAATAACCCAACAGTCAGTAAAGGAGGTGGTATTTTCTTTTTTAAGGCTGGTGGATAATCTGATGAATATTTTCCTACAAAAAGAATGTTTTAATGGTGAGAAAGAAATTGACTACATGCTGTTCCACTTTCATCTGTTACTTCTGTAGTTCTCTGCTTATTAAATTTATATTATGTGTGGAGCAGCCCCATGGAGTTCGGATGTTCTAAATTCACTTCAGTGTTCTTCAATCCTGTCCTAAACTATCTTCCAGAAGCAGAATCTTTGATCTGTTGAGCTACATATGAATTTCAAAGAAAATAGTGTGCTGATGGAATGTTCTTCGTAATGGAATAGTGAATTAAGTGTAAGATCACACTTTTCCATTCATTATCGGGCCTTAACAGTGCATGGTCCCATGGTTTTAAAATTTATTTACACTTCAGAGGGAGCTTTGCTGTGCATCTGGCTCGTCCATCCCTGATTTGGAATGCTTGATGTTGCATTGGGATCCCAAAATGAAAAAGTATTCTGTTGCCAGTATTGACGCACCTCTCAAATTCACATAAAAAGAACCTGTACAGAAAATAATCCAGGCATGTGCGAACCTGGTAGAATGTTTCTAATTGAGGGAGGATTACTTGGAGTGTTAAAGAGGAGAGTGTGTATAATGTACTTTTCTCACTTTGCCAAAAAATGGAGTTTTTTTGAAGTCCTTTTCCTGAGAGGAAATATTTTAATTTGTGCCTGTTGTAAAGCAATGTCATGGAGACCTGCCAAATAAAAGCCTCAAATGCCTACGGTTTCCAGCCAGGGGAGACACCATACAGAGACCGACACAGCTGATGTTTTTCGGTCGGTCTCTAGCCAGCTGTTCGACAGTAAGAAGGGATCGGCATCCTTTTTGACTTTGGAATGCCAGTTCTAGCAAACCAACATCATTGAGAAGTTCATTACCAGGCAGTGCATGGGTCCCAGCCAGTACGGAAAGTTTCAGGGACTCTTCTGATCATCTCTCGTAATGGTGTCTGTCTAGAAATGGACCTTTGTGGCATTTTTTAATCAAATAGATTTTCTTCCTGGTTGGAAAATGTGCTGTGACCAGTCTAATTGAGGCTGCCTTAGAAAAGGCACATAGAAACATAGAAAAATAGGAGCAGGAGTAGCCTGCTCCGCCATTCAACATGATCATGGCTGATCCTCTGTCTCAATACCATATTCCCGCTCTCTCCCCATACCCCTTGATGCCTTTTGTGTCTAGAAATCTATCTCTCTCCTTCTTAAATATATTCAGTGACTTGGCCTCCACAGCCTTCTGTGGTAGAGAATTCCACAGGTTCACCACCCTCTGAGTGAAGACATTTCTCCTCATCTCAGTCCTAAATGTCCTACCCCGTATCCTGAGACTGTGACCCCTCGTTCTAGACACCCCCCAGCCAGGGGAAACATCCTCCCTGCATCCAGTCTGTCTAGCCCTGTCAGAATTTTATACGTTTCAATGAGATCCCCTCTCATTCTTCTAAACTCTAGTGAATACAGGCCTAGTCGACCCAATCTCTCTCCTCATACGACAGTCCTGCCATC
Source organism: Squalus acanthias (assembly GCA_030390025.1). NCBI lineage: Eukaryota > Metazoa > Chordata > Chondrichthyes > Squaliformes > Squalidae > Squalus > Squalus acanthias. The sequence continues at coordinate 1,254,315 of CM059450.1, forward strand.
CCAGGAATCAGTCTGGTGAACCTTCGCTGCACTCCCTCTATGGCAAGTATATCCTTTCTTAGGTAAGGAGACCAAAACTGCACGCAGTACTCCAGGTGTGGTCTCACCAAGGCCCTGTACAACTGTAGTAAGACATCCTTGCTCCTGTACTCAAATCCTCTTGCAATGAAGGCCAACATACCATTTGCCTTCCTAACTGCTTGCTGCACCTGCATGTTTGCTTTCAGTGACTGGTGTACAAGGACACCCAGGTCCCTTTGTACATCAACATTTCCCAATCTATCACCATTTAAATAATACTCTGCCTTTCTGTTTTTCCTACCGAAGTGGATAACTTCACATTTATCCACGTTATACTGCATCTGCCATGTATTTGCCCACTCACTCAACTTGTCTAAATTGCCTTGAAGCCTCTTTGCATCCTCCTCACAACTCACAATCACACCTAGTTTTGTGTTGTCAGCATACTTGGAAATATTACATTTGGTTCCCTCATCCAAATCATTGATATATATTGTGAATAGCTGGGGCCCAAGCACTGATCCCTGCGGTACCCCACTAGTCACCGCCTGCCACCCCGAAAAAGACCCATTTACTCCTACTCTCTGCTTCCTGTCTGTTAACCAATTTTCAATCCATGCCAGTATATTACCCCCAATCCCATGTGCTTTAATTTTGCACACTAACCTCTTTTAAGTGGGACTTTATCAAAGGCCTTCTGAAAATCCACATCCACTGATTCTCCCTTATCTATTCTACCAGTTACATCCTCAAAAAACTCCAGTAGGTTTGTCAAACACAATTTCCCTTTCATAAATCCATGTTGACTTTGTCTAATCCCGTTATATTTTCTAAGTGTCCTGTTATCACATCCTTAAAAATAGACTCTGGCATTTTCCCTACAACTGATGTTCGGCTAACCGGTCTGTCGTTCCCTGTTTTCTCTCTCCCTTTTTTAAATAGTGGGGTTACATTTGCCACCCTCCAATCTGCAGGAACTGTTCCATAATCTATAGAATTTTGGAAGATGACAACTAATGCATCCACTATTTCCATGGCTACCTCTTTTAGTACTCTGGGATGCAGATTATCAGGCCCTGGGGATTTATCAGCTTTCAGTCCCATTAATTTCTCCAGCACTTTTTTTTACTAATACTAATTTCCTTTTAATTCCTCCTTCTCACTAGACCCTTGGTTCCCTAGCATTTCTGGGAAGTTATTTGTGTCCTCTTCTGTGAAGACAGAACCAAAGTATTTGTTTAATTGCTCTGGCATTTCTTTGTTCCCCATTATAAATTCTCCCATTTCTGACTAAGGGACCTACATTTGTCTTCACTAATCTTTTTCTTTTTACATACTTGTAGAAGCTTTTACAATCTGCTTTTATGTTCCTTGCAAGTTTACTCTCATACTCTCTTTTTCCCCTCTTAATCAATCTCTCGGTCCTTTTTTGCTGAACTCTAAACTGCTCCCAATCCTCAGGCTTTTGCTACTTTTTCTGGCAACTTTATATGACTCTTTGGATCTAATACTATCCTTAATTTCTTTTGTTAGCCATGGTTGGGCCGCTTTTCCTTTTGTGTTTTTGTGCCTGAAAGGAATGTATAACTCATGCAATTCATGCATTCGTTCCTTAAATGTTAGCCATTGCCTATCCACCGTCATGCCTTTTAATGAAGCTCCCCAATCTATCATAGCCAACGCACTCCTCATGCTATCGTAGTTTCCTTTGTTTAGATTTAGGACACTAGTTTCGGATTGGACAAATAGGAAAATCTCAAAGTACTTCCCCACAAAATGGAAGTCCCTTTGATTACAGCACTAATGACCTGTTTTATAATGCTGTTGCTCGTTCAGTTCCTATGCCATCTCTCTATTATTCCATCTCCTTCAGTAGGGCAAGACAGTCTATGCCAATGGTGGAGTGAAGTAAATTGGGGCTGCGCAAAAGGCCAGAATTGGAAGAGTGCTGAGATCTCGGAAAGTTGCAGGGCTGGAGGATGTTAGAGATAGGGAGGAGCGAGGCCATGGAGGGATTTGAAAACCGGGATGAGAATTTTTAAAATCATGGTGAGGCAATGTAAGTCAGCGAACACGGGATGATGGGTTAGGATACGGGCAGCAGAGTTTTGGAGGAGCTCAAGCTTAGAGGCTATAAGGTGGCAGGCCAGCCAGGAGAGCATTGGAATAGTTGCGTCTAGAGGTAACAGGCATGGATGTGGGTTTCAATAGCAGATGAGCTGAGGCGGGGCAGAGTAGGAAAATAATACGGAGGTGGAAGTAGGCGGTCTTGGTGATGGAGAGGACATGGGGTTGGAAGCTCAGCAAAGAGTCAAATGGGATGCCAAGGTTGCAAACAGTATGGTTCGGCCTCAGACAAATAAATCTAAGCATAAGTGAACAGAGATCTGTATTGGGGGCTGCGTGTGACTTGTGGGCCGTAACTTGGACGTTCCCAGCCTATGCGAGCAGTATTATTTTTGACAGGGCTGGTTTCCCACCCCTAGTTAAAGTACTTTACTACATTGTGGTGCATTCATCTAAATGTCTGAGAACAAGGACTGTTCAGTTAAGGCAAGCAAGTTTGACTGATGCAAAGATGTGTAAATGGAATGGGTTGGATGTAGAACATGCAGTATCTCTAGGTAGGATGGGAGGTACTAAAACTCGTCCTATGGTACAGAAATGCACACAGTTTATATAACAGCAGCTTAGGATGGAGCCAATAATGAAATGGATTAGTGCAAGATGATCAAGTCTCAACACACCAAACTTCAAAGCTGTTGATCTGAGGGCTGTGTTCAGGTTAATTATAAAATGTGCACATGAATGGCCATTTTTCTTCTAACTACACTGTTGAGCATTAGCTACAATATGGGTTGTTTGCACCCAATGTTTTCATGCTAAAGTCTCAACATCATATATGAAGATCCTGTCCATTTGGCTCAGTGGTAGGTGTCTCCTCTGACTCAGAAGTGGGTTCAAGTCTCACTCCAAGGACTTGAGCACAAAATCCAGACTGACCCTCCCAGTGCAGAACTGAAGGAGCGCTACACTGTCTGAGGTGCCGTCCTTTGGATGAGACTTTAAACCGAGCCCCCGTCTTCCCCCTCGGGTGGACGTAAAAGATCCCATTGCACTGTTTTAGTAAGAGCAGACGAGTTCTCCTGGTGTCCTGGTCCATATTTAACCCTCAACCAACACCCCTTTTAAAAAAAATCTGCTCATTTCTCTCATTGCTCTTTGTGGGACCTTGCTGTGTGCAAATTGGCTGCCGCATTTCCTACAAGTGACTACAATTCTAAAGTACTTCCCTGGTTGTAAAGCACTTTGAGATGTCCTGAGGTCAAGAAAGGCTGTATAAATGCAAGTCTTTCTTTTGTTTCTAGTATAAGTGGCTTGTTAGACCACTTCAGAGAGCAGTTGCAGTCACATACAGGCTAGACTGGGTAAGGACAGCAGTTTTCCTAACCTGAAGGACATTGGTGAACCAGTTGGTTTTGTTTACAACAATCCGACAGCTTCATGCAAGTTTTTTATTGAACTGAATTCAATTCATGCTATGGTGAGATTTGAACACTCATTCTCTGGAATACTAGTCCAGTAACATGACCACAACATGATCATACCCATTGAGGGAAATGTCAGTTGTTTTTAAAGTTGATTTGTGTACACGCAGATTAATAAGCACTGATCAATATCATTTGCTGAACACTGGTATAAGTTGCTCCTGTAGGTTAGAAAATCAGACAGTAAAATGATGTTTGTACTGCTTTGCATTAACTTTTACACATGCTTTCTCTCCCTCCCCCCACACTAATAAGTTCACATTTTTTTGTGGATGCAGTAGCTTTGCTTTCACGTTTTATTTAATTGCAATTTAGTAATCATTCCTAGTTGCTAATTCACCACCTTGGGTGTGATTGGCAGTCTCCGTTGCAAAAACTGTTTTTGAGGGGAGTAAATGGCCTTTCAGCTCTGGGACCTGGGGTCGAATTCAGCCCAGGCTCATGGGATGAGAGTCACCTCTATCCATTGGATGTCAAAGTCCTATGTGAAATGAGTTTGGGTAATCTTGACCTAGAAACTAGTGGACATGAACCCAAAAATACCCTTAATTTGGCACTAATTATATTGGCAGTCTTGCTCAGAGAGGCCTGAGGATGGCTGATGTGGAAAATGATCAAATGTTACCATGGGTGTGGTAAGGAGTGCTCCAGCAGAGAGTGTTTGGCCTTGCCCCTGATGACTGCATGCTTGATGCTGATTGAATGCCCGAAGTGTTCTGTTCTTGGATAAGAATAAAAATGATGCGGAGATGCCGGTGTTGGACTGGGGTGGACAAAAGTGAGAAGTCGCACAACACCAGGTTATAGTCCAACAGTTTTATTTGAAATCACAAGCTTTCGGAGCGGCTGCTCCTTTGTTCACTTCACCTGACGAAGGAGCAGCCGCTCCGAAAGCTTGTGATTTCAAATAAAACTGTTGGACTATAACCTGGTGTTGTGCGACTTCTCAAGAATAAAAATGGTTTGGGAGGAAACGGTTCAAAGAAAGAGTAAGTGACGTGATTTACTGTGATGACCTATGTAACAGTCTATGTTCGCACTGCCATACACTCACCTTTAGTGTATGTTGTGATATTAAACCCCTCATAAATCACTGAACAGCAAAGCTGCATTAATTATATTCAGCATTGTGAGCTGCTAGGAGATGGGTCAGTTTCTAAATATAGAATCCAAACCATCTGCTCTTTAATTGACTTCAGGAAGAGGTAAAAGTACTGCAATCTGTTCCGAGAGTCGAAGGAAATGGGAGGAGAAGGGGGGTGCACAAGGTCCACAGATGTATTGTGACCAATGCATTAATGTAACTTTTAGCAGTGGAGCAAATGAGGGTGTGCTGGCAAATTCTTTGCTTATTGGTACACGGCAGTCCAAGGTTTCACTTATATTGCAGGTTTGCCACCAATGGGTGTTAACGCCGTCAGCAATAAACAAGAAAGCGTTGTCGCCGCTGGAAGCAACAGGCACCAGCAAAATAAATGTTTTCAATTGGAGCCTGTGGCAATTAATCATCTTAAAATGGTTTGTTGTAGGAGGAAGCGGCCATGTTCATTTGGATGCTGGCTGGCGGAGTAGCTGAAGAATCCAGACTGCATCATACCGGCAGGCACAGAGCAGTTAAATAGTCACGAGCAGTGACTATTAATGTGGAGCAGTTTCTGCGTCACTGGGATTGGAAGCTGGTAGCACAGAACTGCATCAGGAATCAATTCTCCAATACAGTGTGCTGCCTTCTATAACACAAAAAAATAATTGGGCTATTTAGCGAATGCTCAGTGCAGATTTTCTTGGTAAATAAAGTTTTATCGTAGTACTAAATTTTACCAGCAATACCGTCTTGCAAATAAAAGATCTTTGACAAAAACATCTTGTACTGCTTTGGCTCGGGTGCCTTGCATTTACTAATAAATCTGCTGTATACTGTGTAAATACAACGCTGCTGTACAGCAACACTCTTCCTGTAACATGTACTTACGGAAGTTAGAGTTTCACAACTTCACTGTTCCAAAATCAAGTTTTTACAGGAATATTTTTTCTTTTCAATTTTCTGCCCTCCATTCCTCAAGCCTTTGCTCCATGTGGGGATAAGGTTTCAAGGGTGCTTACTGATCATCTGTCTTGACAGTGAGTGTTGGCAGACCATTTGACCAGTGGCACATAGAGCCAGATTCTGCCCTCATCTAACATCCACACGCAGGAGCTTCCATTAGTGGTTGCTAGGTAATAACCAGGAACAGGAAACTTGATTTTTTTGCCCTTTCCCTCCCTAACTTCGAGTACTGAATTTGCTATTTGGCCTGCGATTGGCTCACTTAGCACTGACCAGGGATTGAACCTGGGACTTTCCTGGTCTCTGTGGAAGGGTGTCGTATCTGCACCAAAAACACACACACGACAAATCTATGACATTAGCATTGAAAGTTGTAAATTTATTTAATTATATATCGTTAAAGAATTTTGTCCCCTTATATTTGTCGCTCTGTCTCACAATGTTTGCTAGTAAAAATGGTAGCTAGCAACTTGTTCTGAGACTTTGGTAACTCTAATGCTAAGAGATAAAGGTTACCACGGGGACTTGAACTCCAGTTGCCCCCCTCTGATACCAGGGTAAGAGTGGAACTGGCATTTCACCATTCTGTACTGCATTCCTAGAATCGGTTAGGAAGGGTACAGATCAAGAAGTAACAAGATTAAAATAAGTAGAAAGTGGATAGAAAGGAAATGTGATCGAAGTGGTGTAAAAATAGAAATGAGGGTCAGGCAGAATTTTCTGGAGCCAGGGACAGTGGTGATGCATTAGGAGGATGTTCATTTTTTGAGCATGCCAGGCCAAGTGAGAAAACAAAATAATTCATACATTGTGCAGTCTTCACAAAAGTCCCTCATGATTTCAGATTTTGCTAATGCAGCCATATCTCAGACTTGATGTATTTCTATTACTGCACGGTCCTATTCAGTAGTTTGACACACAAAAGCATATTATCTAGAGGAAAACTATATTTCAAATATCAGGGGACACGTTAAAAATAGGGAAGTCAGGTGGAACTTTTTCATCCAAAGAGCAAGAGAGTTGTAGTGAAAGTTACCAGTTAAGGCCCTTGAAATGGGAGGCATAAGTAGACTCGAGTGACAATTTGGGTGTGTTTATGGAGAGAAATGGTGAGAAAGTGGATATATGCAATATATAAAAAAGCTTATTGAAATTTGTTTGAGTGTATTGGTCCTAATGACCTATTCTTTTTCTAAATGTTCTTGTGTTAAGTTGATGTGACGTTTTGAGGGAGGGATTGCCAAATTTCCTGCTTACTCCATTAACACTTTTCATCTTGGGTATTTAGTTATGAAAAGGCTAACGTGTTACCAGCAATTTGATCTCTAGGATATACTGGAGAATGGCAGAAATCCCTATTTGGATGTGCACTGTAAATATTGCAAACTGTTACTGAAAAAATAATACTCTTTCTTATTGCTCTCTTCTGTTATCAACTGCTTAAAGACAGACAACATCTGTGATTAAAGCAAATGTTCCTTTGACAGGAGAAAAAACAAATTGTTTATCGAGAATGCATTTCTTTTTAGCCATTCCTCTTTATTTCAGTTGAAAATTCGGTTAAAATTCTCAACCATTTTTGAGGCTTATGTATTTTTTTAGAAAAGACTTGGAAGCTTGTGTGTTTGGAGGTAATTTTTGTTTATTAGAGATTATACCAGTTGGCACACTCACTAATAGTACACTAAAGGGTAAATGGAAAAATGTGCAACCCAGCCTATTATTTTCTGTTAAGTTGAAGAAGCAGAAAATTTACCCTGAAGTGCTTTTAAGATGGGAAAGTAACTGAGCAACAATGCAAAAAGCAGTGTGAGGGGCTGTGAATGGGCAAAGGCTGCCAAGGTGGTAACAGTGGGGGTTGAAGCTTGATGGTTTCAAAGGAAGCCAAGGGTATTTTGTGCCCCTTTACCTGGGCTGCCTATCCCACTAGGCTGCTACCTTTACAGTCAATGAAGTACTTTTGAAGTGTAGTCACTCTTGTACTGTATGAAGTGCTGCAGCCAATTTGCACACCGCAAGGTCCCACAAACAGCAATGTGATGATGACGACCAGATAATCTGTTTCTAGTGACATTGTCCTGAGGGGGCAGATGGGGCCTTGGTTTAATGTCTCATCTGAAAGAAGGCACTTTCGACAATGCAGCACTCCCTCAGTACTGCACTGGGAGTGTCCGCCTAGATTTTGTGCTCAAATCTCTGGAGTTGGACTTGAACCCACAACCTTCTGAGTCAGATGTGAGAGTGCTACCTACTGAGATAAGGCTGACACCTATACTCTTGGTTACAGGTCTATCACTGCTGGTGGTAGCGGTTGGAGCAATTTGAGATGTGAATTAGCAATATTGCACAAAAAGCCCCCCTCTCCTCGTCGTTGCCCTTCACTGCCTTGCCCACATGCCGCCTCTTCATCTGTAATTCTTGACATTGAGTGTTCAGTAGAAGGCACCACAGACAAGCCCATTCCTAACATTAACTGGGACCAGTTGCTGGAGCCAGTTACACTGCCCCTATGGCCCCCGAGATTAGGTATCTGTTCAACTCAGATGCAATAGGTTTGAAGAATGAAGATGACCTTGGCTGTTAGGTAATCTATCTTTACCCATATTTGGGTGTTGGACACTATGATATTTCACTGGTTTTGAGGAATTGATTGTTACTTTCCTAAAACAGAAACCTTCGGTTATTAAAGTTTGAGTGTTGAGTAATTGGATGAATTTTGAATTTAGTATGAATGCAGTCTGTAGTGTAAAACAAGTCTGAACTGATGCTAGGTAGACACAAGCTAATCCTTCAGCGTGATGTGCCTGTGTCTTGCTGAGAGTTATGCATACCATTTTTTGTTGGAAAAAATGGGGCGATCACAGTTTTGGGGAGGGAATTTCAAACATTTGGTTATAGGAGTGCTGTATACTATTTTCAACAGTCCTGTGCAAGTAATACAAATGAGTTGTCTGCTTTGAAAAAGAAAGACTTACATTTCTATAGCGCCTTTCATGACCTCAGGATGTCCCAAAGTGCTTTGCAGCCAATGAAGTACTTTTGAAATCAAAAGGTTTCCCAGTAACTTCAGAGGGTTGATGCCCTTTTAACTCTGGGTGAGATCTGAGATAGACTTCGTATGCTATCTGAGGCATTGACATCGCACTGAGTTCAAATCACCATTTTTGCCCACCTGGTTATTTGTTGAAGGCAAATGCAAGCTGTTCATCCCTACACTAGAATTCATTGTTAGTGTCCTTGTATAAGACACTCTAATACAGTGAATTCTGCTTGCATTTATACAAATATATATGTGTCTGAAACGTAGAAAATACTGAAGGCAGTTTGTAAAGAGAAAAACTAAGCAGAAGTGGAACTTTCAGCTGTGTGCATAATGTAAAGGCAGAGATGGCGTTGAGAAGGTGCAAGTTGGCATTCTTGGTGATTGCGATATGGGGTTTGAAGCTCGTCTGGAATTCTTGCAGTAATGCTGTTTTTTTAAAGCGCCTGAAAGATGCATAGCTGGAAAAATCTTTACGCTTCTGTAACAAATGTGTGGATTTGCTACCATTTTTTTTGCACTTTTATTTTTGTTTCCATTGCCTTCCACAGCTCCCTGAATTGGCCAGAAGAATCAAAATGTGTGTATTGGGTATTCTGCCTTTAATTCTCTGAGAACTGATGATGCAGTTGGTACAACCAGTGTCTAACTTGAGCCACAGACCTGAAGGTCCCATGTTTGATTCCTGGTCTGTGTTGATATGGCTGATCTCGGCCAGGTTGGCAGTACGGATGCTACAGTTGACCTCTGCCCCTGTGAGTAAGGGAATAGCCTGCTGATCTACTTCACAGTCTAGGCTCATAACTTGAAGAATAGCCACAAGGGCAGTTGGTGGCTAAGGAATTAGATTGCAGTCTTCAGGGGAGTAAGGAAGAAAATTTGAGGGTGGGGGCGGAGAGGCAAAAATCACCCTCTTGCTGTGTATATTAGTTTTTTAAAAAACATTTCTCTTAGTTGAACTGTTGATTTACTTCAGATTCTGAACCCCACCCATCTTTGCTTTTCTTTAAAAAAAGAGCGCACACAGGTTGAGTGAACTGCTGTTGTGCCAGTCAGAAATTCCCTTCAGGCTGAACTGTTGCTCACAGCAGCACAGGTGAGGTGGGAGTTGCAAGGGAGAGAGAGCTGCACCTAAAAACGAGACAGGAAACTAGAGTAAACCTTTCAACCGACCTCCTTTCATGTGTGCCTATAGTTGGATGACTTTGTGGTTGCCGTAATTGAGTGTAAATCTGTTCAAAATGCAAATGATGTATCTCTGGGTGAGTTTGTTTTTGATCTGAAAGATTCCTCAAAGTTTGAAGCAATTTATGGCAAAGATGAAACAGCTTTCAGTGAGTGTCTCTGGTTCAGGCAATCAGCTAACTGTGATGGTACAGTATTATCAGTGATGCAAATTACCAAAAATGTAGTTATCAGAAATTAGTATGCAATCATAGAAATTGTGCATAAATTTGGTGCTACCATTGAGTTCTGTTTTTCTGCTGTAGATATCAAAAATTGTTGCTGTAAAGTAGGTATTGTGCATTGTAGGGATTTCTGATGCTGAAGTAATTTCTAGCCTTGAGTGTGCTGTTTGGGATTAAAACACCTGTACATTTTACAGAATTCTTTTCACAAGGCTTGTTGCATGTCTTTACAGAAATGTGTACCTGTAGAGGAAAAAAAGGAATTTCTAGCCTCCCCCCAGTCTTTTTAGTTTTTCTCTTTGATTGTCTCAAGTCTTCCCCTGGGAGGCATGAGTGGCTCAGGGAGATATTGCGGATTCCTCCCTCCCTGTGAGGGAAGCACTTCACCTCTGTTCACTGCTGCCTCCCCTGCACACCACAGCTGGCAGCAGGAACCTGTCCACCTGGGGACTTGTATTCACAAACACGTGTCCTGCTACTTTGTCACAGTGCTCACTGGACTGTGCTAATTCATTGTTACATTTTCTGCAGTTTAGTCCCGAGCTTTTTTTTTCCTTTTGCAATTTTTAGTGTGTTCTACTGCATTAGGGTTAGGAATCCTGATTCCAGCTGTCCTGAACAGTGGAGGCAGTAGTGAACAGCTGTAGTGATTCCCCCCCATAGGGAGGGACAAACCAGCAGTCGCCCTAAGCCACTCTAGCCTCCCAGGGGCAGACATGAGGGAATCTGAAGAGACGTCTATGTTTATTGCTGAGATTGCTGATTGATACTAAGTTTGAAAAAAAATGAGCTTGCAAAACAGGGAACATAACACCATAGGAACAGGTGGAGGCCGTTTAGCCCCTTGAGCCTGCTCCGCCATTCAATTAGATCACGGCTGATTTGCACCTCAACTCCATCTACCCGCCATAGCTCCATATCCCTTGATACCCTTACCCAACAAAAATCGAACGACCTCAGTCTTGAAAATTTCAGTTGACCCCCAGCGTCCGCAGCTTTTTTGGGGGAGAGTGTTCCAGATTTCTACTACCCTTTGTGTGAAAAGGAGGGTTGGTGGGGGGGAAAAGAGATGTTTCATTTAATTTTTAATCAAGAACTTAAGGATGTTCCATAGGTTTAGTATTAGGAAATGCACAAACATCCATGTTATAAGACAACTTGTGAGAAATGGTCATAACCGGTACATTTTACAAAGACTTGGGGGGGGAAAAAAGGTATGAGCATTTTGGCCCACTTGGTTTTCATTGTCATGTTTGAAAGTTAATAAAAATACATTTGGGTTTCATTCTCCATTTTTTGATGCGTCTAAGCATTTGATGGTGATTTATTTGCTCTGCTGTTCAGGTGGATCAGGGAGCAGAACTGGCAATCTGTGGCTACATGCTTGTGTTTTTCAATCAGTGTGTTTGCTGATCATTCCTGTTTTAACCTGAAGCACTGATGAGATTTTGATTCGATAAAAGTGAGTTAAAAGTGAAACAATCTCAATTTTACACTGACACTCTTTGTTGATGTGAATTAACTAGTTCTGCTGCTCCGTGGTTTTATTAAGTGGATGGGTTGATTGGAAAGAAATTTTCAACGCCAGCAAGATTTTCAGAAAGCAAGGTGTGCCTTACATTCCATGAAGTGCTTGTAATTGTTTGGGTTGGGCACATCACAAAACTCACAGAACTTGATTTGATCATATGGTTTAGTAATTTACAAAAAAAAAGCTGTTCAGTGGCAGTTAATTTTTGAATGTGTTGGAAAGAATTTTGTTTGATTTCTGGTCAGTAACAAAAGAAAAGTTTAAAAATCCAAAACAGAGGGAATTATTGCACATCAGCTGAGAAATCATTTACTCGTCCAAAGCAGTTCTTTAGTGGCCTTTTGAAGTAAACTTGTTTGTGTGGGATGCCACTTGTAAGGACCCTTTCATTTAAAGTTAAGTTAACCAGTAATCGAGCTGACACTTGTAATATGGGCATGCTAGTATATGAAATAAGACTTGTATTTTATTGCAGTGTTGAACAGGTTGTGCACTGCTGTAACATGCCAGCTGGGCAGACATGACTACTGCCTGAGGCATCTCTTCACCATTTGTACACAGAATAACCTTCAGATTCAAATATTATACACTGCTGCTCCACTTTGGGCTTATCCTGTGTAAATACAGAATAGGAAGATCCCAGGCTCCAATCCTTGCCTGTGTTAGCTGATTTTCGTTGGGGTGCTGTAGTTGGTTGCACTACACTGGATTATTGAGAGGGAGAACTCAACCAGGGTTCCTACTCCTCTCTGCTATCCAGTGACATCTGCTAGCAGATGCTGTGTATGGACTATGACGAGGGGGATATTTCTGTCTTTATTTCAAAATAGTTTTAAAATAGGTAGTTAAAATGGAAGCTGGCCTCCCTAACTAGGTTTCAAAATGGAGGATAAGAGGGGTTGTCTGTGGTAACCAGATCATGCAGATTGCTGGATCTGGAATTTTAGGATACAGCGGCTGATCAAACTGTAAATTGAATTATACGTTACCAAGGTCTTAACAGATATTTGAGATTCTGGTGTAAAATAAATTGCAATTAGCATTGTGTTTTTGATCACGGGTGATTGACAACTGTCTTTGGAGCCCCTTAAAACAAAAAACATCTATGAGATCCTCCTAGATTTTAATATTGGCAAAAGATTCAAACTCCATGGGTGAACTGGAAATTTGCATTGCCTGTATACAACATTGCGTAGTAAAAGTCTGAAAGCCAGTTTCATCCAATAGTCCTGGTGCTTATCAGACTCTAAGAATGCTGTTTATATCTCCAAGTTCAAACCAGGCTCGAGGGGCCATATGGCCTACTCCTAATTCTTATGTTTATCTAACAACTGATGGTCCACTTGGATGGGAAAATGGGAAGCTATATTTATTGCATTTCTGCTTTGGGTAAATTTATTTCAGTTCTATAAAATGAAACTGGGTCGCATGTGGTGATGTGATGTTATACACTGACATTTCACCTTTGTGACTGGGGTTCAATCCAGCCTGGGGTGATGGTATGAATGGCTCCTTCACTCTGAAATGATTTTGGGCACACTCAAACCCGTTCCTCGTTGGCATGGGCTAGAAACACAAAATTGTCTCTAATTTGGCATTAATTGGCAATCTCACACAGATGCCATGTGATGGCTGGTGTGAAAGATGAGTGCAGTAGTGGTGTTCTTCTGAGGTTGGGGCTGAGGCATGTTGTTGGGACAGAGTAGATGCTTTATTCTGGATACTGAACTGGGATGCCTTGATGCTGATGTTCATGCCTGAATTGAGAAGGGTTCCATTCCCTTGCATCTTGCATCCTTCACCTGGATGAGAGTAAAATTTATTTGACACGTGAAGTAAGTGTTGTGGAGGCTCTGGGAGAGTGGCCCTCAAGCAGAGAATCACAGCTTCTGCCACTCTCCCTTCTCTACTGTTCCCATTTATTGCCAGACTGAGTGGGCAGTAAGGGGAGGTTTATTTTCTGAGCCTCTAGTCTCTGCTCTTGGAGGTGTTGATGTTGGAGGTGCATAATTCACTTCCTTTATTTTGCATCGGGAGTACCAGTCAACTTCTGCTGATGACCCTGTCCGTATAAAGGCACCTTACGATTGCCTCCGCTGACCCCTGGAGGGGGCTTTATATAAGCTGGCCAGTGAGAGGCAGTCTGAGTGCTGAACCTCTCTCGCCAGAAGAAATTGGAGATGTCACTGCTGCCACATGTGCCTGTGGGTGATCTTTAGAAAACCACCTCCTTAGGTGGTTCTGTGTTCCTCTGCCAGCAATAACACCACTTCATTTATTGCAGCATCACTGCCAAAGCACTATAATATAAAGAGGGGATCAGAAAAGTGAGCATCAGTTTGGAGCCCAGCTAAATGTGGAATTGTATGGCAGTGGAACAGCTTCCTGTAATCTGCCTGCTTATTGACCAGCCAGTGAGTTTAATCCCATTAGGAAGGAACTGGAAGGTTTCATGGTACTGGGTTATTAGCAAGATTCAGACTAATCTAATGATTAACTCTGCCTAGCTTGTTTCCACTGAAGTCTCTTTAACCTCGTTTAAAAAAACAGATTAAAGTTAAGAGATTAAAAAGATCTGTTTGCATCCACATCTCCTGAAACACCACTTGTGTAAATATTACACGCAAGGCTTGGAACTGCTGCACTCCCACCATGAGTGTATTGATGTGGAAGCATGCAGCATTGTAGGCTGGTAGCGTGCAGGTTTGTGCTGGTGATTGCCAGTCTGAGGAGTTCTGGAGTTGTTTGATGCTCCCTGTGGGGAGGGCAGGAAAGTGGGGGCTCCTCAGGGTAGGCTTGCCAACTCTGTTTGACATATTCCTGGAGGTCCAATCATGTGATGCCAAATCACATGACACCTGATCATATGACATCTGCCCGCCGTTTGGAGATGTTACTGCATTATTGCCCCACAGTTTTAAATGCAACTGGCACTGGTACATGATGAATATCATTTGTAAAACCTGGCTTGTAGTTTAATCTTTGTTTCTGATTTTAAAACTCAGTTATTACACATGAGAGGAAACACGGGATTAAAACAAAGTGCTGGAAAACAAGCATCTGCAGGAATTGGCTTTTGTTTCAGTAAACATTTGGGGTCTAGCACCTGAGATATTAAAATTGTCTTTCAAAATTAGAAAAACAGTGTTGTCAGTTAATCATGCTGTGCAATTTCAGTGCTACGCTTAACTTATTTCCTGCTGTTCAGAGCAGGATTAACATTCTTGGCCATTATTTCAATAGTTAAGTGGCCATTAAACCACTTGAGAAGTGCAAACTGGTTATTGCAGGTGAGTCCTGATTGGCCAGATTTCTGCTAATAAGGCTGAAAAAATCCTCTCCTGTGGACCAAATTCATGCAACATTTGTATTAGTGACCACTAAAATAAAAGTGGCAAGATTAACATAAAAGAAAGACTTGCATTTATATCGCGCCTTTCACAAACACTGGATGTCCCAAAGCACTTCACGGGTATTTTTTGAAGTGTAGTCACTGTTGTAATGTAGGAAGCGCTGCAGCCAATATGTGCACAGCAAGCTCCCACAAACAGCAGTGCAATAATGACCAGATAAGCTGTTTTTTAGTGATGATGATTGGGGGATAAATATTGGCCAGGACACCAGGGATACCTCTCCTGCTCCTCTTCGAAATAGTGCCATAGGATCTTTTGCGTCCACCTGAGGGGGCAGACGGGGCCTCGGTTTAACGTCTCATCCGAAAGATGGCACCTCTGACGGTGCAGCACTCGGTACTGCACTGGAGTGTCAGCCTAGATTTTTGTGCTCAAGTCCCTGGAGTGGGACTTGAACCCACAAGAGGTGAGTGTGCTACCCACTGAGCCACAGCTGATAACCTCCTGATTTCTAAAAGTTGAAAAACATCCCAGTAAATTGCCAATCAAATTTCAACAGAACAGTGCTTTCAAAGACGGGTATTTTCTGCCCCACAACTACCTTTCAGAGTCGGTCACTGGCATCAGAAGGCGGCTCAGGAAGAAGACAGTCAGCTTTATCATTCAGATTTAACAGCACTAAGAACAACAGTCTGACCTTTTCTAAATGCTTGCTAATTTGCCAATTGAAGCCATTAGCAGTCTCCTGAAGAAAACTGTAAAAAAAAATTCCAAGAGTAAATTTAAATGCTCCTCTACAATTTTGAATTTCTCTTTCTTGAAATGTACCATTTTCCTATGGCATTATATTACAAGTATATTCAATGCATTTTTTTGAATGTGTAAGATTTCAACTGACTACTCATTCTCTTGGCAACAGATTGGCTGTTGAATGAAGTAAAACATAGGAACAGGAGTAGGCCATTGAGCCCCTTGAGCCTGTTCCGCCATTCAATGAGACCATGGCTGATCTGCGACCTAACTCCATATACCCGCCTTTGGCCCATATCCCTTAATACCTTTGGTTAATAAAAAATTTATCAATCTCAGATTTAAAATTAACTATTGACCTAGCATTAATTTCCGTTTGCGGAAAAGAGTTCCAAACTTCTACCACCCTTTGTGTGTAGAAGTGTTTCCTAATTTCACTCCTGAAAAGTCTGGTTCTAATTTTTAGACGATGCCCCCTAGTCCTAGACTCCCCAACCAGCGGAAATAGTTTCTCTATCTATCCTATCTGTTCCCTTAATATCTTGAAAACTTCAAATCAGATCACCACTTAACCTTCTAAATTCTAGGCAATACAACCCTAATTTGTGTAATCTCTCCTCGTAATTTAATTCTTGAAGGCCGGGTATCATTCTGGTGTACCATCTACAAGATGCACTGCAGCAACTCGCCGAGGCTTCTTTGGCAGCACCTCCCAAACCCGCGACCTCTTCTACCTAGAAGGACAAGGGCAGCAGGCGCATGGGAACACCACCACCTCCAGGATCCCCTCCATGTCACACACCATCCTGACTTAGAAGTATATCGCCGATCCTTCATCGTCGCTGGGTCAAAATCCTGGAACTCCCTCCCTAACAGCACTGTGGGAGTACCTTCACCACACGGACTGCAGCGGTTCAAAAAGGTGGCTCACCACCACCATCTCAAGGGCAATTAGGGGATGGGCAATAAATGCTGGCCTTGCCAATGACACCCACATCACAAACAAATTAAAAAAAAACCTATGTTGCACTCCCTCCAAGGCCAATATATCCTTCCTAAGGTGTGGTGCCCAGAACTGCTCGCAGTGCTCCAGGTGTGGTCTAAGCAGGGTTTTGTTTAGCTGCAGCATAACTTCTACCCCCTTGTATTCTAGTCCTCTAGATATAAAGGCCAGCATTCCATTAGCCTTTTTGATTATTTTCTGTACCTGTTCATGGCATTTTAATGATTGATGTATCTGGAGCCCCAAGTCTCTTTGGACCTCTGCTGTTTTTTAGCTTTTCACCATTTGGAAAGTACCCTGTTCTATCCTTTTTACGTCCAAAGTGGATGCCCTCACATTTGCCTACATTTGAAATCCATTTGCCACAGTTTTGCCCATCACTTAATTTATCGATATGCCTTTGTAATTTTATGCTTTACTAAATTCACCAGCCGACATACAAAGAACCCCTGCTGCGCTGCTTCCTCAAATGGATGGGCTGTATTCTAACAGTGCATTCTGGGCAGGGACACCTGTCATTAAGCCCCAGAATCGTAGAACTAATTCTATTAAGATTGGAGCAGGGATTCGATAAATTGAATTACTTATTACTGAAAGTTCCCTGGCTGCAGTTCGGGCCCGTCTCTGACCCGTGAGAAGTGAAAGTGCACGGTTGCAAACTGGGAATGCAATATGCCTTTCTCCCGGATTGCCAGCAGCAGTGCTCAGAAGACCAATTCTCCATTCTGGGAGACGCTCTGACTACTCCAAGAGGGTTGGCAGCTGTACGTCGGTGTTCTTGTGTACCTTTTATTATATAGTCTGGGGTGTCGGAGAGTGAGCTAACTGCTTTGCTATCCCACATTTATGCACATCAGTTGATTGGAAACCCAATGAATTGGAGCATGCATGAGTGGTTGTGGTATTGGCCACTGCATGTCTGAAGCAATGATGTCATGCTGCCTGCAACAGCCAGGGATTCACTTCTTGGTCAGGCCACAAAAGAGCTGAATCCGATTCTGTGCGTTTAATGCCTAGTCTGAGGAGCTCCAGGAACTGGTGGGAGATGGGAGACCGCCAATTGAACAGATGCCACATGTGGGAGTTGGCGGCACTAACATAATATAAAGCATCATGGTGGCCCAGCTATGAAACAGTATTAACAACGCCTCTCGAGAAAGTTCTTTCTTCCCTTTTTTTCCCCTCTGTTTCTCTCTGTCTCTATAACAGTCCCACCTTTCTGCTTCAGTCCTGTGCAGACCTCTGTACAGTAAATTGGTCTTGTTCACTGTGTAGTATGGATTTAAATGAAAGCTGCGAAGAAAATGACCTTTTTTTATATAAACAAGCTTGTGTGTGCTATAAATAGGATGTGATGGCCAGCTGTGAATTATAACTTGTCAGCCTCATGAGTGGCTATGCAATGTGCAGGAGATTAAATTGTTTCAGTTATCTGGTCAGCCTCACTTACAGGAATGAAAGTCCTATTTCATGACTGCTCATTACACATCCAGTATATACTTCTGAGTCGATTTGTCCATATAAGTGTATTGTCATAGCAGAAAGCAAACCCATTTTGGGCAGAGTGCATAGTGGATACTGCATGGGATGATGGAATGTCCACTTTATTCTGTGAATGAGGAAGACTTCATCTGTGCAGCACTGGAACATTCACATGGTGCAAACAATTCCAGGGGGCGTGAGCTAATTACTAAAGCTTTGCATATAACGCTGGTAAGAGTACTACCAATTTTTAAAAATGTAATCAAGAAACTTAATGAGGAGCCAAAGAGCATAGTGTAGGACACTTGTATGGTTTAAAAAGGATGAGGTAAATCAGGAATTAGTGGTTGGTGAGGAAGAGTAGACTGAGAGGGGTACGGTGTCTTGAGGTTCCAGGAAAGGAGGAGTTAAGAGTAGAGATGGTGTACAGGTCTTGATTTCATTAAGAGATAATGCAGGGAGGAGGAAAAGCATGTAGGATATGTAGGATGGTGTATTTCCATTAAGAGAAAGAGGAGTGTAAGTTTCGAAGGAACACAGACCATAGTGGTATTGATAAAATAAGAAACAAAAAACGGAGAAAGATTGGAAGCTAGAGTTGAGACAGGGATCACCTATCAGGCAATGAGTACCTTATCCAGGTAGTGCGTAGGGTATAAAAACAAGTTCCCAAGATATGGGAGAAATATTGAAGTCCTGAGCAGGTACAAGAGTGATCACTAGACATAGGGTTTATGCACTGAATACTGTAGAACACTGCAGTTCAGGGGTGATGTCAGGAAGCATTTCATCACCCAAAGGACAGTGGAAATCTGGAGCTCTCGCCCTCAAAAAGCTGTTGAGGCTGGGGATCAATTGAAAAATTCTAAACTGAGATAGATTTTTGTTAGGTAAAGGTATTGAAGGGATATGAAGCAAAGGCCGGTCAATGGAGTTGGGTACAGATCAGCCAGGATCTAACTGAATGGCAGAACAGGCTCGAGGGGCTGAATGGCCTCCTGTTCCTTGTTCTAGTTTGTGTTTTGTATGCCAATCTTTCTAAGTACCATCTGTAAGATTATTAATTAAGCCCAATGATCAGTGGCTTTTAAAGATACATTTCCCCGTGCCTTCGAGATGAATGTCAGGAAATGTGCACTCTTCAGCTGTCTCATAATTACAGCTGAAAGGTGGACGGTTACCAATGTGACCAAATCCAGAGAATAATGTAACAAATATTGTGTTGGACTGCATTAATATTCCTATGTTCATAATGAAGGTCTTGCACTCAAACCGCTACACCTGCAAAGTAGTGGGCAGCATTGTTTAGGAGTTTTGCATCTTACTCCATACCAACTTTAGAAGAGCTTTGAGAATGTGCTCCCTGCAGGTGAGGAGGCTTGGATTTGAATCCCAACGTTAGCTGACATTTACACCTGGGTTTTTTTTAGGTAGGAAGTAGTGAATTGCCAATGTCCCCTTCTCTCCTGAAGGTAGTGATTCTTGATTGAGATACACTTCCACAGGCAATGGTTGCCCTTTGGTACATCACAAGTGGCCATTTTGTGACCCGAGGATGTGTATTGGGAACAATGGAGGGCATCACAGTCAATCCCAATCTCACTGTCCGCCCCCACATACGTACTTTATAGCGAGAGTCTGTTAGTCGAGATCAGGAGCAGGAATCCAAGCTGACTCCACCCGCTCCCTGCAGCCTCGGGCTCTAAGGCCAATTGTAGAACCCCAACTGGACTGCAGCGGTTCAAGAAGGTGGCCCACCACCACCTTCTGAAGGGCAATTGGGGATGAGCAATAAATGCTGGCCTTGCCAGCAGCGCCCACATCCCACGAATGAATTTAAAAAAATGTCCTGGTTCACTAGCTGAGCACAGATGGGATCAAATCTTCTGGTCTGTGTGACTTGGTTACATACCATCTTTACCATCGTGAAGCAGTTAAACATAGAAACATAGAATCTAGGAGCAGGAGTAGGCCATTCGGCCCGTCGAGCCTGCTCTGCCATTCAATACGATCATGGCTGATCATCCAAATCCAGTACCCTGTCCCTGCTTTAATCCCCACAGTACACATATCCCACCCTACCCCCGTAACCCCACGTATTTAATTCCCCCTAACATATCCCATCCTATCCCCATAACCCCACATATTTAATCCCCCCTAACACTAAGGGTCAATTTTTGTCTGCAGGTTATGTAATTATGTTGTAGTTTGGGGCATTCCATCCTCTAACAGTCTTCTCTATTCAGACTATTCATGGCGATGGCGGGGCCAGTGCTGAGTGCACATGTAGCAGTGTAGGATGCTGTTTCCATACAAAATGTTCACATGTGGTATTGAAGAAAAATGAGCATAGCAGCAACGGCTGGTGGGAAGACTGTTATAGTTCAGTCGCAAGATCATCGACCTGAAAAGTTAACTCTGTTTCTCTCTCTATAGATGCTGCCTGACCGGCTGAGTGTTTCCAGTATTTTCTATTTTTATTTCAGATTTCCAGCATCTGCAGTATTTTGCTTTTGTAGACTGTTGTAGTTTGTTGAAACTTTTTGGTACATTAGTGAGTTGTGGAGCTGTGTGAGCTTTTGTATTTACATAAGTTATATAAAGCAGTTTAACTCTTGTCTAACAAATCTACTGAAAAGGCTGTAGTACCCAGATCTTTTTTAAATTGGGGTATGGTGAATTTTGTTGTGGTAAACTAACTGTGTGGAAGGTTTAAATCCACAGGGATTACATGGAACACTGGGTTGCCATACTCCCACAAGTTTCAGCACCTTGCTGAGGGAAGGGGAGAACATTGTCATTGTGTGTGTGTCTTTTAGAGGCAGCAATTACATCCAGACATAGTTGCAACTGTAGTTACTTATTTTAATCAATGATTCAAATTGAGTTTTTCTTATGTTGTGACAAATACTAAGAGCAAAAGCTGTGCTGCTCGTCAAACCTGTTTGCAGGTCACTATCTGTACTTGTATATGATATTTAAAACAAACTCAAGTTCTTTATGTGGTGTTCTGATTAAGCTCCAAAGAGTACTTGTCTGGATAGTGTTTGATAATTTTCCAGGAAGTTTGTTTTTTTCCCCCTGGATGGTTTTAAACTCACGTAGCTTGTCGTGTTTAAATACATCACACCATAGGCCTGCCTCTGCTGGGTCTATTTATAATGTGTTGTCACTGCTGACTCCATACTGAGTAGGGGACTGCTGAGGACTTGGACTAATTATATCCCAGAGTCCATACGTGGTTCGTTTTAATTGAAGCTTATCTGGACATTTTCTGTGAATCTTTTGGATTAGGTGGATGTAACTGCAGTATGATGAATTAACTTAATCCACTTTCCATAGCTGATCCTGACTCTTTGGTACATTTATATTGTGGGAAAATTATAGCACATTCCAGAACGTCTGAAATGTTGCCTCCTGTTAGTTCAATAAAGATTTTGGTAAATTGGTCAGTAGAGTAACCAGCACAGTCGTTACACGATACGTGATTCAGCTGGTAGTCATTACCAGCATTAGTTGAGATTGATCCAACTAATGTAAAGACCATGTGGCGCTGGAATTTCTGGTCTGCAAACCAGATTCCTTAATTGCAAACAGAACAGTAGCTTCAGAATATCAAAGACGGTGACAAAAAAGTATGTGTTTGTCGGCCAAGTTTTATAGTCAATTTTGTTATGCGCCATTTTATATTCACCATCTTCATATAAATATGTGAATGAAGGTCTCTTCAGATGCGCAAAATAAAAATCATCCTTCTATCCAGTGAAAGATAACCTGTGTTAATGCCATTTACTGTCTTATACCAGATAGAAATTCTTAACTATCCAAGGATTATGGATTTAAAAGTTTAGTAATGTGAAGTATTTCGTGCACCATCCCTTGTTAAACCAGAAATAATTATAATTGTGACTTTAGAAATGCATTTTCTTTTGTGAGCTGCCCAGGGATCTAATATATTTTATACAAGAGTGGATTATCAATATGTTTAGAAGCGTGTGCACACAGACAAATTATCATCAGTAAGGCTGATAATTTGAGAGATTTTAGGTAACTATGTACAGGCACATACGCATGTCTTTTACCTCCAGGCGAAAACTATTTGCTTCCATTGTCTTTTCAGGAACTGCCGAGCATTTCAGTGTGAGTTGGGGTGAATTGGAGACCTGGTTGCAGTCCTATACACAGATTAAACTTGTGCCTCTTTTGCATATGATACTGTAAGAAAGTATTTTTGGGTCCAAGGTTACGTCCTTAGTGTGTAATTAACCACGGTGCAGTACTTTTAAGGGAAAGGTTTGACAAGTGCAGGGGCCTGCTGCAGTAAATCTTTGACTGGAATTCTGTTCACTGAAGCATGCGGGATAGATCCATCGATCTCTCCTGCTCTGCGCTGCTGCCAGCACATCTGCACAAACTGAATTGCTGAGTTGCCAAATGAATCAAGTACTTTTTTCCTAAGAATTACATGAGCAATAAACATCAGCTACTTTCAGTCCAAATTAGGATTTTGAATTTGCCAGCATGTAGCTGGAGTCTGACTTGAGTCGCTACAGTGACTGCAAAAAAGCCACGTGGGCAAAAGATACCTCCATCTATTTCAGTTGCTTTTTTATACAAGGGTGTCAAGCTAGAGAAGCAAGACCTGAGTTTGTATCCATGATCTATCATGTGGGAAATGCCCGATGCCAGTCAGGCCCTGGTGGAGGGGAATGTGGGGGGGAGAGAGAGAGAGAGAGAGAGAGAGAGAGAGAGAGAGAGAGAGAGAGCTTGTTGAGCGGAGATACTTAATCACAGGGAAGGGAATGAAGACGAAGGACTACTTCATCCAACTTTATTGTGCAATTCCCAGTGGCTTACACAGAGACCTGAAAATAGGTTGCTTGCTTCCCCAGTCATTGGCGAAACTGGAGTTTTTGTTGTACATGAGTTTAGTGAACAGTTATTGAATCTCGGTGGAAAGAAAGAAAGTAAAAGCTTGCGTTTATATAGTGCGCTTCACCACCTCAGGATGTCCCAAAGTACTTTGCTGCCAATGAAATTTTTTTGA
Organism: Squalus acanthias; assembly: GCA_030390025.1. Lineage (NCBI taxonomy): Eukaryota > Metazoa > Chordata > Chondrichthyes > Squaliformes > Squalidae > Squalus > Squalus acanthias. The sequence goes on from CM059450.1 coordinate 1,277,546, forward strand.
AGAGTAGTCACTGTTGGCATAAGATGGCAGCCAATTTACAGACGGCAAGGTCCCACAAACAGCAATTAGATAAATGACTAGATAATCTGTTTTTGGTGGTATTGGTTGACCACACTGGGAGAAATTTACTGAAGGTTACATATCTGGTGGATGAGCTCTACCTGGATTTCAGCAAGGCATTTGATACTGTCCCACATAATAGACTGATTCACAAGGTGCATCCTCATAGGATGGATAGTTGGACAGATGCGTTGCTGAAAGGCAAACAGCAAAGGATGGTGGGGAGGTGTCAGATGAATAGGAACAGGAGTAGGCCATTCAGCCCCTTAAACCTGTTCTGCCAGTGTTAAAATCCTACCCTTACTAATCATTTTTTTTAGTTTTTATGATGTGGGTGACACTAATAAGGCCTCATTTATTGCCCAGCACTAGTTGTAAAGGTGATGGGCTGCCTTGCTTCATAGCAGTTGTTTGTACAACAGAATGGCTTGCTAGACCACTTCAGAGAGCAGCATGAGTCAACCATGTAGTGTAGACTAGAGCCATGAGTAGGCCAGACCAGGTAGAAGTGACCGGCTCCTTACCGTGGCAGCTTTCAGAGCCATTTCTTCTGGGGCTAGCTCACAAATTAACAGATTTATTAAATTCAATGTCACAATTTGCCACGGTAGGATTTGAACTTCTGATCTCTGATTGACGACCATAATTTCTGCACCACCTGGTACGGGCTGAGCTATATAACTTACCATATGCCAGGTCTGATATTCTAGCCCAGGAATCGGTGGGAGGATGGCAGGGTTGGGTGCTAAAATTGGCGCCTCTCCCCAGGCTAGAAGGAAAATGTGTCTCGTGTTCAAGGTCTTGATTGGTATCCAGTGAATTCTGCTGTGATTGCATGTGTGAGCATAGTTGAGAATAGAATCAGATGAGACAAGGTGCCCCAATGGTTGAATAACCTGCTGGAACTTACACGAAGAATAATCATTTGAATGAGATGCATGAAGGCAGCCTGCATCAGGTGAACTGTATCACACCAAGAGTCATTGGTGGTGCTTGGAGTAGTGTGCCCAGTGAACTGTGTGAAGTGAGTGGGTTAGAAAAATCATACGCAGGTTTAAAAGCAACTCTCTATGGTCATTGAATTAACCATGGCAACAGAAGTGATTTGTTGGCCTCTGTGCAGAGAATCTTAGCGAATCTCTGTCCTCACCCACCTACCTAAATCTGAAAAAATCAGTGCAGTGATAGACTTGCAGCAGTTTCATTCTCTCATTGCTCTTCTGTTTGTGGATCACTGCAAACTGTGTTTCTAGTACATTATGATGTAATCCTCAAACATTGATAGGCCAGGGACAGAGTTGTGATTTGAAGATAGAGTTCAGTCTGCACTTCAGTTGATTTTTAAAGACTGGAACCATCTCTTTCTCTCAGACGTTTGGTGATCCCATATTGAAAGCTGTGAAGTAAACTGCTCGCTTGTGGTCTGAAATAGTTTGGGTGGTCTTGTGCAGGCAGTGAGTATTCCCTTCCTAACCTGAGGTTATAGGGTCAATGCTCAGGGCAGTCAATGAGTATCAGCCGTTATTAATTGAGTGCTTTGTAACTGTAAGACGTCACCTTGCTGTGGAAGAAAAGCTGTATCTGCTCGCCCTACTGGATGCCCATATCCAGCAAGCTGATGCCAAGCTGCATTGATTGTTGGGATGATGGGGGAGGAAGATGAACTCCATCCCAGACCATGGTTGAAGGCTTTGTGTAAGCGAATGATGGGGCCTGTTGGACAAAAAGTCAAACATTTACTTTCGCTGTTAAAACTCTGATTTTTACCATTAGTTTAGGTTGATTGAAGATAAAAGAGGATACAATATCACATTTTCTTTCTAGTCTCTTAGCAAAATCTTTGCATTTTTGGATTGTTGATTTTTTTTATTGCAAGCTTCAGTCAGGAAGTGACAGTATATTTGTGGTCCAGCAGTTAATAGGATTGCAGTTTTTTGTCATCATCCTGTTCTGGGTGAACAGATCCTGAACATTTATCTCTTCCATACAACATTAGAAGTAATGACAGTATTAAATCAGAGGCACTGGATTACAGTTAGCAACGGGCAGGGGGATGATGCTGGCGTGCAGGCAGCTGTTGTGGAGAGTGCTGATAGTGGCTCATCTGTTATCGGAGAAGTAGAAAATCCCTGGCACATGGCCAACCTGCCGGGCTGGCTAACATATGTCACGCTGCGAGGAAAGATGAAGGCGTTTTGATTTTGTACATAAATGATGTGCTATCTAGCGACTTTTTTTATTGTAACTATACAGAGTGATGGTAAACAATTTCTCGGATAAACTGCCTGCTGGATTTTTCCATTTCTGCAGAACATCACTAATTATGACTAAGATAGGAATTCTCAGTTTGACAGAGAACTGGAACAAGCCTTTTTTTTTAAATGAAAAAACTGAATTTGGATGATGCTGAGCACTTGAACATCAAATACGCAGAGCCAGATATTGCAGGTCTAATCTCTGCTCAGGTCAGATTGTGATCTGAGCAGTGCAGATCAGAGGCTGTGGTGTCTTCCTGCAGGGAGGAAGGAAACTTGGAGACGAGGGTGGTACCTAGCAGTCCCCAGTACCTCCCAGTGGTGACTACAGAGGGCACTTATGGTAGGCTGTGTTCCTGCCCTCTTAACAATGGATAATTCGCAAGGAAAAAAAAGTCAAAGTTTCTGGATCAAAAATGTTGTCTGCCATTCCACCAGTTTATTTCGTATATTAGCCATATGATGGGATGTGACTGGATGCTAATGAAGACTGATGCCATGAGAAATTGGTTCCGGGATTATTAGAGGCATAGAAAAACTCTGTAGTGGATTACCAAGATACCAGTCAAAAGATGGTTTGGATCAGTATAGAAGGGGAGTGGTCACTGCTTTGTAGACTGAAGGGTCATGGCAATTGTCTAGTGAGAACAATGCTGACTGGATGTTAGATAAGACCTTATTATTTGTTTTAAGACTCACTTATCTGATGCTGTACATGGGTCTTCACACAACGATAGCAGGTTTCCCAGCCCAACACATGGTTCAAGAGCCCTGGTTTGACTGGTGATTCTTGTGACAATGATAGGAAATTTTAGCTTTAGTTTAATGTATTTTCAAGGAGATAGATTAAAATGAAGGTTTGTAGATTAAAAAATAGAGAGTCAGACTGAGAGATGGGTTACCTCTTGTTCTGTATCAGCTACGATAAAACTACTTTGGTAGCTGGGACAGTATATTTACCTTGTGCCAGAGACCCAGGGGAACAGTCCCCGGTCAGGGGAGGGGAAAAGGCATTTGGTTGGGGGGGGGGGAAAGAGTGAAATCCCAATATTTCCTTGTGGGGCCTTGAGAAATCTTGCTTCTCCTGGCACACAAGGTATCCTGTAAAACATTTTTTTAAATAACTTGCCTTACTGGGCCTCTTCTGGCCCTGATTGCTGTTCCCGGCAGGCGTGGCCTGGCATGAAGCCACCACTGCTCCCTCGATCAGGTTAAAATAGCAGATTGGGCCCTGATTACATCATCATCGGAGCACAATCTGCATATTTAAAGAGGACTCCACCGCCTTGAGGCAGGTTTCCTTGCCGCCTGCGATTTAAAATTACATTGGCCAGATCAGGGTGGCATAGGAGTGGTGAAGTCCCCATCTCCATTTTAACTGCCCCCCCCCCCCCCCCCCCCGGGGTCTGGTTTCCGCCGGGCGGGGTAGTTGAACTTGACCTCCATGGGTCCATTCATTCCACCTTCCTGCAGTCCTAGCAGTTATAACCTATGATTTGTTTGTCCTCCAAATACTTGTCCTGTTTGACTTTGAAGAAACACCTTCCTCCAGCAGTTTGAATGTATCTGCTCTCATTTTGTTGAGCGAGTATGTAGACCACCTAGCAGGCAACCCATTCACAGGGAAGCACTCCAATATAAATAGAGAGTGATGCTTGCACCAATGGAAGGTGTTAAAAAAAAAAAATTAGAAATAGTTTAAAAAAGTAAAATGGTTGTACCTCAATAGATGAGATGTTTTGAGGACATAATAAGGCAAGTGCTTTCTTTTTCACTTAGATGAGGTATTTCTGAAACATCTTCCAGCTATATACACCCCCCCCCCCCCCCCCCCCCCCCATGACCCGAACTCCATTCCACTGATTCTGGCCTCTTGTGCATCTCCCCTGCTCGCTTCACCATTGGCGGCCGTGCATTCAGCCTCCTAAACCTTCCATGTTGTGGAGTTTCCTCACTAAATCCCCTCCCTCTTATCCTTTTTAAGACCCTCCTTAAAATCCACTTCTTTATTCAAGCATTTGGTTGCCCCACCTAAGAGCTCCTCTTTTACCTTGGTGTTAATTTATTTTTGATGTGTCAGTGACGTGCCTTGGGTGTTTTTCTATGTTAAAGGCACACTTTAAATGCAAGCTGTTGACACAAATGTTATTAATTGTGTTTACATAAAGAAAGACTTGCATTTATATAGCGCCTTTCATGACCTCCGACCAAAGCGCTTAATAGCCAATTAAGTACTTTTGAAGCGTAGTCACTGTTGTAATGTATTACGATAACCATTGTGATTACTATAGGAGAATGAGAATCATCTGAAATTATGGGTGTCGGGTTTGTGTCATGATGAAACCTTCCCCCCTCGGGGTTTAGTTTCATCTCAACACACATTCAACACCCATTATAACTGGGATATACTTCCATTGGTGTATTCCCATCTTATATGCTTATCTAAAAGAACTTACATTTATATAGTGCCTTTTGCATCCTCAGGATGTCATATCCAGTTAATTACTTCTGAAGTACAATGAAATTTCTTTTATAGGAAAAAGTGGCAGCTAATTTGTGAGAAGTGAGATGAAAGAAAGAATTTGCATTTATACAGCACCTTTCACAACCTCAGTACATCCCAGAGCGCTTTAAAGCATAAGTACTTTTTGAAGTGTAGTCACTGTTGTAATGTAGGGAAAAATGGCAGCCAATTTGCGCACAGCAAGGTCCCACAAACAGCAATGAGATAAAAGACCAGATCATTTGTTTGTGATTTTGGTTGAGGGATAAATTTTGGCCAGGACACCGGGGATAACTCCCCTGCTCCTCTTCAAATAGTGCCATGGGATCTTTTACGTCCACCTGAGAGAGCAGACGGTGCCTCGGTTTTACGCCTCATTTGAAAGACCGCTTCTCCCGACAGTGCGGCGCTCCCTCAGTACTGCACTGAAGTGTCAGCCTGGATTTTGTGCTCAAGACTCTGGAGTGGGACTTGAACCCACAACTTTCTGACTCGGGCGAGAGTGCTACCACTGAGCCATGGCTGACACCCTTAATACCAGTTAGTCTGTTTTGGCAGCAGTAGTTCAGGATGAATGTTGGCTAGGATACTGGGAGTACTTCCCCGCTCTTCCTCATGGCATCTTTACCACCTGAATAGGGACATCTCAGTTTAACACCTCATCCAAAGGGCTATGCCTCTATCAAATGCAGCACTCCCTCAGTATTGCACTGAAGTGGTGTCTGTCTAGATTAAGCGCTCAAGTTGGGCTTGCACCCACAATCACTGACTCATGGGTGAGAATATAACCAACTGAGCCTGGGTTGTGGCATCAGTTCTCTCTAAGTAAGGTATATTACTAGTGTATTGTAAAGCCACTGATATCCTTGGGTAAGTGTATAGCGCTGGTGAATTAGTGAAATGACACGCGCGATGCCAGGCCTCTGGCTCAGTCAAGGAGTGTTTTGTGGCAGATGCAGATCGCAAGAGATGCAATTACTCTAGAAAATATTCACTTTGAGAAGAGAAGAGTGCATACACATGAAAGGCGTTTACATTGTTAAATACGATAGTTGGTGTGACAGGTGTTCAGAGCTATCCTCTGCAGCACAAATAAGTTCTCTTTCTAACATTGTGAAGATGTTTGATTAAAAGAGCAAAGTAGGAATGGTGGGGGGGGGGGGGAGGCGGTATTTCCCCACAATAATTTATTTAAAAAGTTAGGCCGATAATGGAATGCTATTTGCAATTCTTGTAATGTTTCAAGATAGCAGAATCCAGTAGATTCAACGTAAATATTGGAGCAGCAATAGGCATAGTAATCCCCTACGAGAAGTGATGTGCATATTGTACATGGTTACAGAAGGGTTAACTTGTCTGTTGCAATCCTGCTAGACTTCATCAGTTGTTTTGTCTTGGCGAGCTGGGAGTGATAACTCCTCTCACTCATGCTGACACAAAGGAAGAAATTCAACAAGATTAGCTGTATTTTTTTAAGTGGCTACATCAGTAAAGACACAACTTAATGTATAAAACTGATTGAAATGTCCTGTTGAAAGGCATTGTTGCAGCTTTCAAGCATGTAAAAAGTGACGCCTATTTGTGCTAAAGTGGCAAGTGTGCACCTGTTTGTATCTATTACAGTGCAGGCACATTGCTTTTTAAAAAAAGGCTTTTGGGTGGGGAAAGCAGATGCCTTCTCTACAAACAGACCCAGTCTTCAGGGCCAGGATGTGAGGGTTAATCCGCAGAAGTTTGATTGCAACAGCTGAAAACATGTTACCGGGCAGAGAGCCTCCCCTCCTCATGTTGCTGAAGGCCTGCACTGTGTGCATCACAAATCCTTAAACAGCTGTTCACGATTGACAGATAGACCAATTCACACACTCATCCCAGCCACACTGCCCTGGTTCTCTTAATTCGAGTGTCCTACAGCAACTTGTAAGCATGTTCAGTGTCTACTGTATGGAATATCCTTACCCTATGTTACAGGTGAGTACTGGCTTAGAAATCCACGCTTTTCACCGTCTGTTATTCTGGGGCTGGTGCTCCGTGGTATTTTCTTACAAATTGTCTTTGGATTTGATAGAGGTGTCTTCTGTGCTGCAGTTTTCAGTCCCAACAATATAGAAACAGTATAGGTTCGTAGGCTAGCAAAAAACACTGTTTAAGGTGCAAGAGTTTTCTGATTAAAATATGCTTGAATCCTCTGAGGTTATTTCTGTACTGCACTGCAGAGTTCTATACATCTTGAAGCAGTACTGCCACTATTTCCATAGAGGGGAGGCTGTAGTATAGCATTTCAAACTCTCAATTCGTAGGGTTTCTTTGCTGCATTGATGCACACCATTGTGCAGCCAGTATTATCATTAGTTCCATATAGGGGAAGTTGTGAGACATCATTTCTAAAGTTGGCATATTTAAAAATAACGTAACACTATTCGTAATATTGATACACAATTTGGAACAAATAGATTAGTTGCCATTGCTTGTAAACCATGGACAAATCCCAAGGAATTGACTCTTTTTTTCAGTAAAGAATGTAAATTAGGCAGAGGGAATCTCTTAATTTTGAGTTAACTTCTTAAGTACTTTTATACTAAGATTTAGGAATTCCCTGATGGCATAGTTGGTAAATACAACATTTAGTTCAACTCAATTTTACAGCATAGGGAGGTCAAAGGTTTGATCTTTAGTTTGTGTAGAGCTAGCTGGGGTAGGAAGAGGAGCTCCAATTGGTCTCCGTGCCTCCGAGGGAAAAATCCACCAAGGTTTCTGCTCATTATTGACTGCTGCTGGAAGGTGTGCATTTGCGGACCCTGGGTGGAGGATAGGTTGAGTCTCCGCTGTGATGCCCCTTCACAATTACATATCCTGCTGCTACTCACCGTCTAGCCTCGCACATGGAGAATGATCACTTCTGAACTGCAGTTGCTGTTACATAAGTATTTAATTGGATGTAAAACACTTTGAGATGTCTTGAGGACATGATGAGGCGCTTTATAAATGCAAGTGCTTTCTTTTTCACTTGGGTGAGGTACTGGTGGGCTGGCGGTGGCAGTATGACCATACCCAATGAATGAGCAGCTTCACAGCAGGGGGAATATCAAAGGAATTTATTCTGTTCTCCTTCGGATACAGACTGAGCAAGGTGATGGGTGACCTGTCTCGAGGCCAGATCTATAGCTAGCTGTTGGGTGTTTAAATATCATTTGGTAGAGTTGGAATTTTTTTCCTTGCCTCCCTATAAGGAAGAATGCTCCTCCAGATAAATTTGGTTGATTCCCAAATTGGGAATTTGGTGTAAATATAAACATGGGTGTAAAACTACATCCTGCAAATCTCCATCTGTCGATTGGTACATGGTATCACTAGGCTGCCTTTGAGGTACTGTGACATTTCCAGTGCTGCTGATGAAACCGAATGTTTGTATAAAACCATAGAATATTTGTGGAATTTGCAAAATACATATTAATACCAAACTTGGAATTACAACAGTGGTTTTTCAACCAATATTCCTGCATTGTATACCTCTTTCAAGCATTAAAAAATTCTCTATCCTTGTGCTTCACCAATATTGTATCCATGTATTGCCACTCTTGGATGGTGCAGTTTCTACTTCTGTTGTTTCACCTCCTTTATGGATCACAATCTTGAAACTTTGCGCCCATGCATCTGTTACCGAATAGCAAACATATCCCCATCTAGGTAGGTTGGTAAATTGTACAATAATTTGTAACGGGGTTGCATAAACCTCAGACTTATTAGAGCGAGGCAGGATTGTTTCAGTGTTCTGAACAAATAAAGTTGGAAGTCCTTTTTTAGAACATGTACTGTATTTGACGTGGCGGGGGGGAGGGGGAGCAGATGGATCTTGTTCAGAAATGTCCTCTGAACTTTTAGGAGTTGATGTGTAATTTTATTTGTTTCCTTCTGTGCCTTTATTTTCTTCAGTAAAGTTAAAAGTACTGTAGTCTATTTCAGAACTACAGTCTATATTAAACAAAAATCAAAAATAGTAATACTAACCTATCGTTAATCGTGCTGATGCAACTTCTTTCTATATAGGCTGGAGTGATGGGCGCAGATGGACAGGAATGTATAGCTGCAGGCTGCTCAGACAGGCCACGCTTAAAATAGTGGCACTGGCAAGGTAGCAGGAGTACTTTGCTGCTTGAAATGTTACTTCAATTTTTTTAGTTATATTAATTTAGATGTCCCTTGTAGTATTGTAATATATAAATAGTGATTAAAACAGAACTGTTCAGTGGATTTAACTGAATCTTCCCTAATAAATTTTGTTACAAATCTGTGTATGAAATAAACACTCGATTTTATTCTCCAACTGATAGCTTTATTAACTTACTCTTTAATGTGTAACGACTGAATAGTGCACCCAATGGGTTATTTCAATTGCCCTTGTTCTAAAAAGGGCTTCACCACAAGTGAGTTCTCTTAAATGTGGCACTGCTGTTCACCCTGGCAAGATTACATTTGCCCTAGTAGTGGTGTTTAAGTTCTATCAAAACTCTGAGCATGTGAGCAGTGTCACTTTTTGTGATCGGTTTATGCTTGTGTTTGCACTGTAGTACTCGTGAGTTTTGGATAAAACAGGAATGTCTTGTGCAGTCTGCTTCACCTGGCTGCATATGTTCAAGTCTTAAGTGTGGTCAAAGTGACACCAATAAGTAGGGCAGTTTCATCGTGCCTGTTGTAGGTCTCAAGTCATGGCGCACATTGGGTTCTGGGCACTATATCGACTTTGGCTGGTACACTGAGGCTAATGCCATTGCTCTGGTATTGAGCTATCGACTTGAGTGTTTCTTGCTGGAGGTGAAGTGCAGTTTGACTGCTTAAAACTAGGAAATGTGCAGCAAAATCACAGCTGCTGGTGTAAATTTGGGACAAAAGTCCTACTGTTTTAATAGTATGAAATTCACCAGATGACTGATCTTGGCCAAGATATAAAGATAGCTTGATCTTGTCTATGGTATTGCAAATTCCATTGGCTGGTTAAAAGCAACAATGGCTAAACCTGAATCTTTCAGTCAGAGAATGATGTGTAAAGGTGATGTATTTTGAAACTTTTTTTTTAAAGATTGAACTGTTTTACATGAACATTCACGCTTTGAACACTTTCAGTGTATAACATGAGGCTGTGGTATCTAGCCCTACATGGTAAATGAAGTCTTGCACTGCTCCTGGCTCTTAAGATTAGGCAGGAAATTTCAGTGCTGTATGGAATATATTAAACAGATGCTGCACAGTATAATGTTGAAGAATTTTGTTTACATGAAAGATAATCTGAAGGGGGTACGGTAGCATAGTGGTTATGTTACTGGACTAGTAATCCAGAGACCTGCACTAATGATCCAGAGACTTGAGTTCAAATCCCACCACGGCAGCTGGGGAATTTAAATTCAGTTAATTAAATAAATCTGGAATAAAAAACTAGGTGACCATGAAACTACCGGATTGTCGGAAAAAACCCATCTGGCTCACTAACGTCCTTTAGGGAAGGAAATCTGCCGTCCTTACCTGGTCTGGCCGATATGTGACTCCAGATCCACAGCAGTGTGGTTAACTCTTAACTGCCCTCTGCAGTTCAAGAAGGCAGCTCACCACCACCCTCTCGAGGGCAATTAGGGATGGGCAATAAATGCTGGCCTTGCCAGCACACACATCCCATGAACAAATAAAGGAAAATCTGAGGCTGTGAGTGTTCAGGGAAACGTGGCCCTTCAGAGGATAGACCAAGTGCAAAAGGGGAACCTGGCCCTCGGCCTTCTCTGGATTATGTGTTGTCGGGGTAGGAAGAGAACAATTGGTGAGGGTTCAAACTCTTGGTAGCTATCCGGTTACCACTGTAGGAAAGTGCACTTGTGTGGATAAGAACAGGTTTGAGACTCAGTTATGCATTCCAAAGTTGAATAACCAACTAACACTCAGTGTCTAGACATGTACATGAAGAATTGGCCACTTGGGCAAGGTGCCTGAAGGCTGCCAATGTTTCTGAAGCAGTCCCCCAAGCAAGAGTCAGTTTCATCAGTAAAGGAGTGATGAAAACTACTGCAAGATACTGGTGCTGTATTTTCATGTTCAAGTTTGTTTAATCTAATAGCGGTTTGAATACTAAGTGAAATCATTCTACCTGGTTTGGAGAACAGTACAACTTGATAATCTACTGGTGCCAAGTCTTAGATAATAGTATTGGTAACTGTAGTGCTTTAGATCATCTTTATACCAAGTGTCAGCTTGGCTTAGTTGGTCGCATTCTTGTCTGAGTCCGAGTTCAAGGTCCATTCGAGGACGACACTCCCATGTGGTACTGAGGTGTCACTTGTCTTGTCTTGTCCAATGGTTCAGCTGCATGTTTTAAAAAAAAAAAAAAAAAATCCCATGTTACTTGAAGAGTTGGGAGTTCTCTTGGTCTCCTAGCCAACTTTTCTTTCTCAATCAAAAACAAATTAACTGGTCATTTATCTTGCAGTTTGCGGGATCTTGCTGTGTGCAAAATGACTGCTGCATTTGCCTATGTAACAGTGACTGCACTTAATTTGAATGTGATGTGCTTTGAGTAGTTTCTCAAAGGTGCTATATAAATGCATGTCTTATTTTCTTATGTTACAATTTCCATTACCATTGGGTTGTACCATATGTTGTATCATTTCTGCTACACTTACTGTGCCTGTCATGTAAACAGAAGAAAACCCAAAGTATTTTTTTTAATGTATTCATTCTGAATAACAAATAGCCTTAATTTCACTACCAGCTATCAGTCTTGGGAGTTCTGCGGATGTCATAAACTGCTCAAGGTAATTGGCAACCTCAGCAAATGGCCTTTATTTGCATTGTTGTCCCATAATGAACAGCAAGAAATTTCCTTTTTTTTTCAGGCATTACACTAACTTTCCCACCATATGAGATTTCCATCTTCCCCTTAACAATGTGTTTTCTCTTTTTCAACTGCACCATTTGACTGCTTAATAATCTGTAATACATACAGGTTTTGTTTTATGAAATATCTGCAGTTATCTCCTAAATATTATAAAGTAAAATTGTAAAAATATGGTGGTTCTCTTGATAACTCAGCAAATCTATGCAGACAGTAGCTGGGCTATACAGGCCAGGAACGTCCCAGCTTAGATGCTTAGTCACACATGACACCTTCTGTGACTGTGACCTTCGTGTATTATCTCTCCTCAATCTCTCTGCAGCTTTTGATGCGATTGACCACACCATCATCCTCCGATGCCCCTCCTCTGTTGTCTACCTCGGTTGAGACTGCCCACAGTCGGTTTCAATCTTACCTAACTAGTCATGGTCAGAGCATCTCCAGCAATGACTGTCTTTCCGCCCTGCACTGTTACCTATGGAGACCCCCCAAGGATGTGTCCTTGGCCCCTCCTCTTCCTCATGTGCACGCTGGCCCTTGGGGACATCATCCGCAGACATGGGGTCAGCTTCCATATGTCCACTGACGACACCCACCTTTACCTCTTCGCCACCCCTCTCGACCACTGCTCTATGTTGTCAGACTGCTTGTCCAGCATCCAGTCTTGGGTAAGCCACAATTTCCTCTAGGTAAACATTTGGAAGACTGAAGCCTTCATGTTCAGCCCACCATAAATTCTATTCCTTTGCCACCAATTGCATCTCCCTCTCCTGCCACCGTCTCGGGTTGAACTAGGCTGTTTGTAACGTCCTAATTGGCCCCATCAAGCTGAGTTTCTGACACCATATACACTAAATTACAAAACCCGCCTGTTTCCATCACCATAACATTGTCTGCCTCTGCCTCTGCTTCATCCATGCCTTTCTCACCTCCAGACTCGACAACAGTGCTCTCCTGGCCAACCTCCCATCCTCCATAAACTTCAGCTAATCCATTACTCTGTTGCCCGATACATATATATATTTATTTGGCTCCCAGTGCCCCAACACCTCAAATTTAAAATTATTCTATTTGGAAACACTCTATCGCCTTGCCCATCCCTATCTCTGTAACCTCCTCCTGCCTTGCACCCCAACTCTCGCCCCCACTCTGCTCCAGTATTGGTGGTAGAGATGCCTCAGCCCTACTCTTTGCAACTGTTTCCTTAAACCTCTCTGGCTTGCTACTCTTCTCCCCGCCTTCAAAAACTTGCTCAGGACCTGTATCTTTGACACTACTTCACTACCTTAATGTGATAGCCATACAGACCTGCAAGAACCCAGGTTTGCTGTAGGCGTAGTCTACAGACCACCTAATAGTGGAAGGGAGGTGGAGGAAGAAATATGCAGACAAATTAGGGAATTGAATAAAAAACATAGAATAATAATCATGGGGAATTTCAACTACCCCGATATTAATTGGACAGAAAAGGTAGGTAAAGGGGATAAGGGAATGGAGTTCCTACAATGTGTACAGGACTCCTTTCTAACCCAATATGTAAAAAGCCCAACAAGGGAGGATTCGATATTGGATCTAGTAATGGGGAATGAACCAGAGCAGATAAGAGAAGTAAAGGTCGGGGAACATTTAGGCAATAGTGACCATAATATAATGTGCTTTAAGATAATTGAGAAGAACATAAGTATGACAAAAACCAGGTTAATAGATTGGAGAAAAGCTGATTTTGAGGGACTGCGAATAGAACTTGGGAAACAAAAATGGGCAACAATATTGACAAACAAAGATGTAGAACAGCAATGGGAAACATTTAAAACGGTGTTCAACAGAGTGCAGGAAAAATATATTCCGCTAAAAGAGAAGAACAAACTAAACAATAATGAGACTCCATGGATGAATAAAGCCATAAGGGAACAATTGAGGGTAAGGAAAGGGGCACACATTAGGTGCACAGACAGCAGGGGAGTGCATGATAAGAGAGAATACGAAAAGATTAGGAGAGAAGTCAAAAAAACAATTAGGGAGGCAAAGAGGAACTATGGAATTAAATTATCAAGGAACATAAAACAAAATAGTAAAATATTTTATAGGCACATCAATAAAAAAAAGGAAGGTTGGGGTGGGAATAGGGCCATTAAGGGATAGTCAGGACAATACCACAGGTAACGATAGAGAGGTGGCAGAAATATTAAATCATTATTTTGCTTCAGTATTTACCAGGGAGATAGAACAGGTGGACATGACATTGGATGATGAGATTAGTAATGAGATAAGTGCATTTAAAATAAAATAAGAAAAGGGGATATATTAAATAAATTAATCAAACTCAAAGAGGATAAAACCCCAGGTCCAGATGGATTGCATCCACACATTTTAAAAGAATCTAGGGAAGAGATAGCAGAGGCATTACTGCGCATATTTAATAATTCTTTAGAAAAAGGTATAGTGCCAGAGGACTGGCGGATAGCTAACGTAATACCGATATTTAAGAAGGGGGATAGAACATGTCCAGGGAATTATAGACCAGTCAGCTTAACATCGGTGGTAGGAAAAATAATGGAATCCCTATTAAAGGAGAAAATAGAAGAACATCTAGAAACCAAAAATATAATAATGAATAGTCAGCATGGATTTCAAAAGGGAAAGTCTTGCTTGACCAACCTTATTGGAATTTTTGAAGAGGTAACAGAGAGAGTAGACAATGGTAATGCAGTAGATGTAATTTATCTGGATTTTCAAAAGGCCTTCAATAAGGTACCCCATCATAGAATGATAAACAAGGTCAGAGAATGCAGTCAGGGGACAAGTAGCAGAATGGATTGCTGGCTGGCTTTAGAAAGCAGAGAGTAGGAGTAAAGGGTAGCTATTCACAGTGGCAGAAGGTGGGTAGTGGTGTTCCACAAGGATCAGTGCTGGGACCACTGCTGTTCACAATTTACATTAACGATTTAGACTTGGGAATCAAAAACACAATTTCTAAATTTGCAGATGACACCAAATTGGGGGGGATAGTCAATACTGAGGAGGACTGCAGCAAGTTACAGGAGGACATCAATAAACTTGCAGAATGGGCATATAATTGGCAAATGAAGTTCAACACAGATAAATGTGAGGTATTACTTTTTGGTAGGAAGAATAGGGAGGTCACTTATTACTGTGGTGGGGGTGCGAGTCTAGGTGGGGTTGGAGGAACAAAGGGATCTCGGAGTACAAATACACAAATCACTAAAAGTTGCGACCCCGCAGGTTAGCAAGGCCATAAAAATGCAAACCAAGCACTAGGGCTTATTTCTAGAGGGATAGAATTGAAAAGTAGGGAAGTTGTGCTAAATCTGTATCGAACCTTGGTTAGACCACACTTGGAATACCGCGTACAGTTCTGATCGCCATATTATAAAAAGGAGAAAGAGACACTGGAGAGGGTGCAGAGAAGATTTACAAGGATGATACCAGAAATGCGAGGGTATACATATCAGGAAAGGATGAACAGATGGGTCACTTTTCTCTTGAAAAAAGAAGGCCGAGGGGTGACCTAATAGAGGTCTTTAAAATTATGAAAGGTTTTGATAGTGTATACAGAGAGAATGTTTCCACTTGTGAGGAAGAGCATAACTAGAGGCCATCAATATAAGATAGTCACCAAGAAATCCAATAGGGAATTCAGAAGAAACTTCTTTACCCAGAGAGTGGTGAGAATGTGGAACTTGCTACCACAGGGAGTGGTTGAAGCAAATAGTATAGATGCATTTAAGAGGAGGCTAGACAAGCATATGAGGGAGAAGGGAATAGAAGGTTATGCTGATAGATTTAGATGAGGAAAGACGGGAGGAGGCTCGTGTGCAGCATAAACGCCGGCATGGACTGGTTGGGCCAAATGACCTGTTTCTGTGCCGTATATCCTATGTAGTCTTGTTTGTCCTGACTTAACTGATATCGGTTGGGGTACTGAAAACTAGCCTCAGCATTCTGGACTGGGGAATGAAAAAAATCATCCATGCTTCTTGCACATGATTGCTATCCAGTGACTTTTGCTGGAATGGGAGTGTGAATAAATGCTTAGTGTGGACGACATTGGGTTCAGTGGTAATGTCCTCCACTGTAGAAATGGCTGCCAGCCGTTGCTGTCTGAGCTCACACATGGAAAATGGTCCATTGGGTGACGCTTGTCACCTGTTGGCATTGTACCTCAGCACAAGTTAGGGCAAATGGTTTTTTAAAATCATAGAAACTAATTTCTAAGATCCATATCTGTCATAGCTTTTTTCTTCCTAAAAGAATATTTTTGCAGTTGTTTAAAATCAATGGGTGCCAGCCTACAGCTTTTTCCAGTGTTTAGCTGGCCTTTCATGAACGGTATTAAGTTATGTAACTAGCCAAGAGGTAATAGCTGGAAAAGTCGATGTCAGTACTTGGCCTGAATGATTGGACGTACGCCAGTGAAATTATTTCTAGTCTAAAAGAATTTAGCTTCATTCTGAGACATTTACCCTCATTATTATTGTTGCACTGTTCATAAAGTGTAAGGGTCAAACACTAACGATTCATTGATGTAGCTGTGGACAAAAGGTTTTTATAAGCATTTTTCTGTGTCTGTCAGCTCCCTGAATTTAAGTGTTAAAAAAAACCACTCTTCCATTTTAAAGTTGGGGGGGTGGGGGGGGAATGATTGTTGTGGAAATCTTTGAATACTTGAGAAGTGCTGGCACCTTTTAATAGGCAGAGCTGTGTGCAATTTGTGTAGCAAAAAGCACAGTGGCATTAGTCTGGTCCTTAGAAATGAAGATGATTCTGTTTGTAGTTTCTGGAGATTTGAGCTCACTTACTCTGCTTGGGTCTGTGAGTATCTTTTCAAAAGATCAATTCTATGGGTGGAAAAGTGGAAATGGTTAATTTACGATGCCCCATGGACTCTGGGTAACTAGATAGTTGGTGTGATAGCTTGTTATAAAACTTGAAGATCCCAGGTTCAATTTCTAGTCAATGCAGATTTAGCTCATTTCATCTGTGGCAGTGGAGGGGAGAGGGCTACTGATGCCACTGATTGCCCTTAAGGGAGGGGGAAAATGGGCCAGGATTCCCCATCCTAACCGCTATCCAATGATCCCTCTTGAAAAGCGCATGGTGTGAACATCAGTTAGGACAAGATTAGGATCAGCTGTAATGCTCTTCATGGCCAAACAGCCTGCCAGGTCACATGAAACATGTGAAAGAGTTACCAGAAGGTTGCTTGCACTTATGGGAGAAAAGAAATTTCAAGGAACAATTGGATCATAAAATAATGGTATTTTAAGGACCTTGTGAATTCAACATCAGTTGTCACTCTGGTGCATCTTTCATAATGCAGCCATTGGTGTGGAATCTATTTAAGTGTACAAAAGTGAGAAGTCGCACAACACCAGGTTATAGTCCAACAGCTTTATTTGAAATCACAAGCTTTCGGAGCGTTGCTCCTTCGTCAGGTCACCTGACAAAGGAGCAGCGCTCTGAAAGCTTGTGATTTCAAATAAAGCTATTGGACTATAACCTGGTGTTGTGCGACTTCTCACTTTTGTCCACCCCAGTCCAACACCGGCATCTCCACATCATATTTAAGTGTAAGTTCAGTCCTTGCCAGTCGATAAGAGCCTGCTTTAAGTGTGACCTTGATGCTGAGATTTTTTCAGCACAAGAAAGGTTAAGCAAGGCATCTTGTTTGCTGACCTACACAAGATTGATTTTAGTTTAAATGTATTGTTGCCCAGTTACAAAGTCTCCAAGAACAGTGAGAGGCTCATCTTATTTATAAGAACATAAGAATTAGGAGCAGGAGTAGGCCATAAAGCTCCTCGAGCCTGCTCCAACATTCAAGAAGATCATGGCTGATCTTCGACCTCAACTCCAATTTTCCGCCCAATCCCCATATCTCTCGATTCTCCTAGAGTCCAAAAATCTATCAATCTCAGCCTTGAATATACTCAATGACTCAGCATCCATTGCCCTTTAGGGTAGAGAATTCCAAAGATTCACAACCCTCTGAGTGAAGAAATTCCTCCTCATCTCGGTCTTAAATGGCCAACCCCTTATCCTGAGACTATACCTCCTAGTTCTAGACTCTCCAGCCAGGGGAAACAGCCTCTCAGCATCTACCCTGTCAATGCAACACCCAAAAGATCCACTGCTTCAGTGCAGTTTGTGAATTGACTGCCTTGGTAGATTGGGGGGGGGTCAAGGATATTATGCACATTTAGTTAGTGGTGGCATATGTCATAAATTAAAGAGAACTTATGAAGTTGCTAATAAAATTCTTGTCATTGGGCTCTCCTTATGGTTCAGTAGATAACTGTCCCACATGGGTCCCGCACGCCTCAGGTATGCCATACAGGAAGGCCCCCGGTTTGATCTATTATACTGTTATACTGTGAACTATTTATGCATATTAAGGAAGTGGTACAATTTTTTTATTCGCTTATGGGATCTGGGCGTCGCTGACAAGGCCAGCATTTATTGCCCATCCCTAGTTGCCCTTGAGAATGTGGTGGTGAACCGCTGCAGTCCGTGTGGTGAAGGTACTCCCACAGTGCTGTTAGGTAGAGAATATTATGCTGATTGCCCTGGTACTGATCTGTTTGGGGGGGGGGGGGGAGGCGGGGCAGTGTGAAATGATAAAGGCGATACTGTTGGTATCCCCCCACCTTGAGTGGATAAGGGAGAAGAGAATTGGCTCGGTTTCCTGTTCACTGTCTAGTTACTCTGGCTGTTTGTGACAGTTGGTGCCCCCTGCGGTCGAGTAGCCTGCTAACACTTACTGCTGAAGCTGACACATAAAATGGCCGTGTGGTTGAGGTACTGGAGGACACCCTTGGAACCAAACTGTAACAAGAAGTTGTCAACTTCAGGTGAGGGAGGAGAGGAAAAGCGAGATGTGCATTTTTTTTCTGTTTTCAATTTCCTCACATTTTCTTTGCTAAAGACTAGAACATGCTCCGAGTGGCTGTACCTCACCCAGTACTTGTGCTACCTCCCCCAAATAGTCAGTCTTAATGCAGGAGTCTGGACACAGTGTCTGTACGTCACTACCCGCTCTGCCGTCACCTGGTGGTCACATATACTCACCTTTCAGCAAGAAATACTGGCTGCACCATGCGGTTCAATAGCCTGCCAGTGCTTAGCATCTAGCCACATACGTGAATATGGGCACTTAGGCAAGATACCATGGGGTTCCTGGCACCATTAGAACCATGCACCAGTGTTTTCAGGAAAGGGGGAGATTTGACACGAGGAACATTAATTGAATACATTTTTCTTTTTTTAAAGAGAATTTATATGATCTGCACTGTATTGTTGTTGCTGTAGTTTGGCAAAACCAATCGACTGTTGGTAGTCCTACTTCACCAATCACAAGTGACCCTTTTCAGAGTTCATACTGGACCCTCCTGGTAAGGTTGGACAGGGACCAACAGAATCTGATTTTCATACATAGTCTACTTTCATGATGGTAGAGTTTGTTAGAATTTCGACTGTAACATATAGATATTGAAAGCAATGACTCTGTCCAGGACGATGCACAGCTGTTATGATGTGGTCTTTTTGATTTTTGTTGTTTGAGCTTTTATTTATTTTGAATCCCAGCATTCCTTTCCCTCCTAACCATAATTGTGAATGGGGCTTAACCAGCTTCTGACGACAAAGCCCAAAGTTGAAATGTCAGCTTCATTGTACCCTGAGTTGTACAGCTAATTAGTGTGTGCAATTTGAAATAACAAAATGGAATTGTTTAGGGTTTAAATATTTAAGATTCAAAATGACCTTCTGGTTTGTTTATTTGAAAATGAATAAAGACAATTGTGATTTAAAACAAATAAAAATAGCATAACCATAGTTCATATTCATAAACTTAAAATAGTTTGTTACCATCTTCAAATTGGAGAGGATCACCTGACTCTACTAGCATCTTCCCAGATGGTGGTAGTAGAGAGAAGTTGTTGTCCTTTGTGTATTTTGATCTTTTCTAATTTCTTGTGTTAAGTAATTTGGTCATGGAACTCCCTGCATGGCGTCGTGGGTAAGTGCACCAGGTGGTGTACAATTGAATGATAGGAACAGGAGTAGGCCATTCAGTCCCTCGAGCCTGTTCTGCCATTCAATGAGATCATGGCTGAGCTGCATCCGAACTCCATCCACCCGCCTTGGCTCCATATCCCTTAAAACCCTTGGATAGCAAAAAATGTATTGATCTCAGATTTAAAATTATTAATTGAACTAGCATCTACTGCTTTTTGTGGGAGAGAGTTCCACACTTCTACCACCCTTTTGGGTGAAGAAGGACATTTAGGACTGAGATGAGAATAAATGTCTTCATTCAGGTTGTGAATGTTTGGAATTTTCTGCCCCAGAGGGTTGTGGATGCTCAGTCATTGAGTAATATTCAAGACTTAGATCGATGGAGTTATGGACACTAAGGTAATCGAGAAATATGGAGATAGGGTGGGAAAGTGGAGTGAGGTAGAAGATCAACCATGATCTTATTGAATGGCAGAGCAGGCTCGAGGGACATTGTGGCTTACTCCTGCTCCTATTTCCTAACTTCTGTCCTGAATTGCCTGGCTCTGATTTTAAGATTCTGTTCCCTTGTCCTAGACTCTTCCCACCAGTGGAAAAAGTTTCTCTCTATCTAACCTATTTTCCTTTCAAAATCCTAAAAATCTTAATCAAATCACCCCTTTAACCTTCAGTATTCCAGTATACAAGCCTAGTTTATGTAATCTCTCCTCATAATCTAACCCTTGAAGCCCTGGTAACATTCTGGTGAATCTGCGCTGTACTCCTTCCAAGGCCAATATATCCTTTCTAAAGTGCGGTGTCCAGAACTGTGCACAGTACTGCAGATGTAGTCTAACCAGGGCTTTGTATAGTTGTAGCAAACACATCCTCCCCATTACATTCCAGCCCTCTACAAAGAGGCTAACATTCCATTAGCATTTTTGATTATTATTTGTACCTGACTACTACTTTTTAGTGATCTGTGTACATGGACCCCTAAATCTCTTTGGACCTCCACTGTTCCTAGCTTTTCACCATTAAAAAAAAAATCATCTATCTTTTTTGGTCCAAAATGGATGACCTCACACTTGCCTGCATTGAAATCCATCTGGCACAGTTTTGCCCACTTCAATCAATCTATCAATGTCTCTTTGTAATGTTATGCCCCCGTCTGCACTACTTACTATGCCACCAATCTTTGCATCATTGGCAAACTTGGACATATGGCTCTCTATTGCGTTATCCAAGTCATGACTAAATATAGTGAATAGTTGAGGCCCCAGTAGAGATCCTTGTGGGACACCACTAGTCACTTCCTTCAAAGTTGAGTACATACCCATTGTCCCTTTTCTCTCTCTTCCATTGTCCCTTCTCTCTGTCGTCTTCTGTCTAACCAATCTCTTAATCAGGTCAATAATTTGCCTTCAATTCCATGAGATTTAATGTTAGCCAACCGTCTCTTCTGTGGAACCTTATTTGAATGCCTTCTGGAAGTCCATATAAATTACATCCATAGACATTCCCCTAAATACGACTTGAGTTACTTTCTCAAAAAATTTAATTAGATTTGTTAGCCATAACCTACCCTTTACAAATCCATGTTGGCTCTCTCTAATCAGTTCAAATTTCTCAAAGTGCTCAGTTGCTCTCCTTAGTTACAGATTCCAATAACTTCCCCACAATGGATGTTAGACTAACCGGTCTATAATTTCCTGGTTTCTCTCTCTCTCCTTTCTTAAATAATGGAGTACATTTGCAATTTTCCAATCTAAAGGGGCAATTCCTGAATTGAAAGAGATTTGGAAGATTATGGCTAAAGCATCTGCAGTTTCCTCACCTACTTCCTTTAAAACCCTGGGGTGGAAACCATCAGGTCCTGGGGATTTGTCAGTCTTTAGTACCATTATTATTTCTAATACTGTTTTCTTGCTTACATTAACATTAGTGAGTTCCAATCCTTGATTCATTATTAGTTTCCCTGGAATGTCAGATATATTATCCTCTTCCTCTACTGTGAAGACTGACACACTAATTATTCAACATATCTCCCATTTCCTTATTTTTGTTTGCAATATTACCCGCATCTGTTTTTAATGTGCCCATGTTACCCTTGACTACTCTTTTTCTTCTAATATAATTGTAAAAACTTTGTGTTAATCTTGATATCCCTCGCAAGTTTCTTTCTGTATTCCCTAACTGTGCCATGCTGCCAGGAAAGTCCAGGACCATTGATCTCATGTCCCTGGGCTAGAGGGAAGGAGGGAATCAGCTGGCATTCCTGCTCCTAATTGCTACCCAGTGACCCTTGTGGGAAGTGATGGTGTGTGGGTGTTGAGTGCAGAATCACTTGTAATGCTCCCATAGTTAAATACCCTGCTGACTGACTGACTCACTGTCTAGGTTTACACTGGAAGAATTGCCTCTTGGTGAGGTTGTGCTGATGACTGGCAGCTCTGGAACCATATACTACCGAGAGTGAGCGCCAAGAGGAGAAAGTTGCAAAAGAAGCAGAATGGTTGCCTTGGGCTTCTGGATTTTGCAGTTTCAAATTTGACAATTTTTTTAAGCAGTTAATCAAGGGCCATAATGCAGAAGATGTGTAAACTAAGTGTGCTCATTGTCATATCTGTATTGCAGGAATGGGAAGAAATTAGCTTTCTCTCACCTCACCCCTCCCCTCCACCCCTCAACATGGATTGAGACTATTATAACCTTTTGTCCTTCAGAGCCACTCCAATGTGATTGTGGGTTTGGAGCCAGCATTTGAGTATCGGTATCTTAGTTAACAGCCCAAAGCTGTCCATTGTACAGTAAGTGGGCATCCATGAGGTGCTTTGAAGAACTGCTCTTTGTTCGAGTACCTTTTAATAAGTTGCGTTTGAAAAAGGTTTGTGACATCTGCTCAGTACAGTGTTTCACTGAATTGTTTGTCATCAAGAGATTAAAAAAGAAATTGGAGAAATCGGTAAGATGTCTAAAAAGCATGGCGTTCAGATGATATTTACATTCGGGTGGATTTCCAATGAACGGACGGCTTGGTTTGCCTTTGAGGTACTTCAGATCATTGTAAAGCTTTAACTTTCTGAGGAAGGAAAAACCTCAGCTCTTAAATGAGAAAAACAAATTTATATTTTCCCAGAAGGTAGGTAAGATATTAAATCTAAAATATCTAGCCTTGGCATACTAAGCAGCTGCGTGTGGAAATGCCGTCTTAATTCATCTCAGGGAGTGCTGGGAGAGCGCAGACTGGGCTGGCTTTGCTGCTTTTTCTTTCAGTGAGGATCAGGTATCGGGTTAGGAGACAGTGGGGGGAGTGGCTAGTTGTGATTAATAGCCCATGGCATGCAAGGCGGAGCCCGCACGAGCCATCTGGCCAAGATCTGGGAGTTGCTGTAGGGGAGATAACAGGAGAGGAAAGAAAGGGGCCAATCTGTGCAATCTGTGTCTGAAAGTCAAGCTAAAACAGGGATTACTCACATTTGCTTTACTTGGTTTATGGAGAGAAAGGCGATGGTTTCACAGGTACACCTTAGTGTTTTAAGCTGCTATTGTCTGTAAATGTTTGTAGAAAGTGTGAGTTGAACCATGTGCCAGTGCTGTGCAGTTTGTATTTGTACTGAATGAATCATTGCTTCTATTGTCTGCCGAGCTCTGTTCGTTCTGCTGGTTATCAGGGAGGCTGCTTGCATTCCTTGTGCTTTCCATATCCTCGGCCGTCAAGACTTTGTAAAATACACCAGAAAATCTAACCTTTTATAAAAAAAAATCCGTCTCTGTGATCAAGTTACTGAAAACTGTGGAATCGTTTGAACAGACTAGGCTGAATGGTACAGTAAAAATACACAGATGGTTTGGTGCTGTGTAAAACCGGAGGTTCAGCGGTCTATTTATTTAAGGAACCCGTTCTCCTTGTCTGTATACTGCAGTCATCGAGACAAAGCACAGGATATTTAACCCTCTGCGTGCTGAATTTGCTTCTCGTGTTAGTACATGTATAGTCTATTCTGTACGTTTCCAGCAATCCTGTTGAGCAGTAATAGGGAAATGTAAAGAACCATAGTCTGTGCGCCATATGCTCTGAATAAACTAAAAACAGCCTTTCTGTTCCGAATCAGTATGACTGCCAAGGTCCTCCGTAGGGTCAAATAATTTAAAGGTTGGCAGCTCCCATCTTTATATTCATATTTTGAGTTCATAAAAGATTGTAGTCATTGAGAAGACTGCAACACATACAGGTATGGAACCTTGTGAGTTGATTTGGTAAGTCCCTTGTTTTTCTTTTTAACTTCATATACCTGTCCAGTAAATGTGGATTTGTATTTGAGCAAGTGGGTGTAGGCCCTTTCCCTTCTGATCTTTACCAAGCACAAAAGGTATCAGCTGGGATTTTATAAATATATTTACGGGACCCATTTGTGCTTAAAAATTCAAACTAAAGCTATTAACCTCTGAATACTGAAATTTCATTTAATGCAGTTTCATAATTTTTGGGAAATGCTCAGTACTAGCACTTTCTGCAGAGAATGCCACACACTTGTATGTTACTTCATAAATCACACAAAGAAGCAATCTGGGGAATATGGTTTCGGAGGTATTTTATCCAATGCTTCAGATAGGAGCCTGCTGATAAAGGGCTTTAATGAAAGAAAATGGCATTTGCAACAAAACACAGCCATCTCTGCACACAGTACCTCAATTAACTAAGAGAATTATTAAGTCATTTTTACATTGTTTGAAAGAAAAGGGATTTTAATTTGAGATATTAAAATTCTAGCTATACCGAGGAATATTTTTGAATTTAATGTAACTCATTATGATCCCTCCACCCTAGAATTTTGGTTGAGCTGTTAATTCGGTTTCATGTCGTTTGTAATTCATTTCATATCCCACGTGAAAGATTTTACCATTTGTTCAAACTGAGCAATGTAGTGACTGATTTTAAATTTCAACCGGCACAAGGTGACTTTTAATTCAGACCTTAAAGCACTGAGTTTCTTTAAAAAGATTTATATAAGCGGTGAAACCAGTATAAATATATAAAATGCAGTCAAATGTAAGTCATTATACCCTCAATGTTTTACATGCACTATGGGGTTTCCAGGTATCAGCTTTAAGAATGAGTGGGAAGGTGAAAAATCACCACGGTTCCCACTCCTGATTGCTTTTCAGTAATCCTTGCTGGAAATGCATGTGTGTGTACTTGGATTGGGCAAGGTGATCATAGCTCTCCACAGTTGAATAGCCTGCTAACATCTACTATCTAGGATCACACATGAAGAATGGACACTTCAGAGCTATATTAAGGGCTGCTGGCACATGGGAAGTTAAATCCCTACAAGATTCAGCCTTTCAGAACAGGAGAAAACTGGAAGGAAAATTACTAATGAGAAGGGAAGCGTTGATTTCATTGTTATTGGAGCAACATTATAAGTACATTCAAAACAAACATTTTGAGCATTTTGCTACACTTAACAGCTAGAGCAATTCTTCCCCTTGGTTATGTTAGATGATTAAAATCTGTCCATTTTAAAGGAACAATTTGAGTATCTTTTTTAAGGACTCCTTTGGAAATGCTGTCGTTGAAATGAATGATTGATACTGGTTATCTAGGTAGCTGTAGGATATCGGCACAGGATTTGGCTTAAGCCTCGGGGAAAAAATCCTTGGATGGTACTTGCTCAAAAGATGCAGCTGTGCTTTTGTCTAGTTTTCAGATAGATAACGGTATAATGTGTGCATTTACCTGTGATAGATAAGTAGACTTAATGTTTTCATTTCTTTACTATATGCTGATTGCTGAATATTTGCATGGCACAATTTTGTTGAGCTTTCTCCTCCGTTGAATGCCAGTTTATTTTGTCCACTGCTTTTCCGGGGAGTGGCTCAATATAAGATTAGGCAGTGTTCAGATGGGTTGTGAAACAGCTAGTGAGGTGACAAAATACTATCCCAGAAAGCTGATTTTGGGGAGTTTCAAACCTGATACTGCTTCAAGTACAGTTAAGTAAAACCTAAGTTATGTATCTCAATAATTGTGCTATTTCCTGAATTTATCAAAGGAATATTTATCTGTCCCATGTTCACTGTACTGGGGATATTAACTCAAATTCTGGGGGGTGGGGTTTGTGGTAGGGGGGGCCACATGTTAAAAATCTACAATCCTTCCACCACATTTATATTAAAATTTGTTACATTAGTAATTTGCTTACCACAGTTGAGAGGGGCATTGAAATGAATGATTTATACCATATACCTTTACCAAAGTGCTTCATGGCTGCTTAATTATTAGTGAAATGCTTAATGAAGGTACTATGTTCTTTTAAAATTAGATAATCCAGGAGGGATGGTGGGGCACTCATTTGGCACTCCAACATGCTGCCTTATCAAATTGTAGGAGGTTTGTTTGCACCCGCAGCTTTCTACACACAGTAATGAGTTCCCACTCTGCCTTACCGTTGCTGATTTAGAGAACAGGAAGAAGAAAAATTAGCCATGCTGCTCTGGTGCGCCTCCTAGCAGTCTGATCAAGAGGTGCAATGACAATAAGAGCAATAGGTACAATATCACAATCCATGTAAACACGTCAAGGAATAGATCACGGTTCCCGCACATCCACCCCCACCCCCTTCCCATGCAGATGACTCGTCCTACAGCCAGGAAGGTGGGGCCATCCAGCTCTAGGAACTTGAGTGCAACCCCTAGTTGGCTGCTGGATTGGCTCGAGAGTGGAGTTGAGACTGCTAATGCATTCAGTGAATATATCCCAGCTATCCAACCGTGCAGGGTGTCAATGCCAAATCAAATCCTGTCCTTATCTTCATAACTTCACACAGGAGCTTTCCAACAGGGGTTACTGAATAACAGTAACACCACCCACTGAAGCCCATTGTGTGTCCTGGCTGACACAAGCTAACTCAGCACAGACTGGGATACATCCTGGAATCTTCAGGTCTGTGTGACTGTGCTACACCAGGCACTGCCTTTATCTACCAGGCGACTGACTGAAATCTGCTGCAGTCTAAGGGTTTTGATAGGTCTTTTAAAAGTCTTACATCATCATATTTCAAACAAATGTCATTGGTTTCAGGTTAGAATTATTTTCTAAAATCTCAACTGAGCCCATGTAAATATTTGTCTCTATCCATTTAAAACAAAACAAGTGGATTTCATTTTTTTACACCAACCTTTAGCCGCAATGTGTTATATACAATGAACAATATAAAACCCCTGCAGTGTTCAGTCTGCAGAGGTCCCAGGTGTAATAAGTTATTCAACCGAGGATGTATGTCTTTGCAAAGTGCTTTGAATGGATTCCTACATTGGGGAAAATATTGCGAGTGCTTTCACCTTCATTAGAGCTCTGGTGTTGCCAATAAAAAAGGTTGTAGCTTACCTCTTCGATTGGTATCTTTTGCTCATTTGAAACAGAGTCATTGCGTATACACAGCCTGTAGGAAAGCTGTACAGTGCCAATGATGCCGCAACTTCAGTCCACTTAGTTATTGGAATTGCTATTATGCAGATTGCATACAGGTGGGGCAAAAGATGAAGTCGGAGAATAATTTTGAAGTGCTGGCAAACCTCAGGCACTTAGTAAGATAATTACATTGAATTTAAAGCACAGAGCGGGCCGTTCAGCCCAACTGGTCCACACGAGTCTCCTCCCACCCTACTTTATCGAACCTTAACAGCATTAACTTTCTATTCCTTTCTCCCTTATGTACTTATCTAGCTCCTCTTTAAATGCATCCATGCTATTTGCCTCAACTACTCCATGTGGTAGCAAGTTTCACATTCTATCCACTCTCTGGGTAAAGAAGTTTCTCTTGAATTCCTTATTGGATTTATTAGTGACTATCTTATATTTATGATCCCTAGTTTTAGATTACCCACAAGCCAAAACATTTTCCCTGTCTACCCTATAAAACCCCTTCCTAACCTTAAAGATCTCTGTCAGGTCACCCCTTAGACTTCTCTTTTCTAGAGAAAAGAGCCGTAGCCTGTTCAATCTGTCCTGATGGTTATAACCTCTCCGTTCTGGATTTTTGGTACCCTATCTGAAATTTCCTATTTTAATGCAAGAACAATCTGTGTTTTTATAGTGCCTTATTACATCTCTTAACATCGCAAAGTGCTTCACATACAGCGAATTATCTTGAAGTGCAATAACTATTATTACATGGGTAAATGTGAAACCATTTTATATAGAGCAAGGTTATGCAAACAGCAATGAGATGAATAAGCAGTTAATCTGTTTTTTGGTGGTTGAGGTTGCCTGAACAACTGGAACAGGTATATGGGGCCTTGGTTTAACATCCTAACTGAAGGGCAGCACCTCTTGACAGTTTAGTACTCCCTCAGTACTGCAATGTCAGTCTAGATTATGGATGGGACTTGAACCCATAACCTTCTGATTCTAGAGGAGAGAGCAAGATAATACACAGTAGTATTGAAATGCACTGATATGAAACATTGAAGTATAGTGTTCCTAATGGTATCCGTGTTGGGCTGTGTAATGTCTATTTACAAACCATTACAAGAAAGTTACTGAATGAACATAGGACTGCCAATCTAGTAATTAGAATCATGCAACACAAAAGGAGGCCATTCGGCCCAACATGCCTGTGCCAGCCCTTTGAAAGAGTTATCCAATTCGTCCCACAATACTGTAAATGACCAGTTATTGAGGTATTTCAGGTTAGTAAAGGTATGATGAGTAAGCTAACCATTTTTTACAAATTTGTATTTGGTCAGAACTAACCAACTAATTTTTGCTGTAAATAAAGTTTTTCTGAGTGAGGGATTAAAGAGATCTCTATCTGGTCCGCCAGCCTGCCAATGGGACCTCTTTGAGATGATGGTGAATTCCCTTCATAATGTGAGAAAGGCAGCACATCGCATAAATGGTAACTTTAAATGTTGCTGTTTCAAGCAGTTTGTCAACATCCAATCACTCCCAGCTAACAGCACAGTGGATTTGATAAATAGCTGTGGTCAAGGCAGATTCAGTAGTAACTTTCAAAGCGGAATTGGATAAATACTTGAAGGGGAAACAATTGCAGGGCTATGGGGAAAGCGCAGGGGAGTGGGACTAATTGGATAGCTCTTAAGAGCCAGCACAGGCACGATGGGCTGAATGGCCTCCTTTTGTACTGCATCATTCTATGATTCTAATTTGTCTGTAGGTGATGTGGTTTAAGCAGGGCAACTGGGACGTTGATAAGTTAGACATCCAATTAAAGGCAGGCACTGCGTCCCACTTGCCATGATGTTCAGAACAGCCCGGGACAGATTCCAGCAGTGATGTCAAAATGGTCTCCAGTACTGAGGTGATGATCATTCATCGTTGAAAAACACAGAATCGGAGTTGAATTATTTCCCTGCTATTAAAAGGAAATGATCTTCAT
This sequence comes from Squalus acanthias, assembly GCA_030390025.1. Lineage (NCBI taxonomy): Eukaryota > Metazoa > Chordata > Chondrichthyes > Squaliformes > Squalidae > Squalus > Squalus acanthias. Next base: position 1,306,661 of record CM059450.1, read on the forward strand.
AAAGAAATGGTTTGAAAACATTTTTGCTTGGAGAGTGAAGAATGATGTGTCATTTTTCTCAACAGGGTACATTAGCCTAGTGGTTACGCTACTGGACTAGTAACCCAACAGGTTAAGAGTTCAAATCCCACCATGTTATGAAATTGAATTCAACTGGTTCACTAATGTTCTTCAGGGAAGCTAACTTGCCACACTACCCAGTCTGGCCTACATGTGATTCTAGTCCCATGATACATGGTTGAATCTTGCTGTCCTCAGGGTAACTGGGGGCGGGCAGTAACACTGGCATGACACTGCCTTGTCAGTATCACCCATATGCCAAGAACAAATTTTAAAAAATGACATCGTGCTGATGTGCCTTGATTCGATTTGCATCTTTGTGTCTTTAGTTTGTAAACAAGTAATAAAGGCTTACCAGTACCTTTTTGTGAAGAGGCCCCTGAACGTGAGAAACTGGTTCCTAATCAAATTTTACAGCAACAGCTGAATTTAGTATGTCAGAGAAATCTACCATTAGGAACATTTCTGTTCGAGGGAAAGTGAACCATATGCAGTGTACTGGCAGCATCACTCGAGGGACGAGAAGAGATTAGGTCTTGTTTTCCTTTTAAGGTTAAACTAGGCTGGGCTGTACTTGAATGATGTCCCTTTATAAAAATGAGCTGTTTATATTTCAGGATTTTCAACTTTGGTCAGATCTACAAAGGGGCGGAGTGACCAGTGTTGACTTGTTTGAACACAGCCCTCTCATAGTATGTTGCTGTTTACACATTACTTCCAACAGGCACATTTAACATTTCCTTTACCCGCCTTCCTTCTCCACTTCAATTAAACACAATAAAAGAGAGTGGGAAAGAAAACAAAATACAGCATCTCGTTAAAGTTTCTAATTTGCTCTTTAGAAAAATTTCAGTTATTGTCCTTTTGAAATTCATGCGATTCTAGTAGAGTCTCAAGTTCCCACTGGACTGTATTGTCAAAGAAATTACTAGCGTCTTGCAATCTGTGACCTCATTGGCTTCAAACTAGAGGGTTAAAAGCTTGGGCGGTCTGTCATTTGAACTTTCTAGCTTCAGCGGTCAGTTTTTCACCTGGGTCACAAGCTGGCTAGTAGAAAGAAATTACAACTTTTGGGGTCGGGAGGGAGGATTAGTGGAGAGAAAAAATGTTGTTAGTCCACTTAAATCATGCTGCTTTTTTACGGATTACAAATTACAGTTGAGGGTTGATGATTCCATCTTCCTGCATACGTAGCAGCAAAGAGTCCTGGGTCTTGGGAGGAGAAAGTAGGGTTAAAAGAATTGATGAAAGTGACTGTGTATTCGCAATCCACTCATTAGAAAGTGGCTGCTTCAGCTTTGGATAATTATTGTGCATTTGTTTCAGAAAAACGTTTCACAGATGTGTGTAGCAGCAGTGTTAACATTCCCAGTGGAGCAAATCCATCCCAGACTACTTACTCATGTCTGAATACAATATCATTCAGCTCTGTCTGAGCCTCTGGGATGCTGGAATCAGTCAGATAAACATAAATGGTTCTGAAGATAGATCCAGATTGGGAGAGTGGAAAGGTTCATGGCTGTTTTCTCCTTTTCATCCAGTTGGAATCAGCCCCTTCAGTAAACCATTTAGTCTTGTTAGTTCAGTTGCATGGAAAAAACAGTCATCCTGAACAAACTGCATTGCATTTAAAGCGTAGCAAACCTTGTATTTACTGAATAGGTAGTTTGGATTTGATCCTTTCATTACCCTAGAAAATCAAATCCTGAATCCTATATTTGGAGGCAGTATCCTACACTGTTGTCAGGAATAGTTTATTATGTTTAGTCTTTTAAAACCTCTTGAATGAAGGTGACCAAGTGGTGCAGGCATTTCTACACCGTGCTGCTGAGGGACTGGGTTCAAATTGCAGCCCTGGCTGACAATTACCCCTAGCCTTCCCCTTGATGATGAATTGCTCGTCTTGGTGGGTTGTTGAGAACCGTACTCAGCATAGATGTAGTCCTATCCTTCTACAGTCAGGACTTGGGAAAATAGGGTGAAATGTAGATTGTTCAAATCTGAATCATTGATAGTACACATGTTTTTAGTTGAAAGAATTTTTTTTAATGCAACATTTTTTTTCCCCAAAAAGAAACTTATTCAACTCCCTTTTCAAACCATACAAGAAACCACACAAAGTAATTGAACTGCAATTACTTGACTGGCTGGTGAGGCATAAAGACTGGCAGAAGCCATTGCAATCTTCTCACTCCTGATTAAATATTCCGGCAGTCTAAATGGGGTGGATTCACCAACCATAGTTGGCACCTCTGCACACTCAAAATCACATGCTAATGTGGCTGTACAATATAAATGAGTTATAAGATGAAGGGGCTGCGCTGAATGAAGCAGGTGTGCAAGCAGTGCAAACTTCAGTTGTCTTTGTCATAGTGTAAGCTATAAACATCTGGTAGTTTCCTGTGAGAGAAGTGGTCCAAAATGTGATGGCTCGCTTGTTACATTAGATGAAAGAAGTGCGGAGGACTGTTAGTCAAATACATCAAAATGGGTTGCATTTCTTTAGACCAAGACGATCAAGTCTGACTTCAGTCTTGAACAAAATATTGAACGCTGTTCGTTTGAAAAAAGGCAGTTATTGGAAGTGAGATGTTTCTGTTCAGACCTACAAATTCTAACCAAGATAGTAGTTTTCGTCAACTTTTATAGGTTGAATTGGATATGCAAATTAGGTGAGAAGATGAGTAAGACCTACCCTGTCAGGCTTGACCATGTGGGCATCGAGAAAAAATAGTGGAAGGTTTATTTCCATAATACTGGAGCATTCTAGCCTACTTATGCTTCCTCTTTGGAAAAACTGAACTGTAATAGAATTACATGGCCTATGGGGGAGGGGGAACAGCCAGTTGTCGTGATACATGTTGGTACCAACGACGTAGCTAAAAAAAGGGAAGAGGTCCTACAAGTAGAATTTAGGGAGTTAGGAGCCAAGCTAAAATGTAGGACCTCGAAGGTAGTAATCTCTGGATTACTACCAGTGCCACGTGCTAGTAAGAGTACAGAGAACAGGATAGTTAGGCTAAATACGTGGCTTGAGCAGTGGTGTAAGAGGGAGGGTTTTAAATTTTTGAGGCATTGGAACCAGTTTTGTGGTAGGTGTGACCTATACAAAAGGGACGGTCTACACCTGTGCAAAGATGGAACTGATGTTCTCGGGGTAATTTTTGATAAAGCAGTTCGGGAGCATTTAAACTAGTATGGCAGGGGGCTAGAAACCTATGTAGTGAAATAGAGGAAAGTGAAAGGCAGACAGAAATAAATGGTAAAAGGGTGAGGAACAAAAAACAAAGGGCCAAACTAATTCATAAAAAATGTGAGCATAAAAAAGCCTGAGGGTTTTATACCTTAATGCGAGAAGCATCAGGAACAAGGTAGATGAATTAGCTGTGGAAATAGAGGTTAATAATTATGATCTAATTGGGATTACGGAAACATGGTTGCAGGGTGAGCAGGGCTGGGAGCTTAACATACAGGGGTATTCAGTACTTAGGAAGGATCGACAAAAAAGAAAGGGAGGAGGGGTAGCATTGCTGGTAAAAGAAGGGATAAATGCAATTGAAAGGAAGGATATTAACTCAGTTAATACAGAATCTATATGGGTGGAGCTAAGAAATAGCGAGGGGCGAAAAACATTAATAGGAGTGGTATATAGGCCTCCAAATAGTAAAATAGAGGTTGGGGAGGGCATCACGAGGGAAATTAGAGAAGCGTGCAATAAGAGCACAGCTGTCATCATAGGTGACTTTAACTTACATATAGATTGGAATAGCCTAATCAGTAAAAATAATGAGGAGGAGGAATTCCTTGAGTGTTTAAGGGATGGTTATCTGGATCAATATGTCGAGGAACCAACTCGGGAACAGGCTATATTGGACTGGGTACTGTGCAATGAGAAGGGACTAATTAATAATCTTGTTGTACGGGGACCCTTGGGTCAGAGCGATCATAACATGATCGATTTCTCACTCGAAATGGAGAGCGAAGAAATTGACTCAGAGACTAAGGTCCTGAATTTAAACAAGGGGAATTATGATGCCATTAGACGGGAACTGAGTAGGTCTGATTGGACAACGTTCCTGGGAGGACTGGAGGTAGATAAACAATGGCAAGCATTTAAAGATAGAATGACAAAATTGCAAAAATTGTTTATACCAATCTGGCATAAAAGGAAATCTAAAAAGGTGACTCAACCGTGGATAACAGGGGAAATTAGAGACAGCATAAAATCCAAAGATAGGGCGTATAAAATAGCCAAAAAAAGCGCCAGAGCGGAAGATTGGGAACAGTTTAAGATAGAGCAAAGGAGGACAAAGGGCTTAATCAAGAGGGGCAAAATAGCTTACGAAAGCAAGCTGGCGGAAAATATAAAAACTAACTCCAAAAGCTTTTATAAGTATATCAAGAGGAAAAGACTGGTGAAAACCAAAGTTGGCCCATTGCAGTCAGATACGGGGGAATATATAACGGGAAATAAGGAAATGGCAGACCAACTAAATGCATACTTTGGGTCAGTCTTTACGAAGGAAGACACAAAAAACCTCCCTGGGATATCGGGAAAAATAGGGACATTTGCAAAGGAGGAACTGACGCAATTCAATATCTCTAAGGATATGGTGTTAAGGAAGCTAAAGGGATTGAAGGCGGACAAATCCCCAGGACCTGATAACATGCATCCTAGGGTGCTGAAGGAGGTGGCCCTAGAGATAGCGGATGCACTAAGTATGATTTTTCAGAATTCATTAGACTCGGGAACAGTGCCCATGGATTGGAGGGTAGCTAACGTTACCCCACTATTCAAAAAGGGGGGTAGGGAAAAAGCAGGTAATTACAGACCTGTAAGCCTTACATCAGTTGTGGGCAAAATGCTGGAGTCCATCATTAAGGATGAAATAGCGGAGCACTTAGCAAATGGGGACAGGATAGGACAGAGTCAACATGGATTTACAAAGGGTAAATCGTGCTTGACTAATCTATTGGAATTTTTTGAGGGAGTAACTGGTAAAATAGATGGGGGAGAGCCAGTAGATGTGGTGTACCTGGACTTCCAAAAGGCCTTCGATAAGGTCCCACATAAAAGATTAGCAGGGAAAATTGAAGCTCATGGGATAAAGGGGAAAGTATTGACGTGGATAGAGAACTGGCTGTCAGATAGAAAACAGAGAGTTGGAATAAACGGCTCATTTTCTGAATGGCAGGCAGTAACAAGTGGGGTACCACAGGGATCTGTCCTGGGTCCCCAGCTGTTCACAATTTACATTAATGACCTGGATCAGGGAGTCGGATGCAGCATTTCCAAATTTGCAGACGACACTAAACTAGGAGGGGGGGTGGGCTCAGAGGAGGAGACCAGGAAGCTCCAGAGCGATTTGGACAGACTGGGTGATTGGGCGGATAAATGGCAGATGCACTATAATGTGGACAAGTGCGAAGTTATCCACCTTGGGTGCAGGAACGGGAGGGCAAATTATTATTTAAATGGCAATAAATTGGGAGAGGGGGAAGTACAGAGAGACCTGGGTGTTCTTGTACACCAGTCACTGAAGGCGAGCATGCAGGTGCAACAGGCGGTCAAGAAGGCAAACGGTATGCTGGCCTTCATAGCAAAAGGGTTGGAATACAGGAACAGGGATACCTTGCTGCAGCTGTACAGGGCACTGGTGAGACCACACCTCGAGTACTGTGTACAGTTTTGGTCGCCTCATCTGAGGAAAGATGTTCTTGCCATGGAGGGGGTGCAGCGGCGATTCACCAGGCTGATACCAGGAATGGCGGGATTGACCTATGAGAGACTATGTAGTTTAGGGATGTACACACTGGAGTTTAGAAGATTGAGAGGGGACCTCATAGAAGTGTATAAAATTCTGACAGGTCTGGACAGACTAGATGCAGAAGGAATGTTTCCCTTGGCGGGTGAGAACAGAACTAGAGGACATAATTTAAGGATAAGGGCTAAACCATTTAGGACAGAAATGAGGGGGAATTTCTTCACTCAGAGGGTGGTGAACATGTGGAACTCATTGCCACAGAGGGCAGTGTACGCCAGCTCATTAAATATATTTAAGAGGGAATTAGATATATTTCTACAGGCAAAAGGGGTTAAGGGTTACGGAGAGAAGGCGGGGACGGGATACTGAATTGGAGGATCAGCCATGATCTCATTAAATGGCGGAGCAGGCTCGAAGGGCCGGATGGCCTACTCCTGCTCCTATCTTCTATGTATCTATGTATCTATGTATTAAAGCACATACTTTCCAAAGTAAGGAAGGTAAGATTGTTAAATATCATTCTTCTCTTTCATCCTTACAAAGACTCAATGGGTACATGCATTATATGATAAATCACTGAGTCATACAGCCCTGGAAGGTTCCAAGATTGATTCCTATCTCTGGTGAGTTCGAAGGATGCTACAGTTTGCCTCATTGTTCCCTGGCTAGAGAGGAGGTAAAAACCTCTCCTGATCACTATCCAGCAACCTGCACTGGAGTGGATGAGTAGGTGTTGAGCCAGGGTATTGTTGGACTTGGCTGTAATGAACTTCAGCTTCAAACGGAATGCTGGCCATCGCTATGCAGGTTCATATATGAAGAGTAGCTACTTGAGCGAAGTACTAGGTTGCCGCTGCGTGAGGGACTGTACCCCAGTCTAATTAAATGGCACGTAGGTGGCACAGCCTGCTGGAAGGATGCAAGTGTGTACCTTTGATTCTTTGTGTGGCCTACTTTTTACTGGTTATTTTGTCAAGAAGCCAGGTGCTTTCTTACAGGTAGAGAAAACTGAAAGCATGAGATCCTTTGACTACTGCCACACCTCATACTTGGCAGTGGGCTGGCAGCAGCTCTTGGTAACCTTCTCATGCCTGCGAATAGCGAGGGAGCCTTAAAAGAAGGAGGAATTGCAAAAAAGTATTTATTAAACTGCTAGGAATAATCAGACTTTCAAAACTAGGAACACATTTGGAGGAGGGCCTTGTCTATGAATATAACAGAGTTCTGAATATGAGACTAAATATTTCAGATCAGTCCCTCTCTTCTTCGGTCCACCCTTTTAGTCTGGAGTCATAGTGTTCATATTAAAATGGATTAATTAGGAATTGTGAATCCCTGAAAAATTGTTTGCTTTGGCAAGTTTAATGCAGCTTTTTCCAGGAGAGTTTAACTTTTTTCTGTAGTGAGTTATGATGGCACAGGTTTACTATAAGTAGCTTGGTTGCAAAAGCAGAGCATGTCTGATGCCAGCCACAAGACTGTAAAATGTTAAGAGTAATGAAGTCTGAAATCCTAGTTAGGAGGGGCAGGTGTGACATATTTAATCATTTCTTCTTCGATGCACCTGATTCTAACATTAATAAAATAGAAACACCCATTAATAAAATAGTTAGTGCAAAAAAATTGCTGATATCTGTAAAATTAAGTATTGTGCGGAGAAGATTTAGCATGTTAGTAATGAGGGCGCCAGACATCTTGGAAGTGAATCTACTGCAGCAGTGGAAAGTTCTGCATGACGCATGCTGAAATGTGTTTTTCATTAGTGACTGCCTTTGGCAAAAGCTGTGAATTTCTTTACCATTGCTGGAGCACTTTATGCAGTTAACTCTATCTGTACTAAACTTTTTTTTGTTTTCACTTATGTTCTGCTGTATTAGTGATATCTCAAAGTAAATTTCTTGACTTTCAGAGAAAGGGTTAGAGCCTCAATCAAGTTGAAACCCAATGCCAATTACCATTAAAATGTCTAACTTCTGTTGGTGAGTTTTGGCTGCCAGATGGAGTGCCTCATGGTAATGGAACACTCTATTCTGAGAAGGAAATCAGCTAAGATGGAGTTACATGGGCAGTGAAGGACCCAGCAAAACATGTCGCAAAACCATTCCTCGTTGTTCTTTCCGCCACGCGCCCCCCCCCCTCCCCCCAGTTCCCACTCCTGATGACCATCCAGAGTGACTCTGTTGTGTAATGTAAATGAGGTTTCTACATTGTCTTCAATTTTCAAGTGGCTGTCACTTATAAGATCCACACTTTCAGCCTCTGAAAAACAGCACTAAGCACGATTGCTGCTGTTATTGTTGGCAGTATTCTGTTAAGACTATTTCAAGGCCCTTTTCCTTTATATTGATTGTGAAAGAAGCCATGCCAAAATGACCTTCATGCAGCACTCTCCTACATTTATATTGTAGTAGATGAATAGACTGTAATTTTCTAAATCTGCCTCCAACTGCCTACAGACGAGTGCAGGCAAATGACAATATAAAAGATGATTTGAATCAACTCTGCAAATTTAAAAAAAAATTGAAATGGTTCGTTTGAGATTTGACATTAAACCAGTTCTGTGCATCAGTGTGCTTGTGTCAAGGTGCTGGTTTGAGTTGAGATGCAAGCATGCTGACTTGCTGAGCTGGCTCAACACATTTAGCAGCCCTGAGGGGAACTGGGTATTCCAGTGGCAAAACGCAAACATGGGTCTATGGCAGTTGGGCTGTTTATTTTCAGGATTGCCATTAACAATGTCAAAATGAGTTTCCCCAATCAGCAGCATTTTGTATAAGGTTAGTGTTTTTACATTTGGGGAGGAAGGTGAGGAATATGCAGTTGTATACTGTAGTTGCCCAGCTGAAGTGGTGACTCCCTGAAGCAACGTTTTGGTTCAGAGGCAGACCAGAATGAGGCTATTGTATCTGCCACTGTACTAAGGCCCGAGGGGGAAAATAGCTTGTATTTATACAATTCTTTATCCCAAATTCAGGACATCACAAAATGTTTCACAGCCAATGAATTGCTGTTGAAGTGCAGTCACAACAGCAGCCATTTTGCACGTAGCAAGTTCCTGCAAAACAGTAAATGAGATGATTAATCATTTAATCGGTTTTGGTATTGGTTGAGGGAGAAATGTTGGCAAATGGGACATTGGTGAGATCCCTGTTCCAATTCAAATAGTGCCATCTGAAAGAGCACTTCTAACATTAGAGCTTCCCCTCCATTCCTCATTAAATAGCAGCCCAGATTATGTGCTCAAATCATGGAGTGGAGCTTGAACACATAACCTTCTGACTCAGAAGCAAAGATGCCACCAGTTGAGTCAAGCTGATGCTCAAAAGTGCAAGATGGCTAATGAAGCAAGCTGCACTGAGCGTATGCTACCTTAACTATGATTAATTAAGAAAAAACCATCAGAAGATTGCCGATGAGAACTGGTAATTACACTAGGAAGAATGAATGCAGTGAGGGTAGATAAAAGCTAGCATACTGCATATTTAACACCTTTTCAATATTAGGCATGACATTAACTGAATTCAGTTAGTGTTGGTTTCAGTGGATGTCATCACAAAATACAGTTTCACTTTTATGATGGACTTGCTGTTAATTATTTGTTAGATATTCGATTTAGTGGGTATAATTTTATAGAATCTGATTGTGAGGGAAAACCCTCAGTAATTTTGTCCATTGTTGTGTTACAACCCTATTCCTTCTTTGTAAAGGAATGATGACTGTGATTAAGGCATGTTGTCCTTTTGTGTAAAGTCTTCATCATTCCCACCTCCCTCACCAGGACACCAAGAGGGAGAGAATTGATCCCTTGTTTAGGGGTGGTTGTGCTGATTATGATGCCAGAGTTGAATGGAGTATCAGAGACTGGTCACATTGTCTGCTTCCGGCTGCTTATTGTCCTGTTCTGTTTTTTAATGATTGCACTGTGAATCTCTTAAGTAGCAGCCACTAGAGAAAATTAATTCAGTCAACTTAGAGGAAAAAGCTAAACTGCACTTGCCTTGCTACCAAAAGACAGAGTGATAATGTAAGCCCACAAAGATTTTAGTTTTTTTAATATTGTGAGAAACTTGTTCTAGTGTCTCTGGTTCCACGGAAATCCAACCAGCTGCAAGGTGAATGAATGTAAAACTACGTGAACTCACCAAGATCGGTGGTTAGGAAGACGTAATAAAAAGAGGACTTCCCAGCTGCAAGTCTTAGTGGGTCCCAGCAGTTTACATTCAGCTTGCAGCCAGCTCCACAAGACCTACAAGCAATAGCAGGGGTCTCACGCAATTTAAAAGCAGCTTTAAAGGAATGCTTTCAATGGTCTGAAAAAAATGGTTTGTAAAGAAGAGCAAAATATGAAAAAATCTAGTGTTACGAATACAAAGGAAAATCAAGCAGAATATAGAAAATCTAGTGGGGAAGCAAAAAGAAGGAAACCAGAAAGGCTAAAAGACAGGCAATAACGTAAAGGGATATAGTAAAGGGTTTACTAAACACCAGGTAAAAGAATAGTTGACGAAAAGTTAGGGTTGAATAGAGTTGAAAAAGAAAACTTATGAAGGATGGAGATACTAAATGAATACTTTACCTCTGATTTTACAGAAGAGTACGCTAGTGGGAAGAAAAAGGGTACAAGAGAAGGGAGTCGCGCAAGGAGATAAGATAATTATAGATAAAGAAGGAGTACTGTAAAATTGGTGGAACTCAGGTAGAAAAGTCACCAGGTCCTGATGGCTGCATCCTAGAATGGGGAAAGTCAGAGAGGCAACAGCAGAGGCTCTGACCAAAATCTTTCATGCATCCTTGTCTATGTATCCGAAGACTCGAGGGTTGTTCAAAAAGGAAGAGAGGGATAAAGTGGGTAACTGCAGACCAGTCAGCCTAACATAGGTAATGGGTAAGCTTCGACAGGACATAATACAGGATAAAAGATGTGGGTAAATTAAGGTTACCCAGCCTGTAATTTTAGTGAATTTTCGCTGTACCTTTTCCATGGCTGTAATATCTTTCCTATAAACTAGTGTCTAGAGTACTTCAGCTGTGGCTTAACTAATGTCTTGTACAAATTCAACATTATGTTCTTGCTTTTGTATTGAATGCCTCTCTTATATATATCCCAAAATTCTATTTCCCTTTTTTTCAGTTTTTTTCTACCTGCATTCCCACTTATAAAGATTTATGAATTTGTATCCTTGGATCTCTTTATTCCTCATTAAGGACGTTATTCTTCAGGGTGTACTTAATTTCACTGTTGTTTGTCCCAAAATGTACCACACTTTTCTCTGCATTGAACTGCATCTGCTATCTACCTGCCCTATCTGCTAACTTGTCAGTCCTCTTGCATTCTTCCCCTTAGTTTGCTATACACTCTAATCTGGTATAAAAAAAACTTCCATTTCAATTTATGGTCCTGAGAGCTCTCGGCACAGATCTGAGGCACAATATTACCTTAATGCTGCCAATTGGAAAAATATCTGTTTTGAAAAACTCTTCTGTCCCCAGGCTATCTCTCCATGCAGCAGCATTGCTTTTAATATTACGTGTCATCATTTTTTAACAGGTCTTTTCTCAAACACCATCTGCAAATACACACACACACACCCCTTCCCTCTGTCTTCTTCAAAACATTCAGTTAAATTAGACATACCGACCTGCCCTTTATACATCCCTGCTGATTAGTCTGTGCCACTCTAAGTGTTCAGTAATTTCATCCTGTATTATGGATGAATACTGTTCACCTACTGCAATCTGCTTGATGTGGATGAGCCTTTTCCTTCAGAGAATGTTCACATTGAATAAACTATCCAATATTACGAAGAAAACGTTGTGTGCGGATATGGACACTGTTGGATTGTTCTGGCTGGGCAGTGTTTAATGTCATGTGATAGAGCACCATACTATTGCTCACGGTCTGATTTTTCAATCCCAGCCTCCTCTGTCACGGAAGGTGGGGGGTGATGTGAATGATCAGTTTTCACTGGCATTTACATTTTGTAAAAAGCATCTCCTTGCCAGTAGAATTGTATCCCCACCCACCCCAGTTGCATGATAAACCAGTGTATTTTAATGTTTCCTCATGAAAACAGAATTCAGCAGTTGCTAGGCAACAAAACAACTCGTGATCCACAATTTAATGAGGACCAGTAAAGACTCTGGACCTGAGGTCAGCTTGTGACAAATTAGTGACTTTTTTTGTCTTCCAGCATACAGTGGCTGTTTTTTAATTTTATACTAACGCAATCTTTCTGACCCTTCCTACCAGACCTTTCAACTCCTTAAGGATCCAACCCTTATGCACTGTACATAACCAAAATGTTCAAGGATTAAGGCCTAGTTTTATTTTAGATTCATTTTGGCCAACTGGCAGCACTACTGCCTTTTACGGTGTTGTTTTCTCTTCTATTTGGTCATGCCATCAGAGAAGCAGTCCAAACTTAAGATTAAGAGGAGGTAATATATAAAAGGCTTTTGCGGGCTCCGTCTGTTCCAGGCTGGGTGTCGGCTCTTTGAAGTTGAACTTCACACTGTCGTGCTGTTGCGTTCTTTTTTTAAAGCGCTCCCACTGTCTCAGCACCCCTTCCCACCCCGCTCCACTTGGATTAGTATGCTCGAAATCTTGAATCCATAAATCTTGTACTTTCTCATCACTTCAGTATGATCAAATGTTTTTGCCATTCTCATCAGTCAGATGTGGAAAACTCTGCTGGATTTTACAACACAAGTTTTCAACTACAACTACTACCTGGGAATGGGTCGATATTTGCAGGGGATCCCACACAAATGTTTGAAAGCCACTGCTCTACACCAGCATGTAGACTGGCTCATACCAGAATAACATACACAATTACTGTATTGGAGTCTGTCACTGACTGCAGCATGATACTGCCATATTTAGACATTAGGGAGCAATGAGACTGGTGTCCCGTGAACACTTTCATTGTGTTATAGACCTGTAGTGCACACCAATTGAGTATAACCAAAGATAAGTCTGTACCGAGAGTCACAGTTGTGTAATGTCAATATGAGACCGTGCCGCAGAGTGAAATGGTTGCTGTGTTGTGCTGTTAACTCTTTGTGTTTCAAAACCAGCGATTTGAAAATAGCTTGATAATTTCTATCTGCCTTTTTGTATGTTAAAATTTCATTTAAAAAGGGTACTATATAGTAAAAGTATTTCTAATCTAAATCCTTGGGAATACCTTCTGCAAAGGAATAAAAATAGAAACCACTGGAAATACACAGGTCTGTCAGCATCTGGAAAGAAGAGAGACCGGTTACAGGCTCAGGTCGAGGCCCTTTGTCCCAGAGACATTAACCTGTCAATTCTCTTCGCAGATGCTGACTGACGCTGTATTTCCAATATTTTCTTGTATTTCGGATTTTCAGCAATTGCAGTTTATCTTTTTAGCTGTACTAGAAATGTCATTATTTCTAAAATTCCTGGTAATTTCTAAAATTTCTGGTCTTACAAATGAGCAGGCATTTTGCCGCAGTAGTCTGGGGAGAACAGATCTTGCAGGATTGTTATTGAAGTCTAAATGTGATCATGTCATTCAGGTCATTGAATGCTGCACATTTAAACCCTGTCCAAGAATGTCATGAGAAACGTTCCTCAAATGTCATTTTTCATTCATCTTTCTTCAGGGTAGCCAGGAGCCAGCAGCCACCCCAGACGCTATGGTACAGCCGTACGCTACAGTTCCATTCCCTCCCCCTCCTCCTCCTCCTCCACAGAATGGAATTCCAACAGAATACACTGTTCCACACACTCAGGACTACACAGGCCAGACGCCAGTCCCAGACCATACTCTGAATATCTACGCATCCAGTCAGACCCTTGGGGAACAGAGTGGCACAATTGCCAATGTGCAGCCTGTATCTGGAACCGCCACAGTAAGTCAAAATCCAGGCTTTAGTCTTCATCCTACATAGTGATGCGATGCAAAAAAAAGTTAAATTTTATATATCAAGTTATTTTAATGATATCAGCACAAGCTTACTATTACAACCACAGCAAGAATCAAATATATAGAGCGCATGGTTTACATATGGGCAGTCATGCCATTTTTATATTCCATTTATAGAAGTAATTTCATATTTGACTAGCTCTAGCCAATCTTATACTGCAGGGTGGATTGGGTGACCACAGCCCAAGATTTGCATGTGTCTAGTTGCTCATGAATGAGACTTTAAAGCAAATGCGCAGTTAGTGCAAATTTACATTTGTGACTTTTTCAATTAGGGAAGGCCAGCTAAGGTGGAAGTGCAGTGTCTGTTGGTACGGGTCAGCCAGCCCGCAGCAAGAGCCAAGGTCATCCACATTATGTAAGTGCTGCCAGCAGAATCCATATAGCTTTTCCAATAGTGGCACTTCCTATCTGAGGCACTTGGCAAAAGCCCTGCCCTATGAGGGATTTACTGGTTCCAAGGGCACTGGTACACCACATCGTCGTCTCCTTGTGGGCTTTTGCAGTCTGAGGGAATATAGTGAGATAAACGGTCCTTAAAAACACACAAAAGTCTCCACTGTAATACATTGGAAACGTTTTATGACACTGAGCCACAGTAGTAGTTTGTACATGCTAGTTAAACTGTCATCATTGAATGAAAATAGCCCACACGAATGAAGTGCTCCCCTCCAATGTTTGTGCCCCTTGCACCTGTCCACACTTTTGCTAATTTAAACATAAGCCGACTCATTTGTAAACAGCTGTTCACTCATATTTGCACCTTCTAGGCTGTTCAGGGTGATGCCAGGAAGCAAAGGGTAGTGGAAAACTCTCCTCAAAATCTGTTGAGGCGAGGGCAATTGAAAATTAAAAAACTGAGATTGATGGATTTTTGTTACACAAGGGTATTAAAGGTTAAGGAACCAAGACGGATAGATGGCGTTAAGATACAGATCAGCCATGATCTAATTGAATGGCAGAACAGGCTTGAGCGGCTGAATGGCTTCCTCCTATTCCTACGGCTGTTACATTTGTATGCAACCTCATCCCAATCCAATGTCCATTTTTACCCTGTATGAAGGGAGCTCCCAAAGTCCTGCCCTGTGGTAAAATTGGGGCAGTTTCATCAGCAGCAAGATAACGGATACCAGATTTGCCTGAATTTTCATTTGACTTAAACTTTTATTTTACTGTTTATACAACAGATTAGAAATTAGCTCATAATTAACTGATCTAATTCACATCTAATCTTCACACCGACTACTACTGCCTCAAGCGCTGAACTGTTGGATATTGGGAAATCAGGACAGATTAATTCTCAGAACAGCCCCAGTTTTCTGCTGGAAAATTAAAATTTTTCTAAACCATTTAGATGGTTATTTGAGAACGTTAGAACTGTACATATGAGATATTTGATGGTCTGGGTGTGTAGTAAACTGTGCTGACTTTAACACTAGTAAGATAAATTGTAGAATTTTTTTTTGGGCACCTTTTATACTTTGAATGCACTGCAAAGGTCCCAACTCTAATTAAATGACCTGTATCCTAGTTCAACCCTATATCTTGGCTGCTCATTGTGAAAGATATCCATAAATGGACACAAGAAGTATACCTTGTGCATGCACAGTTGAGCATATTGGATGGTGGCGATAGATGAATTGACTGCTGAGGGAGTGAGTGCTTAAATCTCACGTTTGAAATTTTCTAAGTGGCCACATGTACGCAGCTGTCTGCAGATATATTCAAATAAAAATAAAACCTTGCTATCAAAATGATTATTCAGATTGTTGCGGGTGAGTTTTTAAATTACTGCAGTTTTACTTGAAGCTCACTAATTTGGCTATCAGGCAACTTGCACGGCATTCATCAAACAGGCTGACATAGACGTAGGAACAGCTGCTCTGCCTGTTTGAAAGGATGTTTGTCTTAACAGTGCACCAAGAGGCCTGAAAGGCCCCCACTGTCGACACCTGATGCCACACACAGCCGCCAAACCAGTCCAGCCTGTTCAGTCCCACCAGCCCTCCCTCCCCCTCGCCCTGAACTCCAGTGCTGACATCTGCAGACAGCTGCACATGTGGGGCCACAGAAACATTTTCAAAGGACACCATTTCAAAACCCGTTTCCTTCATTTTCCTTAAGCAGCAACATTTGGTTATGAAATAAAGTTGGAAAATGTTGCCGTGGCAACACCCAGGAGGTTTGTAGAATGTTGTACAGTGCCATAGCTCTAAAACGTTCTACAGTACCTCCCTTTCTGACTCGCTTTCAGTTTCACAATTCTGAGCATGGACTTGTGTATATAATCCATTGGTACAAAATACCTGCCTGGGCTACAATTACATAAACATCTTTGAGTTGGGGAGAGCTGGGTCCACCAGCAATTCTGGTCTCTCTCCTTGTCTAAGTATATTTTGAACCAGTGACATATGGTGCCTGAAAATTCCCTAATGTTTGATAGAAGAATGCAGTAATTTATATTTTGCAGTGTGTCATGTTCTCATAAAATGCACAGACCTTTTTATCGCACAGCCATTCATTCTTTATTTAGATGCTGATGGTTGTCAGGTGACTTTCTTGGATGGCAGGGTAGAAGAGTCTGATTAAAATACTTAAGGTGGAGCCCAGCAGCGTGGCTGCCGAATCCAGCTGGTCACATGCTTTGCGTTCAGGGGAAGGGGCTGCAACCGTACAGTGCTCATGCATTCAGAGACCCTAGAAAGAAAGGGAAAGAAATTGCATTTCCACAAGTCCTACAACTAACTGAGTCCACAAGTGCCACGCTCTGGAGAGAAGTGATGCTAATTGAAGTAAATTCATTCTTTGTTCTTATTCAAATGCTTTTCAGTAGTTTGAGTTTAGCGTTTGGAAGGGGCGCTATGTCGTGGCATGACTGTGAATTAACATTGCCTTTCTTGTGAGCTTGATGACACTTGTAAATGTGACACCAGAAAGCAGCTGAGCACAGAAAAATGTGTTAATCTTTCACACCTGTGGGGACGCTGGGGTTCTGCAGGGCAATCCATTCACAGTTCAGCTGTTTGGTGACAAATTCAGTTGAGCAAGAATGGAAATGAACTCTTATGCAGCTCAGGATTCGGAGGAAAAACTCTAGTGGGATAGACAAGCAGCTCTTTGGCATCCATTTTTCAGTCACCCTTACCCGTCGTTTCACAAGTCCTACCATGCTTACCATGTCTTTATTTCCATTATACTTCATACCACAGTTCTGAATGAAACTAGAATTGAGCACATTTGGGTATCAAATCTTCAGTGATCCTGCTGGTGGTCAGCAGACAGTCCACTTTTAGAGCTGGCCCCAGTAATTGTAGTGTTTCAAAAAACAGATAGGAAAAGTCCGGCATTTTGATAGTTGTATTAAAAAAACATTTGATTTTTATTTCTTAAATGCAACTGTATGCATGCATGAGTTGACCCAACTTGTGTTCATGTACGTAGGAACAGATTTGTTTTGTGCAGGTGTACAGTGTGTTTTTTGAAAGCCTTGCCCTGTCTGATTTTGCAGTGGCAGCTTACCTTGATATATTGGTGAAACGTGCAGCTCAACTGATGGCTCAGTGCTGGAATGGATTATGAGGCATGCTGTTTCGATATTCAGATCAGTAAGGTCTCGCGTCTTATCCTGGTCTCTACTGATGTCAGCTGTGGGGCTACAGTTGATCTCAACATCCCCTAAGGTGGTGGGGGTGGGGGGGGAATTAGCTATCCACTGACCCTTGCTGGAAAATGTAAGTGTGTTGATTTTAATGAGTTTCAGTGATGCCTTCCAGCATCCTGCCGACACACTGTTAAGCTTCACATATGAAGTGTGGCCAGTTGGGCAAGATATTGAGGGACTGTTGGCATTTGTTTGAGAACTCTCTAACACCAACCGGGGATGTCCAATCTTTTTGAAGCAGAGGCCAGATACAGGTGCCACAACTCGTGAGTGGGCTGCATATAATTAAGCAGAAATAAAAGTGCGAGGTCACTTGACGCAGAAAATTCAAGGCCTCCATATATAAAGGTCAAACCACTATGCGTACCATGTGGAAACCACCTAGACATACAGCGCATGAAGCTCCCAGCTTCGGTCCCCTGTTTGTGTTGAGTTAGCAATTCAGCTGGTGAGGCAAAGGGCTGCTTCAAGACTCTGCATCCTCAGGGGAGAAATTGTGCAGATGGAGAATCATTTAAACATTTTTTTCCAAGGAAACTGAAATGTATTTGCAGGACCAAGTAGAACTGTCCCATTATAAACCAGATACCAGTTTGTAGCGCCAAATCCTCTATGAATAGTGTTGAATCTACAAATATTGCTGATTTGAAGAACTAGAATTTTAATTGTGTGGCCATAATTGTTTGCAGTTTTATGGAGCTGCATGAAGCATGATGAATATAGTGGACGATTAAAACACATTAGCTATTGCAGGTACACAGAAATGTTTAAGTGAAATGTTCATTTTAATCATAGTCCGATTCATTTTTATCTTTCAGCAGACAGATGAAGCAGCACAGACGGACGGACAGCAGCAAACACAGAGTACCGAGAGCAGTGAGAGCAAACCCATCCCTAAACGGCTTCATGTCTCCAACATTCCCTTCCGCTTCCGTGATCCTGACCTCAGGCAAATGTTTGGGGTAAGGGATGAGCTTTTACTGGAACTCTGTTCAGAGATTCATACTAAAATATTTTCCCATTAGAGTTTGTGGAGTTACCCCAGGCAGGGAATTTACCAGTGACACTTGTGCAAGAATTTTACCTCCTAATAAAAGACTAAAAAATGCCACATGGAATAATATGAAGAGATTGGCTTGTACAGTTGTTTATAACACTGAATTTTAATCTCTGGAACCTGGGTTCTAGTCTCCCGACCACAGCGAGGAAGGTTGTCCTGTCTCTGATTGCTGGAAAGGTCCTATGTGAAGTGAATCGGACAGTGTCATTCCAGTTTTGAATAGCTGCAATTCAGCAGCATAAAATTGTCTGTTACTGGTTCAGGTTCATATATGAACTTCACTGGAATGTTCTGTTCATTCATACACGATGTATCTAAATGTTTGGCATATCTGTTTCAACTTGGAGTTATTTTGATGTTATTAAATTGGCAAGTGTTGTTCCTAAGCTTATTTAGTGTATTGGTACTAATATGCAGGAGGAAAGGTTGCACTAGCGTCAATGCTCGTGTGTATACTGTGGCCGAGGGTTGCCAGCTTTGCTTGGACGTATTCCTGGAGGTTTCATCCCATGACGTCTCAACTCCAATCGCCCCGCCCAGGCAAACAGCCTCTTCCTATCTGCAATATTTTTTAAACTAATATGTTCAAAGAAAATGAAAAAAAATACAGCATTTTATTTCTAATGCCCCTACGATTTTTCTCTTGGATTACTCGTAACAGTGTCCAGGAGATTAATCTTTAATTGCTGGAGACCCCAGGACAATCCTGGCGGGTTGGCAACCCTACTGTCACCTCAAATTATCATCTTAAATTGCTCTCGGACCTGTCATCATTAATAGCAACCCTGTTGCTGCATACAGTTCAAAATGCTTTCTCTCCAGACACAATTCAGGGTTGGGAGGACAACATCGATAATTTCACTGCTGAGTGTTACTCTCAGTTCAAGTCGGCAGAGTAGGAACATTACTAATGTTCACTATTTTGCTTTACTGGAATCCTAGTGACACCATGCAGGCCCTTATCTAATCTATTTGGGTGAGGTACTGGAAAGTGTTTGGCACCCCGGAATCGTACTCCAGCAATGCCTTGGGGGGAAGGAGAAACATTTGGCAGAAACAAATTGTGAAGAAAACTTAAAAATGGAAATTCCACGCTGGTTTAATAGGGGCTAAAATGTATTGGTAAGTTAATGTAAAGGGAACTTTACATTTAATGTGTGAGCATTGGAAATCCGTGCTATTAAAGATATAATGGGATATCAATGGCGTGAGAAATGTCCACACTGGATTAGTTAATCCTCTATTCTCTGATTGGATCGTTTATTAGAGTCTTTGATAGACAAATTCTGCCCAAATTTGTTATCTCATCCTTTGCTGTCCCAGATGTTAAACGTACACAATTGCCAACCTTGGATTTACAGAGTTTCTGAGTTTTGGAATGAACTGAAGAATTGTAGAACAAAGCCATCAAACATTGACATTTTGTTTGATGCTCAATTTTACAAACAAACTTAATGAAGTTTAATATCAAAGGACATAAAGGGGTATGTTAGACAGTTACACACAAAAGATTTGACCTATCCCTCCAGCGGTTACACTTAATGAAGTTAAGTGCATTATAGTTGGTTTAATATTTGCCATGTTTGAATTTGGATTCTGGGATGCCAGTGGCAGTGAGCTGCTCTATTAATCTAGCCACTTATCCTGGCTAGGATAATGGAGCTAGATTTAGCAGTGTAAACCCCGGGAGCCAGATTGCCAGTCTCCTGGAATCTGAATTAAAGTGGTGCCGGTGTAAAACAACAACTTGCATTTACATAGCTCCTTCAATGTAGAAAAATGTCCCAAAGCCCTTCATAGCCCTAATCAAAAAAAGGCAACTGAGCCAAAGAAAGAGATATTAGGGAGCATAAATGCTTGGTCAAAGAGGTGGGTTTTAAAGATAGTCTTGGAGGAGAGAGAGGTGGCGAGCAGAGGATTATAGGGAGGGAGTTCCAGAGCGTGGGCCTTGACAGCTGAAAGCACTGCTGTCAATGGTGGGCTGAAGGGGGGGGGTTGCACAAGAGGCCAGAGTCTCCGCGACGGAGAGTTTGGGGGACACCAGCTGCAGGGCTGGAGGAAGTTATAGAGATGGGGAGGGGCGAGGCCTTGAAGAGATTTAAGCATGAGGATGAGAATTTTAAATTTGAGACCTATGGGGACAAGGTGCCAGTGTAGGCCAGCATATTCATTATATATTCAAGTTCTTTCTATCTGTAACTGGACAGTAGGAGTTGCACGTTTACTCTGGGTTTGCTGCCAGTTTAGCAAGACCCACGTATCAGAAGCTGGCAGCATTAACGCCACATTAGCATCAATATAAAAGCAGCTATACTGAGCAAAATGTAACCTGAAGATTCAAAAGCCCCTTACAGTGAATCATTTGGATTTTTACCTGGTCCAGTCAGTTAAATTACTTCATTTCAATAGGGAACTAACTGTTAGATCAGTGCCCTTTTGCCTTTGAGAGCTGCTTTCAGAGCCAGCCAGCTAGAGGCAGGTGGAAGCTTTCTTCGTTTTTCTCTCAGTATCTCAATTTTCAAGCATCATGCTACTTTTAGTTCAGTGATTTGGGTTTATATCAAGTCAAACCGGGTGGGTGGGGGTGGGAGCTAAAGTTTTCAATGCGGCCCATGCAAATCCTGATGTGTGTTAGAACCCTGTGCTGCTTTCACTTCTGAGAAAGGATTTATCCCTGCTGGACAGAAGCGGGAGGAGGGTGGGAGGGTTGGCAAAAAGCGATCACCTTCTATTGGGACCCGAAAGTCTGACTGTGTTTAAGCAGCATTTCAGCTTTGGAGCTGGATTCAAATCCATGCCAGACAGAACAGAACAATTGGATTAAAGGGCATGTTACACACTTGCTTGGTGCTTAATGGGTAAATCACTGACTAGTGGGGGTGCTGATCCATAAAGACCAATGGTCCTGGATTTGATCTCCGCTTTGTACAGTGGTAGGTAACTTCAGCTAGGAGCAGTGGTTCCACTATTAAGTCCTAGTCTTAGTACCATAAAATAAGTCAGCATTCCTGATCCTGATCATTATCCGGTGATTCCTGCTCGAAAGTGCATGTCCGTGAATGAGAGACGGGATCAGACTCTGTTGTGATATCCCTCATGGTTAAATAGCCTTTCATTGACGCCTACTGGCTAAAATCAATCAAGAAGAATGACCTCTTGAGTGAGTTACTGAAGGGCTACTAGTACTCACGGAACTCTGTCCCAGCACCGTAAGAGAAATGGGGAAAGTACAGTATGTGAAATAGAGTTGTGTATAGAGCAGAATTTTGAACTGACATGTATACTAACCAACTTATTTTTTTTCTTCTCTGCAGCAATTTGGTAAAATCATAGATGTAGAAATTATATTTAATGAGCGCGGCTCAAAGGTAAGCACATTTAAAAAAAATTCTACATGCCAGCAATCATTGCAGTTATTGCTCTATAGAAAGACTGAAGAAGCAGTTTATTCACTGGCTATTTTAAAACCATTTCCAGTTAGTGACATTTTCCACAATCAGGCTTTTTTGCTGTTCATTTCAGCAATACTGTAGTCTAGATGGGCAGTAATTTTCACCACCCTCTTCACTAACCTTTATTTTATTTTATAGTACTTCCTGGTAGCCATTTTATGGTGTATCGGTGTACTTTTTATTGACTCTTCACTTACTCACTTATTTGCCTTTTATTAGTCCACTTCACTGAACCTTAAACTAAGTCCAGAGCCCAGAATTGTAGCCATTTGTCGAGCCTTTTGCGTGGTTGCTTTTACTGACTAGCTGTATCTGTGGTCCAGGCTCACTTTGCTTGTGCCAGTACTTGATGCTGGGGATCAGTTGGTTTGCTTATTCCTGATGCTGTCTGCTCTTTCAGTCCAATAGATTTCTGGCTGATGGTCACTAAACTTGGAAAATGTTGCTGGTCTGGAATTGGTTTTTAGTCACAGGAAACTATTCAATATAAAAGACTAATATATTTTGAAAAATGTTTGAGATTTTTCAATTATTGGGCAGTACCTCCTTTCCTCAAGAATACAGTTTATCATACTCAGTGATCTGTTCTGTACTACTGTGGAAATAAATTTATTCATCTCTCTTCCTCCTCCTTTTCCCAGACTGCTTGTTTTTAAATTATACACCACTCCAATGTCGAGTTCCTAGTGTTATTTTAATTCTGCATTTCATCTGCAGGAAACTTTAAAAAGCAATTTCCAAGGTGAATGTTTTTCATTTATTGTTTGAGAGCTTGCTGGCAAGCTTTTTAATCACAGAGCTGCTATTCAAAGCCATTTGTGCTGCTGAGCAGTTTAGAGGGAGAAAAATATATCAGTGGGGATTAAAAAGGAACATGGCTGGCCACTGCTTCCTAACCCCTACAATAACCGTGTGCTTTGCAGGCAACTTAACTATTCTGCAGTCCTTCTGTGTATTAGTATAAATAGCCCTTGTTAAATAAAAAATATTCCTTTTATAAGATGCTGCACCGTGTATGTGCATGTTAATTTTTTTCCAACAAGGGCAGTTTAAACTTGATAGAAGAATTACTGTACAGATGCAGATGGGTTTGAGTCAGGATAACGACTTGCTCGCTCGTGACCCTGCCGTCTTTGCATTTGCTGCTGCCACAGTTTGAAGTGGAGAGGAGGGTCATGGGCTGTCAACAAAGCAACGTTGAGGTTTCTTCTAGTTATCTTCCCCTCTTCCCCCTCCCCCCCAATTTATCTGGCTATTTCAAAAGAAAAGGTATTAACCTCCTACAATAGCAAATTACTGCGGATGCTGGAAATCTGAAACAATAACACAAAATGCTGGAAACACTCAGCAGGTCAGGCAGCATCCCTGGAGAGAGAAACATTTCTCTCTCTGCGGATGCTGCCTGACCTGCTGAGTGTTGCCAGCATTTTCTGTTGTGGTGGTATTAACCTCCTACCTTGCTTATAAATGGCTTTGTAGAGGCTGCAAGATACTGCAGATTTCTCCCATTTACATTGTGGGCAGATTCAGAGTACTGGCAGCAACTCTGAGGCAACTGCATATGCACCTGATCACACACCGTGGTTCATGAGTCCCCTTTGTAACCTTGAGTTTCTGTTCATGAATCTTCACTGGTGTTGAGGGAAATTCCACACCGGTAGCCATGTGATAACCAGCTCAGCATCAATTCCTAGGTCTGCCTTTGGTCTTTCCAGCCCCACTGACTCCAATGTCAAATGGGTTCATGCAGGCAGTTCAAAGAACAGCCTCTTATATTGGCAAAAAAACAAAATACTGCAGATGCTGGAAATCTTATAAACAAAAACAGAAGAAGCTGGAAATACTCAGCAGGTCAGGCAGCATCTGTGGAGAAACAATCAGTCGATGTTTCGGTGACCTGAAATGTCAACGGATTGACTTTTATATTAGCATTTGCTGCTTTTCCTGCAAGCCCTTTGGAAGCTGTTTCAGAAAGAGACCAGGTCTCCATTTTCTGAATCGGACTCTAGCAGACTACAGCAGAATGAGGCAACTGACAATATAAACATGGGAGATTGGTGCATGGAGTCAATCTGGTATTTGTCTCCTATACAAGGTAAATGTAATTTGAACCAACAGCAAACACTTTGACTCTGTTATCTGGTGATTAAAAGCCTGTTGATGATTTCTGCTTGGCATTAAGAAAGTTTAAGAACCTCCAATTTGAGACTTGTTTTCCTTGACTAGATAAGTTTGGTACATTTACATTGAAGAAGTGCCCCTGATGGCAGTAATAGCCAATAGCATTCTATAATGTACCCGATACCATTGTGGATCATGCAATCTGCCATTAGGTCTCATTTAAAAAAAAAAAGCTACACCTGCGGAGCCAGACTCCCTTTTTAATTTAGGAATCGCTGGTCTCCAGCCTTTAGGCATCGATTTGGGGCAACAGTATGAAGGATAGTAGCAGCTAAGGATTGCAGATCTCCATTTGGATGCTGCTTCCCCAGGGTCCCTTATTAGAATATAATAGTGCCTTGAGCTAGCTATTCACAGAGGAGGGCAGCAAAAGGGATATTACTGGGGGAGGGGGGTGGAAATATTGGCTAAGATGTCTACATCTAATCATTATCCAGTGCTTCCAATGGAAAGTATGCGTGTGAACATTGGGCAAAACAGGATTGGACTTGGCTGCGATGCACCTCATGGCACATTAGATTGCTGGTACTCTCTATCTGGGCTCACACTTGAGCAAGGTACTGTGGAGTGACCACCACATGTGGAACAGTATGCCAGCAAGAGGTAGCAAATTTAGGAAAGGAGCAAAATTAATTAGTGCTAGGAAATAATCACTGGAGGAATGTTTAATGTATTGAGTTTGTATTGTTTGGGAGTTGGAACTTTCTTTTTAATGTTTTTTATTGGTGATGATCTATCACAGCTTTCATGATAGACATGAAAATGTTTGGGAGGGTGAGAGGAGAGAGATGACTACTTGTAATTTTACTTATTGCAATACGCCAATTTATGATTTACGATTGATGAAAAATGTTTGTGTATATTGGTTCTGTTATGATTACATCTTTTTAGAGTAAGTTTTTAAGAGAAAATCTTCCTTTTTATTGTCCTGTACAGCAAGTTTAAAAAATAAAAATAAAGACAAGTTAACGCTGCAAAGTTTTGTGCTATGGAGTCCTGGGCTAATGGGTAGGTGCTGATAAATAACCCAAATGCTGCACTCCTGATCTGCCTTCCCCTGCCCACCCAGCTGGAACCATTCTTGTGGACTTTCCAGTGTTGGGCTCAAGCGGCTTGATATTGCCCACATACCCATCCTCTTGCCTAGCAAGTGATGCCATACAGCTGGTGGATTGAAGTGGCTGATGAGCTTGCAGAAACCAGCTTGAGGTTTAAAGTCGAGGGAAAGTCTAACGGAGTTGAGCGATATTTTTTTTCTCTAGTTATGGACACCTATTGTTTTGGGGGTCTCCTTTACTCTTCAGCATCTCTGTGACTTGTGTGCAGGGAGGGTCACAGACATTACAGAGCTGCCCCATTCACTGCACAACAGTCGGTGGTTCTACCCAGCCTGGGAGCCAATTGAAGCCAGGCAACCCCAGAAACAGCACTACTAGCTGTCACAGAGCTTTGAGTCGGGATGGAGACCTAAAGTAGCAGGACTCTGCCAGAAAATCTCACATGAGCGATACTCCCTCTAGACATTCTTACCCCTTTCTGAATTTGTACAATTGATTGTAAGTGACTGTACAGGCCAGGAAATTGGGATATTGTCTCTTTAAAATAATAGATTTTAAATATATTTTGAAGTTTAATCTTTTCTGTTTCTATCTTTATGGTGGGTGGGAGGTATGGCTCGCAGAGATGGAGTCAGAATGTGATTTGATTGGTTATGTTTGTGTTTTTCCAGAAATACAGGGGACCAATCGCCACACAGTATTCTGATGTTTTATATGATTAACTGTCTCACTAAAACCACTTCATGCTAAAAAAGGGTTAGGAAAAACATGTTTTTTATCCCTTTCCTTTTGATTTTACGACTAATGAAGCAACATTTTTAATACTGAGATAAACCTTTCTGGTGACAGATTTGACCAGATTCCTCTCGTCCCCACACCTTTTGCTTTTAATCGTGAATTTCACAGCTGTCTTTGCATAGTTGCTATTCTGTACAATGGGTCCTCGGAGTCGACCGCAGATATCCAGCTCACGGAGACACATCATGCATTGGTGTGCTTGCTGTGTATGGTATCTGTGAGACCACTGCTAACCACGTCCAAACTGCTCTGATTGGGAAAAATCAAACTGAATTGATGATGAGGAGTGGCTTGCAAGAATGTCCAGGGATCCTCAGTCAGGGTGCAATCATTGCTAGAATGGACACCACAGCAACATTTAAGCTAAATAGTGGTCAGTGAGCTACTTCAACTAAAAATGTCTGGGATCTTTATATTTACTAAGTATTAAATGAAAGTTGGATAGTTGGAAATTAATGTTCATTCTCCTACTGAATATATTTTTGTTTGCTAATTTATTTTACCCCTTGAAGCTGTTGCCTTGCTGAGTTATGGTTCCATAAACACCTTCCAGTAGCTCATTTAAGTGCTGTTAATTGCTCTTTGAGCCTAGATAATAAGTGTTGGCAGGCTATTCGACTCAGTGTTCAAACCTTCACCTGCTTTGATTATGCTCAGAATTTCTTTTTTTTTTAGAAACAAAGTACCTACAGGTTAACCGTGCCATTAATTTATCAAAAATGAATCACTAGCTCCCAACATTTCAGATAAAGGTACTGCCCCAAAGTCTAAAAGGTCCCGTGTCGATGCCAAGACTGTGCTAAGTTAGTTGATCTCAACCAGGGCAGCAGTTATGGTGTAAACATCAGCCTCAGTGCCCCATAGGTTATGAAGGGGGAAAATTGCCCATGGTTCCTGCTCCTGATTGCTCTCCAGTGATCACTGTATGGGCATCTGGTGAAGACAGGATCGGACTTGGCTGTAATGCTCCCGAAATCTCTCAACCTGCCAAAACTAACTGCCTTGGCTCATGCACAAAGAATGGTCATTTGTCCGAGGTATTGAAGGGCAGCCAGAGCCCATGGAATCATGCCCAAGCAATAGACATCGCTTGTAGACAAGAAATTTCGAGAGGGGAAGGTAATTTAGAAAAAACCTAGTAGATAAATGATCGGATACTTCACAATGCTGGAGTTCTCCCATGTTGATATGTTGAGGAAAACCTTAGACAATTGCTGAAATTTCATATAATTTCAGCAGGGCTACATATATATTGCTTGTAATGTAAACAGGGACCTCCAGATTAACTGCTCCATTAATCAAAGACAAATCCTTAGCTCCTGCTGTGATGTTTGTCATTTGCTTCTCAGAAAATCACAGCCGTTTCATTTTGTTTAATGGAAATTTATAAACATGCAGGACAGTCGAGAAAGAAAGCTAAGATGAGCAATCTTTTCCCCAGTTTTATCCAGTTAGTCAGGTTTAGAGTAGCTATCATGAGCAGAAATGAGAGTTATCTCTATCAGTCAGACTAAAACACATAAAACTATATAATCCAGGATTGAATTAGTCCATTTCTTTGCTCTCTTGACTGGAGGGGTCTGTTTCATTTGAGTGCTGTGCCAGGTGAATGGAGTGATATGAAGTACCTTGTAGTCTGTGGTCTTTTTTGTTTCTGTGGCTGGTGTCTGGTCCGCTGATTGGCCTCACAGCTCTTGGTCAAGAATAGAGGGAAGCGTTCAAATGGAGCCCAGTCATTCCAAATTGGATAATGCTTTGCCTTGATAACTAGCCCATAGCAGACTCCATAAAATGGTATGTAGTTATTGGAGCAAAGATTTTGTAGCATCATCTGTGGGCCTGAGTTCAGGGGAACTGATTCTTGCAAACGGCTTCGCGTCATTTACAGATGATGAATAAGGTTGTAGATCCTCTAACGCAGCATGAAAACAACTACCCTCGACCAATCACTTCAAGCATGATTGTTTTTTGCTGCTGAAACTGTGTTATTATGTGCACTGTGGTATATTGGGATATAGTGCATGTATTCTTATGGGTTAAATTGTGTTTTCTGTCTATGAACACATATAGGAGTATTGCCTTTTTTTGATTTCTCGTTTTTTATATTTGTATCTAGTAACGTTTATTTATCATTCTTCTGCAGGGGTTGATCTACTTTTTTGACACTGCTCATCTGTTGCTTGTATTTATTGCAGTTCTGAGGCCAGGTTAAAACGACGAGTTACTTGGGCTACCTCCATCGCACCTTCCTCCAATTATTTACCACCCCTCCATATAGGCCCTAACTCCAAAGAATAAAACTCATGTATATTAAATTATTAGTAAGTTGCTGCTAAAGTGCCATGGGCTTCAATGTCCACATTATGTCCAAAGCTGACTAAGTCAAACCTATGTGTGCGCCAGATGCTAAATTGAGGAGAGGTGATTTTAGGGATAGTTAGAACTGAATTGGTTGAATTTCTGTTATCTGTACAAGATGGGGTTCTCTAAGAGCTGTTGATGCGGGATGGGGGAATGCCTCCTGTTTGTTGGTTTCGTGGGGTGGGTTTTCCATTCTGAGTCCACATGTCACAGGAATATGACACAATAATCCCATGTTTAAGATTTCCTGAATTTGAAGAACTTTTATGTCCTGTTCTTTCAAGACCTGTTGTTTTCCACTCTGGTTCTCTCCTTCCTTCTCTGCAGGTGTGGACTCCTGCTTCGTGATTATTCCATAATACAACAGAAATTACATTTATTGAAGAAAGGGAGAACTTACATTTATACAATGTCTTTTCCATCCTCGGGGCATCTCAAAGCACTTCACAGCCAATGCAGTATTTTGAAGTATAGCCACTGTTGTTATCTAGGCAAACTTGGCAGTCAGTTTGTGCACAGCAAGGTCCCACAAACAGCCATGAGATAAAAGACTAGTTCATCTCTTTTGGTAGTGTTGGTTGAGGGATATATGTTGGCCAGAAGACCAGGAGAACTTCCCCTGTTCTTCTTCGAATAATGTCATGGAATCTTTTCCATCCACCTGTACAGGGCTCAGTTTAATGTCTCATTTGAAAGGTGGCACCTCTGACAATGCACCACTCCCAGTACTGCACTGAAATCAGCCTAGATTATGTGATCAAGTCTTGGAGCGGGACTTGAACTAATGCCCTCCTGACTCGGTCAAAAGTGTTGCCATTGAGCCACTCTGATAGTTAGCACTCAGTACAAGTCAACATATAGCATCTCTAATGTAGCAATATTTTCCAAAGTACTTGACAATGGGGGTCAGACCTGAGTAGGTGGGAGGTTAAAGAAAGCAGATGGCAGCACTGTTGAAGTAGTTTTTAGGCTTTTTAAGGAGAGATGTAGTGTGCCAAAGCAGGTTAGAGAAGGAAAGATAAGAACGAAAAAACCACATTCAGTGGACCAGAGTTGTAAGAGCAGAGAGTATGTTCAGGAATGTAGGGCAGAAGGAAATTGTAGAGGTGGGAAGGAGCAAGACTGTGGAGGAATTTGAAGTCAAGGATGAGGATTTTGAAATTGCTGCACTAAAGTATGGGAAGCCAATGAAGGCTAGCAAGGTTAGAGGTATGGGATTTTGTTCAGGATAGGATGTAGTATTAGAAATAATCATTTAAATTTTAATTTAAAGATTGACGTTTTCTCATTTGGCATCCATTTCAGACTTATTACCAAATCTTGACCTGTTTTTTCCTAACAGTCCATCCCAACTACATTTTTTGAAACTGTTATCACAGTATTGTCATGACATTGTACTGTCTGCAATTGATTTCAATTTTATTTCTGTTAATGTTATGTAAATACTATTCTAACAGGAAGATGGTTTAATAAGTGTAATCACCCATTCACTTATGTACACGTCACAGTCGGCACCCTTACTTATATTTTCCTTTCCAGTCCCTACTGCTGTCTCAGCTAATTTAAGATAATCTCTGATAAGATCACTTTCATCACCAGAGTTTTACTTTGATGAATGAGCAGAACATGGTCAGTTATCAGGGTTGAGAATAATTTTCCGCCTTGTATTTGGGCAGTTCTGTCCAGCATGACCCCCTTTGCATTAATGATGTGTCGTGGGCAGCAAGTGCCCAATCCCCCTGCCACCACCAGCACATTATCAATATAAAGCGGGTGAACTGAGGTCCCTGGAGTTGCTGTCAGGGGCAGCACAAAATGTGGGTCGCCTTCCTTTTGACTGATTAATGGGCCCATTAGTGCACTCGGCCAAAGAAAAACCAAGCGTGTGGAACTGTTAGATCGTGGGTACCAGCAAGATGAAAATGGCTTCAGTAATGGAGATTGCACAATGCATGAGAAGTAGGTAGATATGACAAAATGCAAGTTAACTTTTACTATATATTGTACTTTTGCAACAAAACAGTATTTGTGAATTGAGCTTCATTTTTAAATTCTGGATTTTAAAAATCTTAAATACTCACTTCTTGAAGACTGCCGTGTGATAGCGTGTCGCTATCAATCTAGAAAAATAGCGTGGGACCTTCACTAAGGCACATGGAAAATATCCTCTTGTAGATTGGAAATATTTAAATGTAGCTGCGCACTTGCTTTTAATTCCTGCGTTAAAACATTAACATTAACCAGGTCTCTGTGTACTGTTAAAAGGGAGACCGTCATTTTATTTAATCATTTTTGGGTGAATTTTAACATTTATCAAGGTAGGGAATGATCCTGTTTGAAAATTAAAAATTCAATTTTCTTTTCACTTGATGTTTGTTACATTGGATACTCAGAGGTACAGTACTGGTTAGATGCAGAGTAAAGCTGCTTATATACTGTTTGAGCAGAACACTTCAACCCCAACTTGTATTTTTAAAGCGCTCCTCATGCTTCAACATCCAGCATGAGAAGAGCAGCCTGTACTGTTTCATTGTGACATTTCCATTTCCTATACTCACCATCCTTATGACCTCGCTGAGCAAGATTGCTAGTTAGTGCTGAATTACATTTCATTTGTACTGTGGACTTCTGCCCATTAGGAGCTGGATCGCAACTGCCAAAACGAATTTCTCTTGGGGCTGTTATAGCTGTGAGAGGAGACTTTCATGCCATCTGTCTGTGCTGGCTTGAACCCAGGTTTCAGAGGTGAAAAGGACAGTGTTCTGACTGTGCCACCCATTCCCCAAAACAGGGACTCCTTTCAGTGTAGCCTTGAAGTACATGTGATTGGACAGTTCCCTGTTAAAATATGCTGTGGTTTAGAGAATCCAGGAATTGAGTGGTATTAGTTGACTTGTGTTTATTAGAATAGTTTGGGTGGAATAACTTCCACGTGTCCCGTGTCCATGGGTTTGTGGTAAATTGTTGAAGCTTAGATAGTTCTTGGCTTTGCTGGCAAACCTACAAAAGCATCTCTCCACTGACTGACTGCATCATTATCTCTACAACAGCCCCTTTCACACCATCAAAAATTGCATTTCTTTGCAAGAAAAATGTCATTAATTATCACACACTTGATCCATACGCTGAATGTTTACAGTCCGAGCTTTAGTTCTGTCGAGGCTTTCAGGGTTGGTTTATTTCTTTCTACGTAGCTCAGAAAGTTCCAGCTTTGATGTGGTCAGTTAGTTTTCCACTGGCTCCTTTCACAGTCTGTTCTGTGGCAGCTGAAAGTTGTCTCTCACGCACACACATTAAATTTAATTAACAGCAGTCTTCTTGGCATCAAGACTGACAAAAATAGGGAACGGCATTAAGCAGGAAGGTAGGGGGAGTGAGTTGCACTTGGGTTTCTTGCATTTCAAAATCAAATGGATACTATTGATGAACTATTTTGATTTCTTTCATTATTATAATTACATTTTCACAAAAAAAATGTCAGTTTATTTAGAATACTTGCTGTGTTTTGCTCCCCATCTTTCCTAAAGGGCTGATTCTGGCTGGTGTGTGGTTCCACAGGCTCTGTCAACTCTCTGGTACTTGTCCAAGAGACCTAGACATTTAGTGTTGCCAAGCTAATTGTTGGGAAGTCACAGCTGAGCCTGATGCTGTCCTCTATTAATTGGATTTTCCAGCAGAGGTCAGTGGATAACCATCAGCAGCAGGATCCCTGACTGATTTCCCAACCCCCCACCGAGCCAACGCAGCTTGGAAAAAAAGAAGCCAGTTGTTGCCCACCATTGCTCCACCTGAAATCAACTGTAGTTACTTAGTGCTATGATGGCGCTACTGGCTCACCGTACGTGGTCTCGTGCAGCTGGCGACAACAGCTAAGTAAACTTGTCAGATTCCTGAGGACCACAGCCAGCAAGATCTGATAAGAAACTGATGTTCATGGCTACTTACCTTAGCGAACTGGACAAATATCCTTTAGCGTTTCCATTAGCTGTGCAAAATGCGTGCTTCGGGACCCAACAGTGGTAGAGCAATTTCTGAAATAGCTGAGAAGCTAGCTATAGAAAACGCACAGGCACACGTTAAAGAAAGAGTTACAATTCACAGTGTACTGACCTCCGTGTGCTTTCAGTAGTTCTATATCTTGCTCTTTGCTGCTTTCATCCATCCCTTTCCTCTTACCCCCATAAAAAGGCTGCCCCCAAACTCCCGATTACTAATGAGCAGCCCAAGTAACGAGTACAGTTTTGTTTGGCCTCGCCGCTTACTTTTTTATTTTATTTTTTAATTTTCCAAGAAACATGCATGAGGATGAGAGAGAAGAGTATTGCTGATTGTGGTCATGTACTTGTTCTATTTATAATGATGTGCATGTTGTTCTCCCCCCTTCTCCCGCCGCATGCAGGGATTCGGGTTCGTAACTTTCGAATCTAGTGCTGATGCCGACAGGGCGAGGGAGAAATTACACGGCACGGTGGTTGAGGGCCGTAAAATAGAGGTGCATGTCTTAAAAAAAAATTGTTTCCTTCTATACATTTATTTTAAATGTCTTGCCTCACCTTTTATTTTATACACTGGTTGTTCGATGGTCATCTTATGTGCGTCATTGTTCTAACTCCCCCCTTACCCCCCAATCTCTTTCTTGCACTCTTTAATTTACACAGTAATTCCTCCAGCCTTGCTGACCAGAATTATGTTTGTGTTTTTTTTGGCCTCTGTTGTGCAAGGCTCCTTTTCTGTTTTGTTTTTGCAATGAGAATGTCCAGTTTTACCTCTATGTCTTTCAAAGCAGGGTGCAAGTAGGTTCCCCTTGTTTTCTGAGGTAAAACTACCGAAACACAAAAAGAAATGAGTCAGTTTTCTTCAATGCAGTGCTGAGGGGTGAATCCATCAGTGGAGCTAGCCTCTCCTTTTGTAAACAAGAGGTTCTGTAGAGCTTCTTTGGACTGCCTTTCCAAACAGCTGCAGATGGCCATAGAGCAGTGGTCAAAACTGCTTGAAATGTTCATCACTAAGTTACCTGTATCACAAATTATTAAAAGGTGAATAATTAAAACAAAAAATAACTTTGACATTATCCCTCCCCTCCCATTAAAAAAAAAAACTTGTGTACAAGTCTAGTTATTGTCTCCTGGGCCTTGGGTCTATTGCGAACCAGTTAAATCTGTAAACAACTTGGAGTACGCTTGTCCAAAGAGGGTCTGAAACCTTGTTAATGTTTCGTGATTTTGGATAGAATTTTCTTAATTCCAAATGAACTTTAGGCCTGGGATTTCCTCCTCAGCTCTGCCTTGTATGCAGACTGGTCTTTATGAATCATTTAAAGCCTTTTGAGTAAGATGTTTGCATATTTTGCTTTTTTTTATATATTTCCCTCCTCGATGGTGTAGCGTTTAGGGCCCTTCACTTGAGTCACAGTAACCATGGTAACTATACATGCTGGCGATGGTACGCAAGGGGGTAAGTGAACCAAAAAAAGGAAAACAAAACAAACGAACACAAAACAAAAAGGAAACCCATCTGCCATTTCACGTTTAACGCTACGAATGTGACTTGACTTGTCGTTTTCCCCCTTTCCAATGCTGTTTTTTGGTGCCGCCTGTACTGGATTGTACATATTTATTTATTTTTTTAAGCAGCCTGAGCTATATTTAGTAGTTGATTGATGGTGACTCCTACACATCTTACTCAGAGTTTTAACTACGGTTTTGCTGATTAATGCACCCTTTCTTTGTGTTTGTTTGTCCTTGTTCCCCCTCTCTCCCCCTTTCCTTGTATGTCACGCCTGTGAATGGTTACTCTGTTTCTCTGGGATTGTGCCTCCTTTTCTATTGGCTCAATGTGTGGCTTCTCCAATGGTTCTTGGCCCTTCTCGGTGCTCATGTTGCACACTGCTGGAAAACTGACTTTTGCCCCTCACCTAATGTTTAAACCCTTCACTACTATCTTTTATTTTTAATTTTTAAGTTTTTTTTTGGCATGTTCCTTGTTTCATTGTTTTGTTCCATGGTTTTTAGATCCGTTTGTGTGTGGCCAAACAAAGGTAAACCTGATGCTTCTCAGGCTAATAATTGTGTGTAGACCTTTGACGGGTGAGTGTATTTTGCGAAGTGTTCTGATCGAGTCCATTGTTTCTGACAGAGTCCCTGCTCAAAGACCACCCATTTACAGTGACTTAATAAAAATTAAACTGCTGCTTTTTCTTTTAACATATATTTATTCCAAGTTAAAAACATGGGAAAACATTTTTATAAATGACACCAGTTTTCCTTTTTTTTAAAAAAGGCATTCCATTGTCTGATTTCTTTTTTAATCCTCTCCTGCAGGTGCTGATTCAAGCTGGCTTAAGGTTCCATAGCCACCAGCAGCCCTCCAGTACCTCACCAAAGTGGCACTGTTCATTTGTGAGGCTAGCTAGCAAGTGTCATGAGGCTGTTCATTCGTGAAGGGGCATCACAGCTAAGGCTGATCTTTCCCTCACCTGACATCCGTCTATATGTACTGCTAGTAAAGGTCACTGGACCGCAATAGTAGGGGAATATTGGCTGATTCACCCCCTCCTTAACCCCACTGACACACGTTGCTAAAGTGCCCTTGCTGCCAATCTTGTTTACCTATTGAATCAGTTGGAGAGCCTATTCAATTTTTACCACTCTATTTGAGTGGAATTCCTAAAGCATTGAATGTTAGAGTTAACCATAGTCAGGTCACAAGGCAGAATAAGATGGGATGACAACATAAAAGTGCTCCATATCAGCATGGGCCTTACTGTTGATGAGGGACAAGTGAGAGTCCTGAACCATAATGATTGGAAGAAGCTGATTGTGGCAACACCCTCTTAAGGATAAGCCCCTAGACCATGATGATAGTTGCACATAAGTCGACAGTTACTCTTTGTAGTACAATGTCCCCACGGAAATTTCTGTAATTCTGTGCAATTCATTTAAGGTAAGAGTAATAATCTCAGTCCTAACCAGACATGGGAAACATGGCAAAGTTCTACCTCGATGTAGGTTAGTTTCTCCCCCCCCCCCACCCACCCCAAAACCACTTCCCGGATTCTAGTTTATTGAAAGACAATCGTTTTAACTTTTTGAGAGTAAGTCTAGTTTAATAGCTGAGTGGAACAACACCCTGTTAAAATATAATTCTGCTTCTATTCATTTTACTGACCTGCCATCAATAGAAATCATTTCAGTTCCTTTGCATAGCTAAAAATGACCAAACATGGATGGAATCAGGCCATCTATCTGTCCCGGACCCACTGGAATAAATGCAGCTTTCAATTGATGCTGTGTTGGTAACTCATGAATGACTGTGTCATAGAAGCACTGATGACTACAACTCTTGACACGTTGAACTCATCACTGAGACCTGAGTTCATGGTCTGTTGTGAAGAATTTCTGTGCTCTGATTGCTGTCTTTGTGCAACCTAGAAGGCATCGCATACGTTATCCTGTGTGGTGCAAGAAAGCTTGAAGGAGTCAGCACATGTAGTGAATATTGAGAGCTAAATTTCTCAGGCAGTAAATAAAAAGGAACAGGCTCCTCAGTGACTTCGCAAACACACTCCAACTCCCCCGGGGTTAATCTGGCGCATGGAAATGTGGATCTCATAGAATCTTACAGCACAGAAGGAGGCCATTTGGCCTATCATGCCTGTACCGGCTCTTTGAAGGAACTATCCAATTAGTTCCACCCTGCTCTTTCCCTATAGCCCTGCAAATGTTTCCTTTTCATGAATATATCCAATTTCCTTTTGAAAGTTATTATTGAATCTGCTTCCACCACCCTTTCAGGCAGTGCATTCCAAATTGTCATAACTCACTGCATTAAAAAAATGCTCCTCATCTCCCCTCTGGTTCTTTTTCAATTATCTTAACTCTGTGCCCCCTCGTTACCATCATTCCTGCCAATAGAAACAGTTTCTCTCCATCTACTCTTATCAAAGCCCCATATAATTTTGAACACCTCTGTTAAACCTCCCCTTAACCTTCTCTGCTCTAAGGAGAACAACCCCAACTTCTCCAGTCTCTCCACATCACTGAAGTCCCTCATCCCTGGTACCATTCTAGTAAATCTCTTCTGCACTCTCTCCAAGGCCTTGACATCCTTCCTAAAGTGTGGTGCCCAGAATTGGACACAATACTCCAGCCGAGGCCCAACCATTGATTTATAATAGTTTAGAATAACTTCCTTGCTTTTGTACTCTATGCCTCTATTTATAAATTCAAAGATCTGTGTGTTTTTTTTAACAGCCTTCTCAACTTGTCCTGCCACCTTCAAAGACTTGTGCACATGCACCCCCTTTAAAATTGTATCATTTAGTTTATATTGCCTCTCCTGTCTTCTCAAAATGCATCACTTCACACTCCTCTGCATTAAACTTCACCTACCATGTGTCTGCCCATTTCACCAGTCTGTCCATATCCTCCTGGAGTCCGTTCCTATCCTCCTCCACTGTTAACTACATTTCCAAACACAACTGCTTTGTGTGTCTGACCTTCCTATTGACCAGTTGTGTATTCTATTGTGAATGTGTATCGCCGACTATAACAGATCCCAATCCGTCCCACAATTCATTTCTAGAGGCCCACTTGGCACAAACTCCTGTCCAAACTCATACTCTCCTCCTGAGAGGGGATGTATCCTCTGTGACACTGAGCTCCATCCAATAGTTTCTCCAACCACCTTGCCATTCTGACTGACTAAAGTACCTAATTTCTTAATCACTCACTTGTCCCAGCGCAGACAAAGCTCCCTCAAACTCCCAGCAAACAATTTGTACAATGGCTTTATTAACTATATCTGTGTGAACACCTGTGAATTCAGTTGTTTGAATATTATAGGGATAACTGGAAAAGAGCTTGCCTGAGAAACAATGGTTTACATTTGAGTGTCCTTGTTGAAAATATTAAAGATGTTTTGCAAATCATTAATAAATGCGAAAGTGTAAAGTAATTTGTAAATTTTCCTTCTAATTCAAACGTAATGTTATGGCCATCATAATTAGAGTAAATCTATCTTGGTTTTGCTAGACTTGCATGTTCTGTATTTTAAACTCCGTGACCTTTTCCTTGTCTAACGTGCTGGTTCTGTGTCGATCTGTGCACCTCAGGTAAACAATGCCACAGCTCGTGTGATGACTAATAAGAAAATGGTCAGCCCTTATGCAAATGGTAAGTATTTCAAGGATTCAGCATGTACCAGTTTAGAGATGCTTTTGTGCAAGTTGTGTGACAGTGCTTCAAGTGCTCAGCGTTGAGGGTACAGTTTCCGCCAAGACACTAGATTCTTACAGAAGCAAAGTACTTGAGTAATTAAATGTACATGTTGAAAAGTTCCTTGGTGCGTAACCTTAATGCTTACATACTGTAAGCGGTGGTGTGGTACTACATTCTACAGATTAGGACAGCCCCAGATTAACTGGCCTGTATTGAGTTAGCTGATTCGACCTAGTACGGCAGTGGGAAGTTATGGCCCCTGTTTCTCTGGCCTAGGAATAAGAAAATTGATGAAGGATCTTGCTCATGATCTCTATCCAGTGATCTCTGCTGGGAAGTGGGTGCTTGTGCATCTCTGTGGATTTATGAAGATGAATGGAATAAACTGCCAAGTAAGGTAGTCAAGACAAAGATATTGGAGAAGTTAGATGCTAGGCTGGGGAGAGTTAGAGAACTGGAGAGGCAAGCATTGATTGGCTGGCCTCTTCTCATTGACTGTTATACTCTGATTGGAGGCTGTTGTTCACAAGGTTGGGTTTGGCTGTGATGACCCCACAGAGAAATAACTCACCAGTGTTTCATTTGAAGCTCAAGTGTGAAGAATGGCCATTTTGGTGAGGTGTCTGGAAGCTGCTACCACTCGGGGAACCTCATCTCTGCATCCATTCGTACCTTCAGGCAAAAAACTTATGAAAACAAAATAGCTCAATTTTATAACTGGACTATTCAGCGCAGTGTTTTCAGGGACAGAAAAGTGCAATTCTGGAAGAGCATTACTACCAGTCATTGAAATAACCACAGTCCAAACTGTTCCATTCTTCTCTCAATGTGCAGTCGAGTAACTGGCAGTGATAAAAATATATATGCATTTGGGGAACAGGAGAGAAAGGAGAAACCTAACCGCATGTCTTGAGTGTAATTTACTCTTGAACGATAATTCCAATCATCATTTGTGATGTAGCAATTTAAAAAGTCAATAGAGTGTTGGGATCTAAGCCAACAGAAGTTATGCTAAGGCTTTGCTGTGCATTGGTGAGACCCTATTTGGGGCAGATTGTTAAACTCTGGTTACTACACTACAAAAAGGAGGTACATACATCAGGGAGGGTGTAAAGAAAAACAGCAAGACTGATCCCAAGTGTGAAGGGAGTGAGCTATGAGGAAAGTTTAGAGAGGCTGAAGCTTCACAGTCGAGAGAGAAGATGGTTAAATGGTACCTGATCGAGGCATTGTATTACATGTGTACATATAGACTATAGAGCTGGAATATTTAAGTAAGCAAGGCTCGTAGGACCAGAGAGCATCACTTTAAATTAGTGGAAAGTTTAAAGAGATATATTTCTATATTATTCACAGGGTAATAAATGTATGGAATGTAGGCTTGTAGCCACAGTTGCGCATAGTGAGAGTTTGATCGCAGCTGTCCAGTTGAGAGTTGCCAGATGAAAGATGGATGGTTCTCCAGAGGCAGGAGGAGAAAATCAGTGACTTAGGTCACTCTGGGACTAATCTTGTGTACCTCTCTCATGATGGAAGAGTGGCATTAACACAGTCTTAATGTGACTGCATGACATTATTCTTCGATTGGACTGGCCAAATCTCTTAACTGGATGGGAGTGGGATTATATATTTTTTAAAGAACTGTATGTACAGATACCTGTGCCTACACAAACATGAGCACGCCCACTAGCAGGTGTGCACACGTGGAGAAGTGCCACGCTCCGTTGTGTACATGTAGAACAGTCGTGCTCACAGGTGCACAAAAGTGAAATGAGCTCACTTGCACACATGGTTTTTAAAAAATAAAAATAAAGCCGCACTTAAAACTGGACTGACCAGTTCAGAACCATAATGAAGGAAGCAAGAGTATGGAGAGCATATTTTTTAAGGTGCAGAATAATGAGTT
Organism: Squalus acanthias; assembly: GCA_030390025.1. Taxonomy (NCBI): domain Eukaryota; kingdom Metazoa; phylum Chordata; class Chondrichthyes; order Squaliformes; family Squalidae; genus Squalus; species Squalus acanthias. Next base: position 1,346,136 of record CM059450.1, read on the forward strand.
AAGTGATGATTCACACATCACTGACAGATGGCATAGCTTACTAAAATTGTCGAGATGGGCCCAGTGGCAGAACTCATGAGACTGCACAGTACTAAGGCCCAGCAGACTGCTTTACATCCAGCTTTGGCTGACACATACGCTTTTAGTACAGGCTTAATATCAGGTTCTGGATTAAATTCCGTTTCCCTTTTATTTTACACCTCCTCTTCCCCGCTTCCAATTTTCTCCCCATTGCCGAAGCTTGTCAACTCAGTGCTGGGCTTCAGGTTCCATGGGGACCAGGCACCCTCCAAGCGGTCATTCTTAACGTGTGAACCCAGATGGTGAATGTTCTTTTATAGGGCACATCACGGCTGAGCTCAATCCCATGTTCCCTCAGTGCCCACACAGATAACCCAGGAAAGATTGCTGGGCGATGATCAGTAGCACAAATCCTGGCTGGCTTCCCACAGGGGCACTGAAGTCAGTTGCAGCTCCCGACTGTCGCTCCACTGCCAGAGATCAGCTGACAACACAGACCAGTGATTGAAGTTGGGGCACTCATGGCCTGTGTGGTTCAGCTAGTCATTGCTTAAACCAGCTGAGCCATCAGAGGCATATGGGTTAGAATTTTAAATTACTGTTATGTCCAACTGCAAGCCTGGAATAAGTTTTGAAATATCTGATAGCTATTGTTAACACAGTTTACACAGTGTAGGCCGAGATTGAAGTACTGTTTCCTAAGTGACTGTAGCAATTTGTTTCTTCTCCCAAATGGCTATCTTCAAATAGAAGCTTAGCCATTCTACTTGAGCTGGGAGAGTATCCAATCTGGTCTGGTCGTGTCCTCCCCTCCCCTGATATCCAGGCATGTTCCACCAGGTGCCATGGGAACCCTGGCTAATTAACCCTTTCCCCAGCTCGGCATTGAGAGCTGCTCAGGCTGAGATCTGCTAACTCAGCACAGTTGGGGAGCAAAACTGGGGCCATCTAGTCTATATGGCTCAGTGCCACACTGGGACCATCTAGTCTATATGGCTCAGTGCCACACTGGGACCATCTAGTCTATATGGCTCGGTGCCACACTGGGACCATCTAGTCTATATGGCTCGGTGCCACACTGGGACCATCTAGTCTATATGGCTCGGTGCCACACTGGGTGTTGATTTTAACCACAAGGATACGAGGAGCTACTCCTCTGGTGGCTTCCTATCTCTCTAATGCCTCAAATTTAAAATTCTCATCCTTGTGCTTAAGTTCCCTTGCGCCTCCTGACCTTGTCTCTGTAACCTCCTCCAGTCCTACAACTGTTCCCTCCACCACCTCTCCCAAACACACACTTCCTCTGACTTCACACTCTTGTGCATCCATGTGCACCATTGGTGGCCGTGCCTTGAGCTGCATAGGTACCACGCTCTGGAATTCCCTCCCTAAAACTCTCCACCTTCCCAGCTCCTTCTCCTTGAAAACCCTTCCTCAAACGTGTCTCGAGCATGTTTTTGATCACCACTCTTGGTATCTTTTTTTTGATATGCCTGTGTGAAGTACTTTGGGACAATTTTCTACTTTAAAGGCACTGTCAGTGAGTTGGTTTATATTTATTGAAAAGGTTTTTTCGATCAGTACTTTTGGAAGTCATGGCAACCATCTGTGTGTGTCTGCAGGGTGCTTTACTAATGCAGGTTTATTTTTTTTTGCCAATCTGCTCCCTGCCTTCCTCTCCTGATGGTATTACCTCTGTGCTGGAGTACAGTTCCACAGGTGACTCGCCAAGTGGCATCAATTGCCCTCCAGTACTTGGCCCAGTAGCTTGTGTTTGTGCTGAGCCCTGACGCTGAGTGTTAGAAGGCCTGCTCTTGTCCTCATGCAGTATTCGCTTCCAGCTTGAGCATTGGATGATTTTTTCTTTCTATAACCCCAGGATGCTGAGGACAATTGCTCCTCACAAAGACTCAGCACATGAACCTGGATCTTCCTGGTCTTTCTGGCTCATTGGATAAAGTTGCTGAGCCATTGGGGAGCTCTGCAGCACAGATTAATCCACTAGAATAGAGTAGCTAGAAAGACTAGCATCTACAGATATTCTGGTTGTTTATTGCTGATTAGTTGTTGGGTACTCTTTGTGTTATGTTGTTTCCAATTGCAGCTTGATGTTAGAACATAGAAAAATAGGACCAGGAGTAGGCCATTCGGCCCTTCGAGCCTGTTCCGCCATTCAATATGATCATGGCTGATCCTCTATCTCAATACCATATTCCCGCTCTCTCCCCATACCCCTTGATGCCTTTTGCGTCTAGAAATCTATCTATCTCCTTCTTAAATATATTCAGTGACTTGGCCTCCACAGCCTTCTGTGGTAGAGAATTTCACAGGTTCACCACCCTCTGAGTGAACAAATTTCTCCTCATCTCAGTCCTAAATGTCCTACCCTGTATCCTGAGACTGTGACCCCTCGTTCTAGACTCATTTGCCTCCATTTTAATTGGATTTGTCTTTAATTTTCAGGCTGGAAGCTGAGCCCTGTGGTTGGTGCTGTCTACAGCCCTGAATTTTATGCAGGTAAATGTTTCATCACCCTTCAGTTATATATTGTACTGTTTTAAAGAAAAACAGTCTCACCTAGGATTAAACTATCTGAGTTTCTATTTTTTTAAGGATTCCACTGAAATGCGATCTGAAAATATGTATAAATTTGGCAGTGAGAATTTGGCTTCTGTACATTTGAATATTACTATTCAGTAGGATCTTTAGTAAATAATTTTAATCTTGCTATCGGAAGCAGAACTGTGGCAGACTTCCCCCTCCCTAGGCCAGGGTGCTGAGATCAGCTCACTGAGCACAGGCTGGGACCTGTTGGACTGCACGGTGTACAATATTACACACTGCCTTTTGTAACTGAGCATCGAGAGCCCTTGAGCAAAGGTGGGATCTGTGGCACTTTGCCAGCTGCTGAAATCAAATGATCATTAGGGTGTTCTTCCGTGTGGTACTACTTGGTTCTTGGAGCAGGGTTTTTGCTCCAATAAAGACTGCCCAGTTCTCCATCTCAAGTGGAAATATACAGAATGAACCTTTTAAAAGGAGAAAATGCAGTCAACATTCAGATGAAAAGAGTAAACAAAATTGGAATAATCCGTGGGAATTAGAAAATTGGAGATAATCTGAATAATCTATTAGTATTGTCTATGATTTATTATGATTGTTTTCTTGGGGGAGGTGGATATGTAGTGCAGTGAACTTGGGTTTTACGTACAAAATCACAGTCTAATATAAAGTGCACAGCGTATTTACCAGTAAGACACGGCCGGGCAAAATAAGGTTTTAATACTGGTCATGTGATGCCATATACTTTCAGGTCCTGCATCACTATCATCTTTACCCTTTCACCTACATCCCGTCGCCTCTACAGCACTCAGCCCAACACACAACGGTAAGACCAGTTGAAAACAAATGTTCTATTTAAATAAACTACACTATACATTATAGGAGATGAACAGCAGCCATAGGGTTTGAGGCCCTAATACAGTCTCCACCCATCTCTTCATAAAACGTTTGAACTTTGCTATTGCCGTTTGTGACATCAAAACTGTTGGGTTGAATTTGTTGCCCTGTGATTTGCTGCTGTTCCTTTGTTGTACTCCTTCTGGTTCCTCGTACTCTGTGTTTCATCCTTCTGCTTCAGTTCTAGCTTCACCAAGAGTGTTTTGCTGGCTCAGTTTGAGAACCACTCAGTCACATATTTTATTCAAATTTATTGTCGAGGATGAGTGAGTCTTGATTGAAGGGCCTTCTATGTGCGTACCATCATATTGTAGGTGGTTGCACTGTGAAGTACAGATGGGATATATGCAGATTAAAGCTCCCTGTATGTTGCCCGATCTGAAAACACCGACCGATACTGCATCAGCGTAACATTGAAGGCTGGTGTGGCAAATGGAACAAAGATTACGAACATACAAAAGATGACCAGCTGGTCTATCGAGCTTGTCCTATATTATCATGGGGTAACCTCTGCAGACCATCACCACTGATTTCTCCCCCCCCCCCCCCCCCCCCCATCACCCACAAGCCACAAAATCTCCTGGGAGAGGCTAAAAACCATAGAAAATACCCATGGGCCAATTTAGGGAAAAAATCTGGGAAATTCCTCTCTGCATTAGAAGGCTCAACTATACATGCTTCCTGTTGCACACTGGATTGAGACTTTCTATTTCACACTGAACCCTGACATGCAGCAAATAGAGACTTTCATCCCATGAATCAGAGCTGGTTTAAGCCAGGTCCTACAGGTGAAAGAGCAGTGACTAATGCACTGCACCATCCAGTCCCACTTTTTCTTAATTTAGAAACAATCATTGTGAAGTTCCTGCTTGTGTATGATTAACATATTCTCTTAAACTTTGATATATTTTATACTGAGACAATGTTGGTATACTGCAGACAAAATAACACAAACATACTTTGCATTGTATAGGTGAGCCTTCTAATGCTAAATTTATTAATGCAAAGGCCTTTTAGTTTATAGTGATGCCTGCATGCTTGTCAGTACATTTTTTTATTGGCATGCTTTGACTGGTTTTTGATTGATTGCCGCAACCACTGTTGCCTTTCATGGAAAGATTGTTTTTCTTGTTAGTTATTTTGAACTGGTGTTTACAACAGCATCCTAATTCTCTCTCCTCCATTCCCTGAATCCTCAGTTCCTGGTTTCCCATATCAAGCAGCCACCACAGCGGCTGCACTGAGAGGTGCCCTGAGAGGACGAGGTCGTGCAGTCTACAGCGCATTCCGTGCAGCAGCGCCTCCCACCGCCATCCCAACCTATGGAGGGTAAGCAGACATGTTTGGAAGTGAATTAACAATCTTTGAGCATGGAGTTTCCAAATGGATAACTCACTAAATCTAACATCAGTGCTGTCTCCAGTTACTCTGAACATTTTATACTGCTTGTTTAATGTCACAATTTTGCAACTTGTTCTTGCACCACTCTAACTGGTACAATAGAGGACCCCAGATTGACCCCTTTCCCTTCATCTCAGCTCACCGTGGGCAAGTAAAGAATCTTTGTTCAGTATTTTGCTCTGACTGAGTTTGGGCGTTTAATGTGGAGAATCATGGGTGTACTGCAGAATTCATGATGTAGTGCATTGATCATACCAGTGTGCCACACACCTACCTGCCCACTATACACAGTAATGTCCTGATTGTACTTGACAGCCTGTGAATTAAGCAGAGAACAGACTAACAGGTTAAGCTGCGTGTGCTGTCTTCAGCTAAATTCATAGATTGCACTGTTAGTTATTTGCAATGCATCGCTATTCCAAATATTTGAATAATTAAGGGAGTGGATACTATGGAATGGTTCAGGGTAACTGCAGGATGTGATCCATGGGCTCACACGGTATAGGGGTGGGTTAAGGGGCTTCTACTGCTGTAAGTTGAATTAATTAGCACTATGCCACCATTCAAGTCTGTTATCTTTTTATTAATATAGAAATGACCAAATTTACTTTTTTTTATAATTGTAGTAGTGAACTACCAACCTCTGGTGCAGCTTCTCGAGATTAATTTCATAGTTTTCTGTTTTTTTACTTAATGCCAAGCTATACAGGCAATTTATGAAGGTGTTTATTCCCAAATGCTTCACAAATACTGTGCTGTTGGCTCCCCTTTTCCAGAGGGAGTGAGAATTGCATACTTAATTTAATTTGTATCTTAATCTGTGAGGTTTGCTGCTCACTATGAAATTGTCCACTCCACTCACCGTCCCTGACCACCCACATAGGCTGAGATCTGCTGTCAGTCCTCTGCTATACGTATAGATACTGATCTTGGGGTGAGTGATTCCCGGTGTGGGCACTGAGCTTGGGATGAGTGATTCCCAGTGTGGGCACTGAGCTTGGGATGAGTGATTCCCAGTGTGGGCACTGAGCTTGGGATGAGTGATTCCCAGTGTGGGCACTGAGCTTGGGATGAGTGATTCCCAGTGTGGGCACTGAGCTTGGGATGAGTGATTCCCAGTGTGGGCACTGAGCTTGGGATGAGTGATTCCCAGTGTGGGCACTGAGCTTGGGATGAGTGATTCCCAGTGTGGGCACTGAGCTTGGGATGAGTGATTCCCAGTGTGGGCACTGAGCTTGGGATGAGTGATTCCCAGTGTGGGCACTGAGCTTGGGATGAGTGATTCCCAGTGTGGGCACTGAGCTTGGGATGAGTGATTCCCGGTGTGGGCACTGAGCTTGGGGTGACTGATCTTCCTGAGCGTGTCTGCCAACAACAACACTGGAAAGATCAGAAGTTTACTTTGTGGCGAATCCTTGGCTCTAACCTGTGTTCTATGGAGGTCCAAGATGACACTGTTGATTTTTGTATAACTGAAGCAATGCATTTTAGGTAGAACAAACATATAGGGTGTAAAAGTCTAATACCACATTCCAGTTCTTAAATGCTTAAAGTGAGCAGCCTTAAGAAACACTTATTGCAAAATCTTAACACCCAAATACTTTTTTTCACTTTTTAAAACAGGAGGAAATTTACCCAATTTGTAGTTTTCTGTGCAAATCTTGGCCCTAAATTTTATTTTTCTGGGCTGAATGAAGCATCATAATTTTGTGTAAATTTATAAATCGAAAATGATGCTGTTTTCTCAAATACTTGTCCATTTCACAATTGTTTTAATCCCTTGAAGTATTAAACTTGTTTTGTTAATTATTTGTAAATCGGCCATGCCCAACAGAGGTATGATCAATTTAAGTTTCTTGTGATTGTGACCAATTATTAGCGATCTGATTTGATGTCAGTCCCTTTGCCACCTGTCTCCACATAGCGAGCCTTCGGCTGTGACACACGAGTTCAAGTGTTTGTGATTTAATCCCTGTGCTATCTGGTTGTGAAGCCAACTCTATTAATGTCATGTCACTGGCAGTCCAGCGTTTTGTACTGTGGCAAATACTTTCCATTCAGTCGGCTTATCTTCACGTTGATAAATAGAAGAAAAAATATATCTTGGATGTTGCCTCGAAGCGTTCAAGCACGGGCTTGATGCCTGCTGTTACCCTGCACGGTTCCCCAGGCTCAGCCACGCCAAGTGGAGTGAGTGGTTCCCTCCAGAGTAGAACAGCATGTCAACTGCTTCTTCAGGTGACCATCCCTGGAGCAGGGGAGTTGCCTGCCTCTCCTAGTAGGTGTGAGTGTGTGGATATGAAGGCAGATAGGGGAGGGGAATAATCTTAATAGAGGAAACTAATTGGCAGCAAATATCCTTTATGTACTGCAGAAGTATTTTTCTAATTTTATATTTATGAAATGTTTTCAACTGCACAGTGTTTCAGGAACCTTTAGCACAAGCATGTTTGAATGTATTATTAGCCTTTAAGACTGTTCTTGTTAAAGCATGTGGATAATTGATGTTGGCTAACATTGTCACTGATGGCTGAGGGGGAAGGTTTGTCTCAAGTGAAAGAGAAGCACGGGGACATTAGATTTTACAGAAATTGCAGGGTGCTAAACGCTGGGGCAGAGGAGGCTGGGGTGAGAGGCTCTTAAATCCTTAAAGTGCTCATTTCTCTATAATGTACATTGTACGTTAAAATGTATGATAAATACGTGACTCGCTATAAGCAATTCTTTTGGGAACACTTTTGACTCGATGCTCATTCATGAGGGTATTAGAAAAAAATGAATAACTTGATAAAACTGACAACCACCTCTGAAATTCTGGGTTTACTTTATAGAGAGGAAAGGGTGAGAGCATGAAGTTCTTTGACAGTACAGCAGTGTGAGTCTCCTTCATCAGCTGCACTCCACAATGTAAACATCCCAATCTTTCTTGAACTACCAGCCTCATGTTGCCATGAAAATGTGGGCCTATGAATCTGTTGTCTGATTAAAGCCTCCACTTGGAGTAAAGAAAAGGAGACCTGGTCCCATTGTTTGCTCTGTTACATAGGAACAGGAGGAGGCCATTCAGCCTCTCGAGTCTGCTCCACCATTCAATTAGATTATGGCTGATCTGTACCTCAACTCCATTTTCCTGCCTTTGTTCAATATCCTTTGATATCCTTACCTAACAAAAGTCGATATAAAATGACTTGAAAATTTCAGTTGACCCAACATCCATCCGCAGCCATATGGGGGAGTGAGTTTCAGATTTCCTCTACCTATTGTATGAAAAAGTGTTTCCTGATTTTGCTCCTAAATGACCTAGCTCTAATTTTAAAATTATGCAAGAAATAGTTTTTCTCTCTACTCTATCGAATCCTTTTATCATTTTAAACAACTCAATTTGATTGTCCCTTAACTTTCTAAACTCGAGGGAATACATGCCAAATTAATGTAACTTGTCCTCATAATTTAACCCTTTAAGCCCCGGTATCATGCTGGTGAATCTGCGCTGCTCCCCCTCCAAGGCCAATATATCCTTCCTGAGGTGCGGGGCCCAGAACTGAACGCAGTTACTCCAGATGGGGTCTGACCAAGGCTCTATACAACTGAAGCATCACTTCCTCACTTTTGAATTCCAATCCCCTTGAGATAAAGGCTAACATTCCATTAGCCTTTTTAATTACTGTTTGTTGATTTCTATTATACAGCACAGCCAAGTTTGACGACCAAGCCCGACTCCCAGTGCAGACTGTAAAAGGGGGCGTAGCCCACAGAGAAAAAGAAACCGAGTAAATGGAAAAACACCTTTACATTTCCTCAAGTTCTTGTTTCAATTTCACACCCTGTTTCCTGACCAAGAGGGCTTGGCTATGATGCCCTCCACAATTGAATAGTGATTAGGTGGCTCACCTAGCTGAAGAGTATTGGGACTGCCAGGTTATATCTTGTAACTCTGTGGCCCAGCCCTCTATTGACTGTGCAGCTGGATGCACAGAAATAGCAACTGCCTCCAAAATGGCAGTATGATTTAGTAGGAAATATGGTCTGAAAAGGACGTATTGCATATTTTGAAACAAACACTTGCTTTCAAACTATGAAAGATTTCTGGTGGAGATTTGGGTACTCTGGAATTCTTGTGACAAACCTTGCCTTAATTAGCCCCTGCATGTTGGAATTGCAGTAATGAGAGTGTTTCTGTGTGCATCTCTGCAGTGTGGTTTACCAGGATGGATTTTATGGTGCCGATCTCTATGTAAGTATAAACACTATTTTACATTGTCTCCCTTCTGTTGATGAAGCCATTCTTTAAACCAGTATGCTAATACTTCCTCCAGCTGTGTATTTTTTCCACATCTGGCATGTGTTAATTTCTTGTTACCTGGTCTCATTGTCCAGTTATGTAAATTTGAGACACCAGTCCCCTCAGTTGTGTAGTCTGTTTAAGCTTTGTCAACAGAAAAGTCATGCTCATTTGCTGCTATTTACAGTATACAGTGTCCTGAACCTTTCAAGCGTTACACACTGGAGGGAATGGAGTTTCTTTTGGGATATCATGCAAAAGCAATGATGTCAAAAAGAATGTATTGAGTAAAGTTGACCTTTGCTGCACGGATTCTGGGCTGTAAGGAAAACCTTGATGAAACAGTTGTTAAGGCTTGTAGTATTGCTCACCAACTCTTTTGTCCTTTTAATTTTTATTTTAAATTGAGCTGAAATGTTTTCTGAGGAATGCTGGTGTATGGTGTGTGCATTGACTTTGAAATCAAATCCATCACCTTTGATCTGTAAATGGAAACTGAAGACAGTTGGCAAAAGAAATGTAGACAGGTGCTGAGAGTAAATTTAACGAGTGTTCAATCATTTCAATGTGTGTAGTTGTACAGCCTGTGAATGTCTCTTGTTTAATAAATCTAGTGTTAAAGGTTCATCAGTGTAAAGCATCCTCCAATAATAGAATGGCTTTATCCAAGGAGGGTCTGTCTCTTTTCAGTTGTTTCTTTTCCAGCCTCGTCGCCAATGTTCTTCCCTGTGTTTTGTTATAGAATAGTGTATCAGGAACCAGTGTATAGCAGTAAGTTACCGCAGGTATGATAGAAACGTGTGAAGAGACCAATCGCACAGATTGTGGATTGCAGTGAAAAATCCTACTAACAGCCAAGACTGCAGTTAGGGATGGGAGCAGGCACCAAATGGAGATAAAACATTCCTGCAGCGTGCACTGATTTCAGCATGAGATTAACACAAACTTGAAAAAAAAAAATTCCTACTACTGAATATAATTGGTAGGTTTATAGTGTGGGGTTGTGTCTGTTACCGACTCAACACATTTCACTTTGAATCATTAAAAGAGCTGTGAAGGAGAGGGTCTCATTCTGTCAGTCTGATTAAAGGTTAGTGTAACCGTGCAATGCCAAGGGAAATTACTTTCATCTCATCTGTTGGTGGAATGGGGATCTGGATATCCAAGGTGAAAGAACAGTGTTCTACCATAGCTTGGCACGCAAGACGATCGCCTCATTTAGTCAGCATGAGTAGGAGATTTTTTTAAATCTCTTTTTTTGGAAGAAAACCTCAGCCACACCCCATTCCATGACCACGAGGTCAATAAGAAAGTGACTTGTTTTCTTCCAGACTTCTGGCAACCCCCCTGGGATCCTGTGCAGTAGGTCCAGGGTGACTCGCCCTTCAACCTTTTTCCCCTTTCTCGCCTGGTTGCAGACGTGAATGGCTGTTTAAATGCTACCCAAAAGCCATGTCAGTAGACTGCTGACAGACTGGAATATCAGGGTCTCCGATAGTCACAGAAAACAGAGAATTATAATCGCCTTGTTTACAGTGGGGCTTGGAAGAAATCTTTAAGGACACATGTCTGTAATAAGAGAGATGAAAGAGGTGATAAAAATTCTCCTTTTAAGAGTGGAAGCAATATCAGTGGGAAATGTGAAACCAGCCTGCAGTACATTAATCATGCAGGAGCGTGTAGATAAAACCTAATGGGATCCAAGCATTGAATTCCAATGAACCAAGTCACTTTCATTCACTCCAGTGCATCATGGCATAAACACACCATCCTTTCCCATTAATTCTTGTTTCACTGCACTAGACGCCAAGTCTCAATTCAGTGGCTAACTTCAGCAGATGTTTAGCTATTTCTTGTTAATATACAATAAATATTTAAATGCAGTTCAGGTAGAATTGTTGCTATCTGATCAGTCTTCATACGCAGCCTGTGTAAGGAATGTTCAAGGCCACTGATTTGCTGTTTTCATGGAGATGCAATTGCAGAATGTAATCTCCAAAACACTGGTAAAAATTCCAGAATCTGATCTAATAAAAACAGAATTTGATTTATTGATGTAGAACAGTGGCCCTGGTAATGATACAGACAGGTCTGAATTGTTACATATTTTACAGTTATATATGTGGATTAAAAAAATCCCTTAATTCTGCCACTTTTCTCTTGGAGGTGGATGGGCGGGACAGTCCATCCCACTGACACCTGCACAGCCATCACCAATACCACTCTGTGTTTGGTAGTCGAAGGGGGTGCTTTTTCCCCCAGTTCTCTCTCTCCTTTGAAGGTGCTGACTGTTGCTGGGGTATGGTTATGACGAGCATTCAGTACCACACCCAAGTGGCTTTTCTTCATGTGTGAATCTAGACCGTAAGCATCAGCAGGCTATTCAGCTATGGAGGGCACTCCAACTGAGCCAGATCCTGCTTTCTCTCGCGCGCACACTTCCAATGGGGTCACTGCACAACGAACAGGAGCAATAGCCCCAGTTGATTTTCTCTCCCTAGTCCAGGGGCATTCTGGAAGTTTATAGTTTCCCAACTGCTACCCCACCTGAGGTCCCTTAACGCAGCACCGACTGGAAAATCGAGCTGGGACCTTCTGATGTGTGGTTCAGTTACACACCATTTACCCAGTGAGGCATCGAGGCGCTGCTCCCACACTTTATATAGAATAGCAACACGGTGACATAGTGGTTAGCACTGGTACCTCACAGCGCCAGGGACCCGGGTTCGAATCTGGCCTCGGGTGACTGTCTGTGTGGAGTTTGCACATTCTCCCCGTGTCTGCGTGGGTTTCCTCCGGGTGCTCTGGTTTCCTCCCACAGTCCAAAAATGTGCAGGTTAGGTTGATTTGGCTATGATAAATTGACCCTTAGTGTTAGGGGGGAATTAAATACGTGGGGTTACGGGGATAGGGTGGGATATGTGTCGGTGCAGGCTCGATGGGGATTCTGTGTGAGAAAGCAGGGACAGGGTACTGGATTTGGATGATCAGCCATGATCGTATTGAATGGTGGAGCAGGCTCGACGGGCCGAATGGCCTACTCCTGCTCCTAGTTTCTATGTTTCTATAGTACAGTACCGAAGGAGGCTATTTGGCCCAGCGAGTCTGCGCCAGCTCTTTCGAAGAGCAATCCAGTTAGTCCCACTCTTTCCCCATATCCCTGCAATTTTTTCTCCTTCAAGTATTTATCCAATTCCCTTTTGAAGGCTACTATTGAATCTATATCCACCACCCTATCAGGCAGTGCATTCCAAATCCTAACCACTCGTTGCGTAAAAAAGGTTTCCCCCTCGTGTCGCCTCTGGTTCTTTTGCCAATCACTTTAAATCTGTGCCCTCTCGTTATCAACCTTTCAGCCATTGGAAACAGTTTCTCTTTATGTACTACTCCCCTTGAAGTAAGAGCGGATATCTGGCAAGTGTAATACAGCACCGTTTTCTACCAGAGTGGCAAAACTTGCTCAGTGAATACAGCTGAGGCTGCTACTTGATCCCCTCCTCCTCTGATCACACACTACAGTTAGAATCTACTGTGGGATATACTTTCCAGTGGAACCTGCCACTCATAGGATTCACGTTAAAGATAAATTAAAACATTTTATACAACATAATTGTGCAGGTGGGAGGATTTCATTAAAATTAGCTTTTTCCTGTTTTGCTGGTCAGTAATAAAACTTTGTGTTAAAAGAATCATTCCCAGCAGGCAGCTGCTACTTTAAGCAATCTGTTCTCCATAGATACCTGATAACTGTGCTATAGAGTTTGGTTAGTATCTCCGCTCCCACCTCTAACTGCAGCGAGAACTTTTAATGTGGTTTGCTTGACGTGAACGTTAACCTCTTGGGTATGCGGGAGAGGCTGCAATGAGTGAATGGTGATCGTGAATGTTTATTATATTTTCATATATACATTTTTATATATATAATACTGAGAATCGTGGCTGCACGCTCTAGTAATCCAGGCTGTTTCCTTCACTCGGCTTGCCATAGCGAATAGGGCTGAGGGCCGTCCTTTGGAGAATGCTGGGACGGCCAGAGTTAGTCTGTGGATCATTTGGTTGGTGATTGCTAGTGCTGTAGATTCGGACATTCGCATGCTCCGATTTCTCCTGATTGACAGATACCACAGCTTGACTGTTTAGAAAATAAAGACTCATTTGTACTTACATGCAATTTTTTTTTAAAAACTGCATTTGTTTTAATGTAATCTAACATACTTGGGCTACAGAGGCAATTACACATCAAATCAGTTTGGCAATGCTATTAAAAAAAAATTCTTCGCAGGGTTCAAAATCTGCTCTAGTTTTGCACATCTGTTAGAGATTTCCTGTTCATTAAACGGCATTTTCTCCCCACCCCCAATAGCTCTGTCGGTAAAGCCACATATACATGCTCTGTTTGTGCTGTTAGCTGATATCGGGTAGAATGGCAGTGAAGGCAACTACACTTGGCATACTGACACTCCCTGGCTCACTTCATTGAGGATTGACCAGTTGGGTGAGGTACCGGAGGGATGCGCCAACCCTTGGAACTGTGCCCTGTGGAGAGATAGGGAAAGGGGGGGGGAGAATTGGAAATTTAAAACTGATCCTTTTCTCTTGATTTCTGCTTTACCTATTTGAATCCCAGTGGGATTGGCAACACTCAGTCTTCCTTCTCACCATCAGTCCATATTTTACTTGCTGGCTTAGCTGGTAGGAGGAGCTCATTTACCTGAAGGGTCTGCTTTACCTATAGTCCACTAAGAGGGGATCGAGGGCAACAGCCAGTGGCAAACAGTAGAGGTGCCAACCAGGACCAGTGTTCGTTTCACAATGGTGAGCGTGCAAGGTCAGCAGAGTCCCGAGTTACTTGCACAATGGTGAGTTGGGGGGGGGAAAGGCGCATGTCAGTGGGGACCCTGAGTGAAGGGGGCTGAGAACTAGGTTAGTTGCACAGCAGTGAGATGGTGGGCTGTCAACAAAGAGTCAGGCTAATTGCAGTTGGCAGCCTCTGTCTAAATCTTTGGACTTAACGCTTCGAGAATTAGATGGCCGGCTCCCACTAAAGACATTTTTATGCTATTCCACAAAACAAAAGCGAGTTTAAAATCTGCCGCGCGAACAATGAATGGTGCGTGCATCAATTTTTACTTTAAAATTTGTAATATATGAAACAAATGCAGTTTTTGCCATTGCTTTGGTGTGAGGTGTGAGCATGGCACAGAATTCTTAGACATCTTCTTGTTTGTTCCCAGGGTGGATATGCAGCCTACAGGTATGCACAACCAGCAACTGCTACTGCAACTGCATACAGTGACAGGTAAGAATCAGGCCTACCCATCTCTCACTCTTCTCACTGTCTGCTTCTGCAATGTTCATTTTAGCAGGAAAGGGTGTCTATTCTTTGTTTTGGTGGTGTGCTCTCTTTGCAGGGTGATTTCACCGTGCAGCTCCAGCCTACATTTGCTCACTGTGGACTTTCCAATAGAGGGGTTCTCTGCTCCGGAGCCATAAACAGCATGCATCATTTCTGAGACTGAGATTTATCAAAGGTTGTTGTAATGTAGGCTGCGTTACTGAGAGTGCTTTGTATGGATTATCCATTAGTGATTGAACCGCCAACACTGCACATTATCCTGGAGACAGTGTCATTCTTCATCCGCCACATAACCACTAGAATGAAATGACTGTCAGATCGGAGACAAGGAAACAAAAAAAATCAGGAGGGATGAAGGTCCGTTTAAGATGTGTTATTTCTCTCAACGGTTTTCTGACAGTTTTTCTCCCCTACTTCCTCTTACTGCTCACTGGGATATGGTTTCACAGGCAGCAGGCATTCCAATGCCTTTCTCAAGTAACCATTATTCATGCATGAGTCTTAATGGTGAGTATCCTGTGATGGGGCCTGTTTTGTGAACAAGTTAAAGAGCAGTTGGAAGGTTATAAATGCCGCTAGCAAAGCCTTGCATCTAGCCAGGAATGGCATCTTGAGATAGTCCTAGCCCCATCCACCCGCACGCCAGGCAGGCGGTATTATGTACTTTGGTGGCTTGTTCTGTGGCACCTGCATGTATCCAGGATCTGAAAATCTGAGCAAAGATCAAACCATGCAGGCAATAAAAAAATCCTCTTTTAGGTAGTCTTTCCCCAACACTCCAATAGCGACTTCTCCCTACTGCCCCACTGGGGTCACGGTGGATGACTGTCCAGCTTTCTGCACTATTTAAGAGGAGATTGTGATATGCTTGGGTCAGAGAAACTTCACATGTTAATCCAGTCTACTTTGAGGTGAAAATCAAGAGAAGCATCTGTTAGGATTTCTTGGAAACCATCCTAGCTGCTGAGTTGGTTTGTTGGCTGCAGCAGCAACAGGAGAGCAGCCAGACAATGGGGAAGGAAAGTTTTTTTACTCGTGCTATTTTGTGGTCCTAGGGAACTTAACTGTTTCCACTATCCTGGACAGAGGATTTCTTAAGGCATTTCTCAAAAGGAGCACTTCAAGTCGTTTATATGCCACAAATTACTTGGGCAGTTTGCCGGGTGATTGACTGGGTACAGTCAACCTCAAGGATCCCTTTCAGATTGTCTTTTAGCCAAGGCATAGACCTTATTATAGAAAGGTGCTGTTTTAAAAGGAAGCTTTCCATCACTTCTTGGCCTTCACGATTGTGAAAAATAATTTATTCTCACAATTACTGCTTGCGATTTTAGTCTGGTCCTTCGCACATTGATGTGCCTCTCCTGGAATAATATAAATTGCAACACATTCAGCCCCAGGTATCTCTGCTAATGCTAGCACTTTAACTGGAGCTGTGTGTTCTGATCCCTTTCTCCAAATTCTTTCATATTCTTTCTTTTCAAATACTTATCCAATTCCCTTTTAAATGACTTTATGGTCTCTGCCCTAATAGCCCCTTGTAGTACTATATTCCATGTTCTATAACCCTGTGGGGGGGGGGGGGGGGGGGGGGGGGGAGAAAGAAAACCTTCTAAACCTTTCCCCCCCCCCCCTCTGTCACATTACAACAGTGACTACACTTCAAAAAGTACTTCATTGACTGTAAAGTGCTTTGAGACATCCGGTGGTCGTGAAAGGTGCTATATAAATGCAGGTCTTTCTTTCTTTCTTTTCATGATATTCCTCAGTTTATGCCTCTTTGTTACTGATTTGCCAACCAGAGCAAATATTCTTTCACTATTTAACCTCTCAAATCTTTCATACTTTGAAACCTCTATAATTCCCCCTTAATCATCATCGTTCTAGTGGAAAAAGCTCTAATTTTTTGAGCCTTGCTTTATAATAAACTTTCATTCCTGATATTCTGGTTAATCTTTACTGTATCCTTTCAATGATTCTATCCATCCTATATTGGGGTGCCCAGAAATGCATACAGTGCACCAACTGTAGCCTAACCAATGTCTTGTACAAATTCAACAACAACTCGCATTTATATAGCGTGTTTAATGTAGAAAAACCTACCGAGGCACTTCACAGAAATATAATCAGACAAAAAAATTTAACATCACTTCCTTGTTTTTATATTCAATGCAAACACACCTATAAATAAAATCCAAAATCCTATTTGCTTTTTTTATGGCGTTTTCTACTTGTACTCCCACGTTTAAAGATCTCCGTTCATGTGGCTCAAATTTCTAGAGTGAAAAAGTATATGATGCCAAATTGGTTTAAGCTAAGAGTGAATGAGTTGCAGGCACTGATGGTGAAACAACCCGACCTGATTTGGTGCAACTATAAAAGTGAACTCCATTTTTATCTTGGGTTTCTTTCCCCAATTCTAACTCTTTACCTGCCACCTCGGATTTCTGAGGTGAAACACAGTTTTGACTATGGAAGCCTGTATAACTTTTTGTTATCTGCATATGTGCGCCAAAATCTTGCTAATTCTTTGTAATCTGTCTTTAGATAGTAGGAAAAGCCATCTCCATACAGAAACTATCTAAGTGAATGGTGCAATGTATTCTTTACTGTTACCATCTTGCAGGTAGAAAACCTTCCAGTTTGGTCAAGAGCTATTCTATGAGTTCAGCTGTGACTTGGGTACATTTCAAACGAGTCTTGGTTGAAAGTATTTATAAAGCAATTGCTTGAAGTAACTTGCATACCTTTACAAAGCACCATTGTTTGGACCTGTCTGTCAAGGATGATTTACAGCTTAGCAGGTCACTGCTGGCTGCAGGCATTAATCCAGGCCTAAAGGCCTCCCTCAGTTGAGTTGCTACTGGCTCACTTTTCAGTGATATGTGGAGATTCAATATGTGAAGAAAGACAGATTACCTATCCAGAAGAGTCATGTCATATTCTTTGAAGCTTTCACATAGAACGAACCCACCCTGTCGTCTCCATCGGCTCTTTTTTGGAGGGGGTTCCTTACTGTGTTGCCTGGCTAGCCATCTCCTTGGATTCATTGTGCAGTATGCACATGGCATTATAGAGTTTGGGAGGATGATGTCTTAATGTCATTGCACCATGGATTTAAATGCTTCAAATTATTTTCCTTGTACCTGCACTGATGCATTGGTTCAATCTTAATGGTATGTGGCGGATGCTCTAGATTCCAAGAATGAAGGCGACTTTTCACCGGGATGTGTCAGTCTAACAGTGGCTCAATTGGACTGATTACTTGTGGGGGAGAGAAGAATTTTCTCTCTTGATGGTGACCCGAGCTGAATTTAATAGGCATTCGTGCCATCTGGGATCTCACTAAGTAGTCATTCTTCATGGATAGCCTGTCAGCAGGCTTTTCTACTGTGAGGCATCAAACCTGTGCCCAGTCTCCTCCTCAGTCAGTATTTACGCCTTCCAGCAAGCTTGCTGGATCGCAGTCAAGAGTAGGAACTTTGCCTGAATTTCCTGCCAAGACAGAGTGCTGAGACCAATTGTAGAATGCTCCACCACTGCTCTTTGATGAGAGCTAACATTAGCACCAAATGAAGAGGGAACCTGGGATCTTGCTGTTTTTTATTTTTGGTTCGGTACTGCCGAGGCAATGCATTTCTGCTTTTATATTTCAAATAAATTTGTTGTCCTTTTGCAGCTATGGGCGTGTTTACACTGCAGACCCCTATCA
The DNA here is from genome assembly GCA_030390025.1 of Squalus acanthias. Lineage (NCBI taxonomy): Eukaryota > Metazoa > Chordata > Chondrichthyes > Squaliformes > Squalidae > Squalus > Squalus acanthias. The sequence continues at coordinate 1,364,367 of CM059450.1, forward strand.
CACACTCGCTCCTGCTCCCACCTATGGGGTTAGCGCTGTGGTAAGTGAACTCGTAAGTTAAAATTTTTTTTTTAAACAACAGTTTTAATTTGTTATCAACTTCAATGTAGAAAAACATCTAAGGCACGTCACAGAAGTGTAATAGACCAAAATGGACACTAAGCCAAAGAAGGATGTATTAAGAGGGGTGATCAAAAGATGTGCGGGTTAGGTTGATTTGGCTATCATAAATTGACCCTTAGTGTTAGGGGGATTAAATACGTGGGGTTACGGGGATAGGGTGGGATATGTGTCGGTGCAGGCTCGATGGGCCGAAATGGCCTCTATCTGCACTGTGGGGATTATGTGAAAAGCTTGGTCAAAGAGGTGGGTTTTAAGGAGGAGAGCGGGAGGGAATTCCAGAACAAGGCTGAAGACAAGGCCCCCAATGGTGGGGCAAAGGAAGGGGGGATGCAACAAGAGTCCAGAGTCGGAGAAACGAAGAGTTCTGGAGGGGTGTCAGGCTGAAGGACGTTGGAGATAACGAAGGGCAAGGTCATGAAGGGTTTTAAACATGAGGTTGAGAATTTAAAATTGAGGTGTTGGGGGACCGGAAGCTGATGTAGGTCAGTGAGTACAGGGATGATGGGTGAGTGGGACCTGGTATCAGGATAGCTTACATGCAGCAGAGTTTTGCATGAGGTGAAGTTTACAGATAGGCAATGGCAAACATTTAAAGATCGCATGGATGAACTACAGAATTTGTTCATCCCTGTTTGGCATCAAAATAAAACAAAAAAGGTGACTCAACCGTGGCTAACAAGGGAAATTAGGGATAGCATAAGATCCAAGGAGAGGACATATAAATTGGCCAGAAAAAGCAGCAAACCTGAGGATTGGGAGCAGTTTAGGATTCAGCAAAGGAGGACAAAGGGATTAATTAAGAGGGGGGAGATAGAGTATGAGAGTAAGCTTGCAGGGAACATAAAAACTGACTGTAAAAGCTTCTATAGATATGTGAAGAGAAAAAGATTGGTGAAGTCAAGCGTAGGTCTCTTGCAGTCAGAATCAGGGGAATTTATAATGGGGAACAAAGAAATGGCAGACCAATTAAATACATACTTTGGTTCTGTCTTCACAAAGGAGGACACAAATAAACTCCCAGAGATGTTGGGGAACATAGGGTCTAATGAGAGGGAGGAACTGAATGAAATCAGTATTTGTAGGGAAATGGTGTTAGGGAAATTGACGAGATTGAAGGCCGATAAATCCCATGGGCCTGATAATCTACATCCTAGGGTACTTAAGGAAGTGGCCCTAGAAATAGTAGATGCATTGCTGGTCATCTTCCAAAATTCTATAGACTCTGGAACAGTTCCCATGGATTGGAGGGTAGCTAATGTAACCCCACTATTTAAAACAGGTGGTAGAGAGAAAACGGGGAATTATAGAGGTAAGCCTGACATCGGTAGTGGGGAAAATGCTAGAGTCCATTATAAAAGATGTAATAGCAGAGCACTTGGAAAACAGTGACAGGATCGGACAAAGTCAACATGGATTTGCAAAAGGTAAATCATGCTTGACTAATCTACTGGAATTTTTTGAGGATGTAACTGGTAGAATAGATAAGGGAGAACCAGTGGATGTGGTGTATTTGGACTTTCAGAAGGCTTTCAACAAGGTCCCGCATAAGAGATCAGCGTGCAAAGTTAAAGCACATGGGATTGGGGGTAAGGTACTGACTTGGATAGAGAACTGGTTGGCAGACAGGAAGCAAAGAGTTGGAATAAACGGGTCTTTTTCCGAGTGGCAGGCAGTGACTAGTTGGGTACCGCAGGGATTGATGCTAGGACCCCAGTTATTCACAATATATATTAATCTAGACGAGGGAACTAGATGTAATATCTCCAAGTTTGCAGACGACACAAAGCTGGGTGGGCGTGTGTGCTGTGAGGAGGATGCCAAGAAACTCCAGTATGATTTGCACAGGTTGGGTGATTGGGCAGATGCATGGCAGATGCAGTATAATGTGGATAAATGCGAGGTTATCCACTTTGGTGGCAAAAACAGGAAGACAGATTATTATCTGAACGGCAATAGATTGGGAAAAGGGGAAGTGCAACGAGACCTGGGTGTCCTTGTGCACCAGTCGCTGAAGGTAAGCATGCAGGTGCAACAGGCGGTTAAGAAGGTAAATGGTATGTTGGCCTTCATAGCGAGAGGATTCAAGTACAGGAGCAAGGATGTCTTGCTGCAGTTGTACAGGGCCTTGGTGAGACCACACCTTGAATATTGTGTGCAGTTTTGGTCCCCTTATCTGAGGAAGGATGTTCTTGCCATGGAGGGAGTGCAGCGAAGATTCACCAGACTGATACCTGGGAAGGCAGGAATGACTTATGAGGAGAGATTGGGTCGATTAGGTTTATATTCGCTAGAGTTTAGAAGAATGAGAGGGGATCTCATTGAAACTTATATAAAATTCTAACAGGACTAGACAGACTAGATGCAGGAAGGATGTTCCCGATGCCGGGGGAGTCCAGAACCAGGGGGGTCAGTCTAAGGGTAAGGGGTAAGCCATTTAGGACTGAGATGAGGAGGAATTTCTTCACCGAGTGGTGAACCTGTGGAATTCTCTACCACAGAAGGCAGTTGAGGCCAATTCATTAAATATATTCAAGAAGGAGTTAGATATATTTCTTAAGGCTAAAGGGATCAAGGGATATGGGGAGAAAGCAGGGACAGGGTACTGAATTTGGGTGATCAGCCATGATCGCATCGAATGGCAGAGCAGGCTCGAGGGGCCGAATGGCCTACTCCTGCTCCTATCTTCTATGTTTCTATGTAGAGGATGGGAGGCTGGCAATTAAAGTATTGGAATAATCAAGTCTGGAGATGTTGAAGGCATGGATGAGGTTTTCACCGGCAGAGGTGGAGAAGGGTGAGATTACAGAGGTGGAAGTAGGTGGTCTTATTATGGAGAGAATATGGGTCAGAAGCTCAGCTCAGATTCTAATAGAAGGTTGCAAACAGTCAGGTATAACCCGAGACAGTGGGCAGGGGGAGGGGGTTAAGTCGGTGGCAAGTGAGTGGAGTTTGTAGTGGGGGCTTCGGTTTTCCCAATGCTTAATTGAAGGAAATTGCCTGGATGTCGGACAAGCAATCTTGCAACACTGAGGAGGTGGGAAGGTAAATCTGGGTGTCGTCTGCGTACATGTGCAAATTTACTCCATGTCTTCAGGTAGCATGTAACTGAAGATGAGGTGGGGATAATGATCGATCCTGGGGTGATTCCAAAGGTAACGGTGCAGCGGCAGGAAGAGAAGCTGTTGCTGAAGACGCTCTGGTTTTGATTGGATAGGTAAGAGTGGAACCAAGTGAGGGCTGTCTCACTGAGCTGGACAGCAGAGAAGAGGCATTGGAGGAGGATGGTGTGGTCAACCCTGTCAAGCTGCAGGGAGGTCGAGGAGGGATAATACACCATGGTCACAGTCCCAGAGGACATCATTTTTGACTTTGATTAGAGCTACTTCAGTGCTGTGGCAGGGGGCAGAAACCTGATTGGAGAGATTGAAACGTGAAATTACGGGAAAGATGGTCACTGATTTGGGAGGTGATAACACATTCAAGGACTTTGGAGAGGAAAAGGAGATTGGTGATGGGGCGGTAGTTTGCAAGACAGAAGGGTCAAGGTTGGGCTTTTTGAGCAAGGTGGTGGTTTGGAAAGGGAGGGGGCAGTACCTGAGGAGAAGGACCATTTACAATGTTAGTTAACATGAGAGTCAGGAAGGGAAGTTGGGTGGTCAGCAGTTTAGTAGGAATTAGTTCAAGGGATGCAGGGGTGGGGTCTCATGGGTTAGATGAGCTTGGAAAGGACATGAGGGGGGGGATGTGGACGAGAAACTACAGAAAGATGTAGGTTCAGGGCTAGGGCAGGGGGAGCTTGAGGGAAGGTTTAGCTTGGTGGATAAGGTGAACTGGAAGAAGTCAATCTTAGTGAGAAAGAAGTCCATGAGCTCCTCGCACTTGTTGGAGGTGAGGGTGGTGGGGGCAGGGGAGCGGGGTTTAAGGGGATGGTTGGTAGTGGGGAAGCGAAGCTCGGTTATCTTTTTTCTTCAGGATGATCTTGTAGTAGTGGGAAGTTTTGGCAGAGGAGCGCAAGGCCCAATAGAGCTTGTTAGGGTCCAGTCAGATCTGGCAATGGACTGCTAAACCAGTTGTGCACCAAATACGCTGAAGTTTGCATCTTTTGGACTTGAGGGAGTGAAGTTGGGGGACCTACCCGGGAGGCGACCAGAGAGGTTTTACTGGGGCGAGGGCATCAAAGGTGGAGGTGAGGGAGTGGCTGAGCAAATCAACAGCTGCAGAAGCAATGTGATGAATGGAAGGCCAAAGTCTTAAGCAGTTGGGAGTTTGCGAGTGCAGCTGTAAGTGACTTGGAGAGTTTTTCCTAGAGGCGAACAGAAATAAGTGGTATCGGAAGGGGTAGGGGGGATGTGGGTGGTGAAGGGTATGAGGAAGTGCTCGGGGTTGGCCTTGTATAATTGAGACATGATAATCCAACTAAACTATTCTGCACAAAACGCTGTGTACAACTTAAAGAACTGAAACATGAAACCGTTACTACAATGTGACGGAAGTAGTGAGAACAGAAAAATAGGAAAGATGCAAGAGAGGCAGAATATGGATTGGGAGGAGGAGGGAACCTTGAGTCTCAAATCTTTCCCTCTCCACCCTCAGAATGGTGGTGTGGGACTGGAGTCTCACATAGGCCAGGCTGGAGGGGAGGCAGGTTCCTTCCCTTACGGACATTAGTGAGACACTTGGGTTTTTACAGCAATCTGCAACTTCCCTGCTGCTAGCAGATTCAGTGAATTCAGTTTCGCAGTTTGCCTTGGTGAGATTTGAACTCTCAACCTCGGAGTTGCTAGTCTGTACCTTAAGCACTAAGCTACCGTACCCAAAGTAAACTCCTTGAGATGCCGGTGGCACAGCACTTTAATGCACTGACATGCTGTGCTGCGGGCTAGTGGAATGTCGTTTCTCTTGCTGCAAGTTTCCCCGTGTAACATGTTTCTGAATTCTGCTGGAGGCTCTTGCTGGGGCACAGTTCCAGTACCTTTCCCAAATGGCCATTCTCTCTGTGTAAGCCTAGATAGCGAGTGTTGGCAGGTTTTTGAGGTATGGGAGCATCCCAGCAGAGCCTGATTCTGCCCACACTTGATGACCAAGATATTAACTTTCCTGCAGGGAACGCTGGACAGGGATCAGGAACAGGATCCCTCGCTGATTTACCCCCCTCCCCTTTCCGGTCCAGTGCCACTGAACCAATTGTAGCAGCTTAATTGCTGCCTTGCCTGGCATCAGCCAACTCCGCACAGGCTGGGGATCGAGCCTGGAATCTGTGGCCTGTGCGGGCCAGTGCTATGTTGAATTGTGGAGTTGATTCCTTTAAGGATGGTGAATATTTTGGGATGGCTTATAGATATCTTGTGACTCCAGGACACAGAGCAGCCCACTTGCTCGCATTCTTCAGGGATTGTGCACAGCAGGTGCAGAGAGAATTCAAAGTAAAATGAGAATTTTTAAAAACTTTTAATCGGCGAGGCTGAGTAAATTATTGCTGCCGTTAGATTAATAAAAGCAACCACCTTTCTGCTGTTGGTCTGGAACTCTCTGGGAAGCAGGAAGTTGATAAACAATCAGTGTATGAAATCGTTCAAATTTTATGTGACTGCTGCCTGGGCCCCATCCATCCTCCTTAATTGAATCTGTCTCCAGACACACACCCTGTTAGTGTTATCAGGAACCTGAGAAATGTTTTAATTTCACCATATCTGTGTGGCTGATGTCCACTTGGGGCTATCTGATCAACGAATCTCTGGAACATACGTACAGGCGCTAAGTTCAATTAAAGTGATTGATTAGTTTCTGATGGGTTAATGCATCACTCCGAGATTCAATTGGATCTCCGTACTCCTGATTGATGAGCTGGTCTGGAACAAAGTGTTTATTTCTGTTTCTCTCCACACCCCCCATAAATAAACAGGGCAGGTCTGAGAACTCTTTACAGGCGCACCCATCAGTTCTTCATTGATTCCTTTATTGACTTCATTTAAAGTCTCTCGGTTGAGCACAAGCTGACAGAACAGAGTGAACAGGCTGACGGGCCCGAGTGAACGGGCTGGTGATGCAGCACGTTGAGCACCTGAAGCATCGCAGCACAGGCTGGGAGATGTTGGTTTCCTACTGGAGCTTTCTCCTGTAGTTCTTCCTGACACCAGCCAGCGTGAATTGAGGCGAGGCACTTCCTGAACGCCTTGACCTGGGACAAGAGCCCAGGAGCAGGTCGCCTGTCGACCTCTGCCCCCGACCCTTTGATCAGGAAATCTTTTAAAACAGCAACACTGAAGTCAGGAATTGGGGGAGACCCTTTAAATTGCATTACTGCAGAGGTCACTACAGTTTTAATTTGCATGTCTGGTAAATCCACCATTGTATCCACCGCACTTTGTTGCTATGCAGTTGGTCGTTCATTGAACAGCTCCTAGAATCTCCTTTTGGTGTAAGTAGGTGAAAAAATAGTTTCTCTCCCTTCCTCTCCTGTAGGTCCCAGTTCCACAGACACCTGTCGCCCTTTAATGGCCACTAGACAGTGAGTGTCGCCAGGCTATTCAAACATGGGAGGCAGCACAACCTGGTGTAATCCTGTCCTCACCCAAAATGCACATATGCAATTCCGAGCCCTGGGACACTGGTTCATGACCAGGAGTGGGATCATTGTGTTCCCGAGCTGAGCCGAGCACTGGTTCATGACCAGGAGTGGGATCATTGTGTTCCCGAGCCGAGCACTGGTTCGTGACCAGGAGTGGGATCATTGTGTTCCCGAGCTGAGCCCAGCACTGGTTCATGACCAGGAGTGGGATCATTGTGTTCCCGAGCTGAGCCCAGCACTGGTTCATGACCAGGAGTGGGATCATTGTGTTCCCGAGCCGAGCCGAACACTGGTTCATGACCAGGAGTGGGATCATTGTGTTCCCGAGCCGAGCACTGGTTCGTGACCAGGAGTGGGATCATTGTGTTCCCGAGCTGAGCCCAGCACTGGTTCGTGACCAGGAGTGGGATCATTGTGTTCCCGAGCCGAGCCCAGCACTGGTTCATGACCAGGAGTGGGATCATTGTGTTCCCGAGCCGAGCCGAACACTGGTTCATGACCAGGAGTGGGATCATTGTGTTCCCGAGCCGAGCACTGGTTCGTGACCAGGAGTGGGATCATTGTGTTCCCGAGCTGAGCCCAGCACTGGTTCATGACCAGGAGTGGGATCATTGTGTTCCCGAGCCGAGCCCAGCACTGGTTCATGACCAGGAGTGGGATCATTGTGTTCCCGAGCCGAGCCCGGGCACTGAGGCCAGTTGCAGCAAAAACTTACAAATTCAGTGTGCAAACTGTTAAGCTCTGCATCTTGCTAGTTCCTCCCCAGCAGCTTCCTCTATCCCAACAAAACCAGTCCTTCAGCCTGTGGTTGGAAGTTTGACTTCTAACCTGAGTATTTCTCTCAATCCTTCTCTCTCTTCTCCCCCCCCTCCCCCCCACCCCACCACAGCCAAACAGAGAGCCAGAATAACGACCTCTATTGGGCATCAGTCCTGTGCCATGTGGCAGTGAAGATTTACACTGCCTGTTTTTGTGTTCAGTCTAGCTAATTTGCAGGGCTCCTTGCCCCACAATAGTGTTGTCACTAATTAAAAAAGTACTCAAAACAGACAAATGAGAAAAAAGTTAGATCCGTTTGGTACAGAAATAGTTGGAGTTGTCTGAAAGAACATCTCTGAGCAGGCTGGGTGGGGTCAGCAAAGGGTTTATAAACATTTTTTTAAATGAAGCTGTAAAAGTGAAGATTAACAGGCGAGCTGGCTCGAGATACACAAGAGGCTTCACATTTCTAGTTCAGTTTTCTCAAACGTTTTTCAGTTCTGCTCAACTTCATATATCCCAAATAAAACAGAAGGGCTGCTGCAGAAAAAGTGTAATCAGTCCCAGCTGTCTGTCCATGATTCAGTGTGCCTGGATTCACCAGTGTAATCAGTCCCAGCTGCCTGTCCATGGTTCAGTGTGCCTGGATTCACCAGTACAATCAGTCCCAGCTGCCTGTCCATGATTCAGTGTGCCTGGATTCACCAGTACAATCAGTCCCAGCTGCCCGTCCATGATTCAGTGTGCCTGGATTCACCAGTACAATCAGTCCCAGCTGTCTGTCCATGGTTCAGTGTGCCTGGATTCACCAGTACAATCAGTCCCAGCTGCCTGTCCATGATTCAGTGTGCCTGGATTCACCAGTACAATCAGTCCCAGCTGCCCGTCCATGATTCAGTGTGCCTGGATTCACCAGTACAATCAGTCCCAGCTGCCCGTCCATGATTCAGTGTGCCTGGATTCACCAGTGTAATCAGTCCCAGCTGCCTGTCCATGGTTCAGTGTGCCTGGATTCACCAGTACAATCAGTCCCAGCTGCCTGTCCATGATTCAGTGTGCCTGGATTCACCAGTACAATCAGTCCCAGCTGTCTGTCCATGATTCAGTGTGCCTGGATTCACCAGTGTAATCAGTCCCAGCTGTCTGTCCATGATTGTGTGCCTGGATTCACCAGTGTAATCAGTCCCAGCTGCCTGTCCATGATTCAGTGTGGCTGGATTCACCAGTACAATCAGTCCCAGCTGCCTGTCCATGATTCAGTGTGCCTGGATTCACCAGTACAATCAGTCCCAGCTGTCTGTCCATGATTCAGTGTGCCTGGATTCACCAGTACAATCAGTCCCAGCTGCCTGTCCATGATTCAGTGTGCCTGGATTCACCAGTACAATCAGTCCCAGCTGTCTGTCCATGGTTCAGTGTGCCTGGATTCACCAGTACAATCAGTCCCAGCTGTCTGTCCATGATTCAGTGTGCCTGGATTCACCAGTACAATCAGTCCCAGCTGTCTGTCCATGATTCAGTGTGCCTGGATTCACCAGTACAATCAGTCCCAGCTGTCTGTCCATGATTGTGTGCCTGGATTCACCAGTACAATCAGTCCCAGCTGTCTGTCCATGATTCAGTGTGCCTGGATTCACCAGTACAATCAGTCCCAGCTGTCTGTCCATGATTCAGTGTGCCTGGATTCACCAGTACAATCAGTCCCAGCTGTCTGTCCATGATTCAGTGTGCCTGGATTCACCAGTACAATCAGTCCCAGCTGTCTGTCCATGATTCAGTGTGCCTGGATTCACCAGTGTAATCAGTCCCAGCTGTCTGTCCATGGTTCAGTGTGCCTGGATTCACCAGTGTAATCAGTCCCAGCTGTCTGTCCATGATTCAGTGTGCCTGGATTCACCAGTACAATCAGTCCCAGCTGTCTGTCCATGATTCAGTGTGCCTGGATTCACCAGTACAATCAGTCCCAGCTGTCTGTCCATGATTCAGTGTGCCTGGATTCACCAGTACAATCAGTCCCAGCTGTCTGTCCATGATTCAGTGTGCCTGGATTCACCAGTACAATCAGTCCCAGCTGTCTGTCCATGATTGTGTGCCTGGATTCACCAGTACAATCAGTCCCAGCTGTCTGTCCATGATTCAGTGTGCCTGGATTCACCAGTACAATCAGTCCCAGCTGTCTGTCCATGATTCAGTGTGCCTGGATTCACCAGTGTAATCAGTCCCAGCTGCCTGTCCATGATTCAGTGTGCCTGGATTCACCAGTACAATCAGTCCCAGCTGTCTGTCCATGGTTCAGTGTGCCTGGATTCACCAGTGTAATCAGTCCCAGCTGTCTGTCCATGGTTCAGTGTGCCTGGATTCACCAGTACAATCAGTCCCAGCTGTCGGTCCATGATTCAGTGTGCCTGGATTCACCAGTGTAATCACTCCCAGCTGTCTGTCCATGGTTCAGTGTGCCTGGATTCACCAGTGTAATCACTCCCAGCTGTCTGTCCATGGTTCAGTGTGCCTGGATTCACCAGTACAATCAGTCCCAGCTGTCTGTCCATGGTTCAGTGTGCCTGGATTCACCAGTGTAATCAGTCCCAGCTGCCTGTCCATGGTTCAGTGTGCCTGGATTCACCAGTGTAATCACTCCCAGCTGTCTGTCCATGGTTCAGTGTGCCTGGATTCACCAGTGTAATCAGTACCCAGCTGTCTGTCCATGGTTCAGTGTGCCTGGATTCACCAGTGTAATCAGTCCCAGCTGTCTGTCCATGGTTCAGTGTGCCTGGATTCACCAGTGTAATCAGTCCCAGCTGTCTGTCCATGGTTCAGTGTGCCTGGATTCACCAGTACAATCAGTCCCAGCTGTCTGTCCATGATTCAGTGTGCCTGGATTCACCAGTACAATCAGTCCCAGCTGTCTGTCCATGATTCAGTGTGCCTGGATTCACCAGTACAATCAGTCCCAGCTGTCTGTCCATGATTCAGTGTGCCTGGATTCACCAGTACAATCAGTCCCAGCTGTCTGTCCATGATTCAGTGTGCCTGGATTCACCAGTACAATCAGTCCCAGCTGTCTGTCCATGATTCAGTGTGCCTGGATTCACCAGTACAATCAGTCCCAGCTGTCTGTCCATGGTTCAGTGTGCCTGGATTCACCAGTGTAATCAGTCCCAGCTGTCTGTCCATGATTCAGTGTGCCTGGATTCACCAGTACAATCAGTCCCAGCTGTCTGTCCATGGTTCAGTGTGCCTGGATTCACCAGTGTAATCAGTCCCAGCTGTCTGTCTCCATGGTTCAGTGTGCCTGGATTCACCAGTGTAATCAGTCCCAGCTGCCTGTCCATGATTCAGTGTGCCTGGATTCACCAGTACAATCAGTCCCAGCTGCCTGTCCATGATTCAGTGTGCCTGGATTCACCAGTACAATCAGTCCCAGCTGCCTGTCCATGATTCAGTGTGCCTGGATTCACCAGTACAATCAGTCCCAGCTGCCTGTCCATGATTCAGTGTGCCTGGATTCACCAGTGTAATCAGTCCCAGCTGCCTGTCCATGGTTCAGTGTGCCTGGATTCACCAGTACAATCAGTCCCAGCTGTCTGTCCATGATTCAGTGTGCCTGGATTCACCAGTACAATCAGTCCCAGCTGCCTGTCCATGATTCAGTGTGCCTGGATTCACCAGTACAATCAGTCCCAGCTGTCTGTCCATGATTCAGTGTGCCTGGATTCACCAGTACAATCAGTCCCAGCTGCCTGTCCATGGTTCAGTGTGCCTGGATTCACCAGTACAATCAGTCCCAGCTGCCTGTCCATGATTCAGTGTGCCTGGATTCACCAGTACAATCAGTCCCAGCTGCCTGTCCATGATTCAGTGTGCCTGGATTCACCAGTACAATCAGTCCCAGCTGCCCGTCCATGATTCAGTGTGCCTGGATTCACCAGTGTAATCAGTCCCAGCTGCCTGTCCATGATTCAGTGTGCCTGGATTCACCAGTACAATCAGTCCCAGCTGCCTGTCCATGATTCAGTGTGCCTGGATTCACCAGTACAATCAGTCCCAGCTGTCTGTCCATGATTCAGTGTGCCTGGATTCACCAGTACAATCAGTCCCAGCTGTCTGTCCATGATTCAGTGTGCCTGGATTCACCAGTACAATCAGTCCCAGCTGTCTGTCCATGATTCAGTGTGCCTGGATTCACCAGTACAATCAGTCCCAGCTGCCTGTCCATGATTCAGTGTGCCTGGATTCACCAGTACAATCAGTCCCAGCTGCCTGTCCATGATTCAGTGTGGCTGGATTCACCTGTTGTGATAAATTTCCTCCTCTCATGAAGGCACTGGCTCGTGCTCGGGTGCAGTTCAAGTACATCAGCCACCCAGTAACTCCCCCGAGTGTAGGTAGTGAATGTGACCAGGCAATTGGATCATAGCCAGCTCTGTTCGTGCCCTTCCCCTGCTATCTGTACATGTACTTTCCAGCAAGAGCCATTGGATAGTTATAAAGAGCAGGAATTTGGGTTGATTTTTATAATTTATTTTTCCCTTCAGTACCTCGGGTGCTGAGACCAATTGACGTACCACATCACTTCCTGGCTGAGAGCAGGCAACTCAGTATAGATTGAGAGTCAAGTTTGGGTTGCTTTGGTTAGTGGTGAGCTGGATGCACCGTTACCAACTATATCATGGTGGAGCTAGTTCTGCTTTCTCCTTTTTGCATACTGCTGTATAAACATTAATTAGAGGTAAACTCGACGAGCAATGTTGGATTTGCGGAGTTAGCTGCATTAACTGCACTCAGCTGGAATGGTGGAGCTCCTTGAGACTGTGACTGGATCCACTGCTGTTCAGCTCCATTCCATTGTTGGACTTCGAAACTCCTCTAAATCACCGCCTGTGATTCCATCAATGTGCCACGCATTATTAACAAAATGAAGTAAAGTTGTAAACAGAAAATAAATTTACGGTTCGGGCTTTTTCTGAAGACTTTTGTGTTCACAGCCAAAGGCAATTTCCTTAAGCTGACCGAGTCTCCCTAGACCAAGAAATGTTCCCTTGTACATGCCAAGCATGGGGCGGCTTACCCAGGGTTAATAACAAACCCTTATCATTCACTGCAGGTCACACGAATCCCCACCATATTCTGCTGTCTGTCTTGAAGGCAGAAAATAATCTGACATTAATACATTATGTACAGGCTAAAACGATTAGACTTATTTACAAGTTCATTAACACACAAATGTCAAATAAAACAAGTTACTGAATTTGCACAATGCTTAAAACAGTGAAATGAGAATCAGCCCATAAATGGGTTCGAAACCCTTTACAGAACACAGTTCTTGAGCGTCTGAATTTGACTTGTGGGAGGCCTTCCAGCTGCATTGTACATGAACACTGCAAATCTCCGTTCCAATCTCCTGCTAGAAAGTGCGGCAGAATTCACCAGTGCTTCGGTTCCAATTCCTCTTGGCTAAGGTAGATTGGGAAACTACATTAAAAGGTATGACAGTGGACGAGCAATGGCTAGCATTTAAAGAATTAATACATAATTTATAACAAATATACATTCCTTTAAGGCACAAAAACCCCACAGGAAAAGTGGTCCAACCGTGGCTAACAAGAGAAGTTAAAGATAGTATTAGATCAAAGGAAGAGGCTTATAATGCTGCCAAAAAGAGCAGTAAGCCTCAGGATTGGGAGTATTTTAGAATTCAGCAAAGGAGGATCAAGAAATTGATAAAGGGAAAATAGAATACGAGAGTAAACTAGCAAGAGACATCAAAACAGACTGTAAAAGCTTCTATAGGTATGTCAAAAGGAAAAGATTAGCAAAAGTAAATGTGGGTCCCTTACAGGCTGAGATAGGAGAAATTATAATGGGGAATAAGGAAATGGCGTAGAAATTAAACACATATTTTGTGTCTGTCTTCACGGAAGAAGACGCAAAAAACTTCCCGGAAATAGTGGACAACCAAGGGTCTAGCGAGACTGAGGAACTGAAAGATATTAGTATTAGTAAAAAAAATAGTACTGGAGAAATTAATGGGACTGAAACCTGATAAATCCCCTGGACCTGATGGCCTACATCCTAGGGTTTTGAAAGAGTTGGCTATCGAGATAGTGGATGCATTGGTTGTCATTTTCCAAAATTCCATAGATTCTAGAACGGTTCCCGCGGATTGGAAGGTAGCAAATGTAACCCCACTATTTAAGAAAGGAGGGAGAGAGAAAACGGGGAACTACAGACCAGTTAGCCTGACGTCAGTAGTAGGGAAAATGCTAGAATCTATTATTAAGGCCGTGGTAACAGGGCACTTAGAAAATAATAATAGGATTGGGCAGAGTCAACACGGATTTATGAAAGGGAAATCATGTTTGACAAATCTGTTAGAATTTTTTGAGGTTGTAACTAGCAGAATAGATAAGGGGGAACCAGTGGATGTAGTGTATTTGGATTTTCAGAAGGCAATCAATAAGGTGCCACAGAAGAGGTTATTAAACAAAATTAGGGCTCATGGGATTGGGGGTAATATACTAGCATGGATTGAGGATTGGTTAACAGACAGAAAACAGAGTAGAAATAAACGGGTCATTTTCGGGTTGGCAGGCTGTAACTAGTGGGGTACCGCAAGGATCAGTGCTTGGGCCTCAGCTATTCACAATCTACATCATGATACAAAGCTGGGTGGGAATGTAAGTTGTGAGGAGGATGCAAGGAGGCTTCAAGGGGATATAGACAGGCTAAGTGAGTGGGCAAGAACATGGCAAATGGAATATAATGTGGAGAAATGTGAAGTTATCCACTTTGGTAGGAAAAATAGAAAAGCAGAGGTTTTTTTTAAAATGGTGAGAGATTGGGAAATGTTGGTGTTCAGAGGGACCTGGGTGTCCTTGTACATGAATCACTGAAAGTTAACATGCAGGTACAGCAAGCAATTAGGAAAGCAAATGGTGTGTTGGTCTTTATTACAAGAGGATTTGCGTGTAAGAGTAAAGATGTCTTACTGCAAAAACTGAGATGAGGAGGAACTACTTCACTCAGAGGGTGGTAGGTCCATGGAATATGCTGCCACAAAAAGCTGTAGAAGCTACAACATTAATTAAATTTAAAACAGAAATAGACAGTTTCCTAGAAGTAAAGGGCATTAAGGGTTACGGGGAGCGGGCAGGAATTTGGACATGAGTCTAGGTTCGGATCGGTCATGGCCCTGTGGGTAGTGGAGCGGGCCCAGGGACTGTGTAGCCTGATTCTGCTCCTATTTCGTGTGTGCAATTCTGTTAGATGCAGGAGATGGTTCTGTGATAGATAGTAGATTGGCGGTTAGGATCAGATCAGCCATGATCTTATTGAATGGCGGAGCAGGCTCGAGGGGCCGATTGGCCTACTCCTGCTCCTATTTCTTATGTTCTTATGTTCTTATATAGGGCACTGGTGAGACCACACCTGGAGTATTGTGTACAGTTTTGGTCTCCTTACCTAAGGAAGGATATACTTGCCTTAGAGGGAGTGCAAGGAAGGTTCACCAGACTGGTTCCTGGAATGGGGGGATTGTCCTATGAGGACAGATTGAGTAGATTAGACCTATATTCTCTAGAGTTTAGAAGAATGAGAAGTGATCTCATTGAAACATACAAAATTCTTACAGGGCTTGACAGGGTAGATGCAGGGAGGATGTTTCCCCTGGCTGGGGAGTCTAGAACCAGGGGTCACAGTCTCAGAATAAGGGGTCGGCCATTTAGGACTGAGATGTGGAGAAATTTCTTCACTGAGGGTGGTGAATCTTTGAAATTCTCTACCCCAGAGGGCTGTGGAGGCTCAGTTGTTGAGTATATTCAAGACAGAGATCGATAGATTTTTGAATATTAAGGGAACCAAGGGATATGGAGATAGTGCAGGAAAGTGGAGTTGAGGTAGATCATCAGCCGTGATCTTACTGAATGGCGGAGCAGGCTCGAAGAGCCAAATGGCCGACTCCTGCTCCTATTTCTTATGTTCTTATGTTCTCTGAAGTTCAACCCATCAGATATCCAGAATCAGACATTGTAGTGTTTACGTGGAATTCTAATAAATGGATAAATGTTAATTGTCTGAGTCCTAAGTACTTCTTAATACCATGACCATGTACAACTCAATTTTTACCGAGAGCAAAGCCCGTATCCTGACTAATTTTCAGAACAGTCAACAACGTTTATCTTCTGCCCTTTATTCGGTAGGTTCGATAGCTTCAATTTTAACTTTAGCTATTTCAGAATTGTACAAAATAGATTCCCTAATTTACTACACAGATGTTAATTCAATACCTCCTCCAATTGGTCAGTGAGTTGCTGAGGTTTGATCTGTGGTCTGAGCTGCATTGTTGATCCTATTGGAACATTTAGAGGGATCCTGCAATTGGCCTCACCATCCTTGGGCTTGGCAGGTTGAAATCAGAGAAGGTTCCTGCTGCCAATACCTCTCTAACATGGGTCATGTGTGAGGGCAGGATTGGACTTGAGCATGATGCCCCTGCAGTTAAATAGCCTGCCAACACTTACTGTCGAGGCTCACATATGAATAATGGCCAGTCAGGCTAGCTGCAGTCAGTGGCTTCAGGAGAAAAAGAGGAATTAAGTCATAGACTTTTACTTTGCTTTACTTACTGTTCTTTTCCTTTTGCAGGCTAGTTTATACCGAGGTGGATACAGCCGTTTCGCTCCCTACTAAAAGTGATGTGAACTCCTGCAATGGGAACAACCCCTTCCCAAGGCCTGGGTGTTGCAATATTACAAGTAGTGGAACTTTATAGCAACTCGACACGGAAAAAAATACACGAGAAAGAGAGGAAATCATTACACGAGAGAGAGAGACCTACTTTTTTATACCTCATTACGTTCTTCTAAACATGTATTTTTTTTCCTTACGTTTCTGCCTTCATTATTTTTTTGTTCCAAAGATTGTGCAAACAGTTTTTAACTGTGGTATAAAAGTGCATTTCTTTGTGTGTGTAGTGACATTTATGAAATCAGCTTCATCCGACAAAAGAAACTTAAAAATATTAGTCACAAAAACAAGTTAGTGAAAGCCAAAAGTGAAATTGGGTGCCCATTGGAAGCTGGTCCCGGGTACTGCATGTATGGAACAACAGCAACAAAGGATTGTAGTTACCCAGACTCCCGGTGGCTGTGGAAAGGCCGGAGAATTACACCACTGAGTGGGAGTCAGTGCAGAACGGGGTGGGGGTGGGGGGGGGGGGTGGAAATGGCCCGAGTATGAGTTGATGGAGGCAGTTTTGTGTTGTGCTTTGTTTTTGTAGTGAGGAGAGGGAGCAGCTTCCATCTGTTCATCATTTCCAGAGTCGGTCAGCCTGACTAAACAACAGCAACAGCCAAAAATTAATTTACAATCAGACTGCAAAATGGATGCAACATGAACTTGTTTTTTCCTTTTAATGATATGTTCCAGACTCTGAACCCCAGTGATGTACATTCATCCAAGCAAAATTGCTTTTAAAATAATTGATTAAATGCATTCGGATCCCAGTAGATAGTATCCCTCCTGGTGTAAATGGGGCTGGTGTTATCCTTCACCATTGAGTTAAGAGATACAGTCCAGAAGTGTTGGCACTAAGTGTATGCATTTTTAATTGCATCAGTCCTTGCATAAGGTTACTCAAATCACACTACCCAATTCATTTGTATCCCTATTTTTTTTAATGTGGCCTAAGATATTCTGTCTGGCTGACACTCTTACATTCAGCAGACTTGCAGTTTTTAAATCAAACTTTTTGTTAACTCTAATCATCAATGCAGATTTTTTTGCTGCTTTTTGTTTGTGGCCTTCGTTTCGTTTACCTCCGTTTTTGGTGAGTACCAAAATCAGCAAAGGAGATGCTGCACAGAAAATGGTCACCTGGCTGAAGAGAAAGATAGACCTGGCCCTGCCGATGGGGTGTAAAGGAAAGAGCAAAGGGTGTGAGTTGGAGGGAGGGATGGGAGTTTAGTCGTTGCAAGCTTGCAGCCAGCAGAGATTTGGGAGGATAGTCACCCTGTTGCATCTTGTAAGAAGGTGTGAATTCCACACTATGTTGGCAAACATTTTAGAGGCATTCATGATGCCATTTCAGATGTGTTAAAAATTTTTAAAGAAGTTAAAAGTTGAGCAGGTATGTGAGAGTTAAATTCACTCGTTGAGGCTCCAGGTCAGACTGAAAAGCTAACCGTTTATTCGCGGGCTCAGGGCTGGCCCAGACCTTTCCATTCTGCACCGGTGTTCCTGGGGCACTGCTCTCTTTGGAAACCCCGTTGATATCCCTGCACTGGGAGACGTGGATTGAAAGAGACGAACTTTCATGTTTAGGACAAGTGCAGTTGCTGCCAGAGCTTCTGATCATGCAGTATCCAGCAACATGGTGTGTACTGCACCGGCTTAGTAAGCTATTTAAAGAAAATCAACCTTTGTTTAAAGAAAAAGGGACACTAGTCGTAGACACCACACTGCCGCCCTTAAATTATGATATTGTTTTACAAGCCAAAGCGTGGTTTGTCGCTGTATGACAATTATGTTTTTTTGTATATAAAATATTTTAGTTGTCATTGTAATGGGGAAACATTCACAGAAACGTCTCATCACCGAGGATGGAATTAAAAATGGGAAGTTGGCGTGGCGCTGAATGGCATCTCCTGGTAGTGCTCCTGTAGTGTAGCCGCGCATTTAAAATGTTACTATAGAAGAAGGAAGATTTAGAAGCCACGGACGGATGGCTTGTATTAGTGGGAGGTGCTGTTCCGCGTCACACCAGGTTCAATAATCACTTTCATTCCTATGACTACAAATCGCATTCTTTTACTTAGATTCACTTTTATATTATAACCAGCGGACATTTTAACATGGCACTACATCTGCACTCGACTCCACTGACTACCCAGCACCGCACGGGTAATGTTCTCGCACCAGTTATTCTCTCTCCCTGATTTTTTGTTTGTTGCTAAGAGCCTCATAACAGCTGTAGAATAGGCAGAATCTTTGGAGGGAACAATTTCAGATTAGAGCAAATGTTTTTTTTGGAATTAAGATTGTCTTGCTTCTAGCAGGAATTGGCTGTGTCCAGTCAGCAGCTCACCGTGTCCAACGGGTAAATGTCCAACAGCCCCGTCCTTCAGCTCAGCTTCTATGGGACTGACCAGTTTTATTTCGTTTTTTTGTTTTCTGTTTGTGTGTGTGTGTGGTGTTTTTTTCGGACGGTACCCATGTGCAGCCTGTGGCTGTATCCCGACTGAAATAGGAAACTCTCACTGGCTGTTAGTGAGTAGGAGACATTACCATAGTGGCATGACTGATGCTGATACTTGAATCATTTAATCCTTCAGCCTTTTTTTTAAACAACATTTATTTCTTTCCATTTACTTGTAATACAGTTCACGCTACACGATCACAATCCCCCTCCCCCCCCCCCCCCAAAAAAAAGAGAGAAAAACTCCAAACTTCCACAACTGAAAGATTCTGCTGACCATGGAGCCAGGGAGAGGATCTGCTCTCCCAGCTCGGAGAGGCGAGGGGGGGTGGTGGGGGCTCTCCCAGCTCGGAGGGGGCGGCGGGGGGGGGGGGGGGGGGATTAGAAATTGTGCTGTGGTGCAGGCGTTGGAAAGGGAATAAAATAGGAGAAAACACTAAACAGAATTGAAAAACCTTGTGCAGGTCGTATTTAACCTTCCTAGAAAACTAGCATCAACACTGTCCTGCCCCCGATCCGCCTTGTTTTGTGAACGTTTCCCTGGAAGGTATGGTATATCGTGTAGTAGCTTCATCACCAAGCAGTATTCATTGGGTTATAATTAGATATAATCATGAATGTTAAGTAGATAGGACATGGACTATTATTCCTTTTGTATTACTTCCCATGTATAAATTATTGATCTTGTTGCTGGCTTTTATAAACTCGAAGGAGGGGATTCCCTTCCTAACAGTAATAAAGCACTGTTTTTAAAATAAAACAAAAATGGTGAGAACACAGTCAGACTCCGCATGTGTTTGTGTGTGGGATGGGTTGTTGCTGGACTTGTTCTAATCATCACGATAAGAAATGAAGTTACTAACTGTGGAATCCCTTGTTCATTCAGCAAGCCGAACATTTTCAGTTGTACCAAAAGTTTTTGTGGAGCAGTAACTCCCATTGCAGCGATTGGATGTCTGTGTGCAGCTTGGCAGCAGCCTGCAGTGTTACAGATGGACTGCACACACACCTGCAATAACACAGGCTGCTGCACACATCGGTGTGTGTGCTCACACCCCTTCACTGCATTTATATAGTGATCTTATGGTAATAAACATCTTGAGTTGCTTTATAGGAGTAAGAAATACAGAGTAGTGACATCAGAAGAATTGGGGAGAAGGCTATTGGCAAAGTCAAAAGAGGTAGTTTGTGAGGAAGTTTTTATAAATGGGGGAGAGGTAGCTAGGTGGATGGGGTTAAGGGAGTGTTTGAGTTCAGGGTAAAGACACTTAAGGTTCTGCTACCAAAAGGGGAGTGGAGGCTGAGGAGGAGATACAGAGGCCAGCGATTGAATATTGCAGGGTGCGTGCTGCAACATAGGGCTGGAGGAGGTTACGGGATAGTGGTGATGAGTGGGAACCTTAATTGATTTAACCCACGGGTGTTGAGGCCAACTGTCTTTCTATCTCTTCTTCCCCCAAAGCCCCTGCCCTCATAGTTGAGATAAACTAACTTGGCACAGTCCAGGAATTGAACCTGTGATCTTCTCTCAGCCACACAATATGGGGTAATCATAGAACAGCACAGCACAGAAGGAGGCTACTCGGCCCATCGAGTCTGCGCCGGCTCTTTCGAAGAGCAATCCAGTTAGTCCCACTCCCCCGCTCTCTTCCTCATATCCTTCCAATTTTTTCTCCAAGTATTAAACCCTGTAGGCAGCTAATTAAACCCTTGGTTATTTAAACAAAATCTAAAACGCTGAATTTATTTGCTGCCAAAAGAAAGGTGAACTTTAAACACAGGTAAGCAGGGAGTGATTCACAAGGCTTAAAGTGCGGTAGAACTGGGTGTGTTTTGGACAGGGAATGGGTCTCTGCAGGCGATTATACACTAAAAATCTCATTGAAGGATCACATGACTTAATGAAGCGGATGTAGAATTGGATTATTTAATCCAAACTGCGATTGCACACTGAGTATTGCTCTCCACCCTGCTCCTAAACCTAGCAACGTGCTGGGCTGCGGTTCAGTGATTCCATCAACCCTTTAGTACCTCACCTAAATGCCCATTTTGACGTGCGATCTAGATGGTGAATGTTAGGCTATTCTTCTGTGAGGGGTATTACAAAGATAAGTACAGATAAGGGAGGCCTTTCAGCCCATCTAGTCCATCCTTCTGTACAAATCCACAATTCCCACATCACAGCATGTTATTTGAATAATTCCAGAGTTCTTGCCTCCTATGAGACCATTCCAGATATTAATCACTCTTTGTGTGAGGATGTGTTTCCTGACATTGGTGGTGAATTTGCCTTTTCCCAGTTTCTAAGTGCAGATGATCAGCCATGATCTTACTGAATGGCAGAGCAGGCTCGAAGGGCCAAATTACCTACTCCTGCTCCTTGTTCTTATGTTCTGCAGCATTGTTTTAACCTGAAATAGTGCGCCTGATTAACCTTTTCCATTTCAGCTCGTTTCATATATTTCTATAAGGGCCCTCTTTCTTTCACCTCCTTTCAAGTTTGAAGAATGTCTACCTTTCCCAACCTCTCATAACTCAGTTCTCTGACGCAAGAGACCAATTGTGTGACCCATCACTGCCTCAATGAGCAAGCTGCAGCCTAACCAGAGCACAATACAGCATAGAAACATAGAATGGTTACAGCACAGAAGAAGGCCATTGGGCCCATCGAGCCCGTGCTGACTCTCCGCTTCAGCAGGATGGAGTCAGACCTGCCCTCAGTTTAGCAATTGGTGGTGAATTTGCTCAGCATTCTGTTTGCTTTAGCTACTGCTCTGCAGTGTCTGAATGTGGTTGGTGTTCAGTCAATCACTCCCAGACACCTCTGCCTCTACCGTAGCTAATTCAACACTATTCCTTTAAGTATTTTTCTCTTTTTCTTCCAATATGTAACTCCTAGCACTTATTCAGTGTTGAATTGCACCTGCCATTAGCTTTGCTCACTTACAAATATAGTCAAGGTACTTCTGCAATTCCCTGGCTGCTTCATCAGAACCTACTGCTCTTCCGAGAGTCCAGTATCATCAGAGAGTTTGACCAACTTGCATTGTTTCTGAATTCAGGCCAATTTAAAAGAAAGAAATACTTGCATTTATATAGCGCCTTTCATGACCACCGGACGTCCCAAAGCACTTTACAGCCAATGAAGTACTTTTTGAAGTGTAGTGACTGCTGTAATATAGGAGAGGCCCCGGGACACTCCGCTCTGTACAGCTCCCTAGCCTGATATCATCATCATAGAATCATAGAAAGTTACAGCACGGAAGGAGGCCATTTCGGCCCATCGTGTCCGCGCCGGCCAACAAAGAGCTATCCAACCTAATCCCACTTCCCAGCTCTTGGTCCGTAGCCCTGCAGGTTACAGCATCCCAAGTGCACATCCAAGTACTTTTTAAATGTGGTTAGGGTTCCTGCCTCTACCACCCTTTCAGGGAGTGAGTTCCAGACCCCCACAACCCTCTGGGTGAAGAAATTTCCCCTCAAATCCCCTCTAAACCTTCCTCCAATTACTTTAAATCTGTGCCCCCTGGTTTTTGACCCCTCTGCTAAGGGAAATAGGTCCTTTCTATCCACTTTATCTATGCCCCTCATAATTTTATACACCTCAATAAGGTCTCCCCTCAGCCTCCTCTGTTCCAAGGAAAACAGACCCAGCCTATCCAGTCTTTCCTCATAGCTAAGATTCTCTACTCCCAGCAACATCCTTGTAAATCACCACTGTACCCTCTCTAGTGCAATCACATCTTTCCTGTAATGTGACCAGAACTGCATGTAATACTCTAGCTGAGGCCTAACTTGTGTTTTATACAGTTGAAGCATAACCCCCCTGCTCTTGTATTCTATGCCACGGCTAATAAAGGCAAGCATTCCGTATGCCGCCTTAACCACCTTATCTACCTGGCCTGCTACCTTCAGGGATCTGTGGACATGCACTCCAAGGTCCCTTTGTTCCTCTGCACTACTCAGTGTCCTACCATTTAATGTGTATTCCCTTTCCTTGTTAGCCCTCCCCAAATGCATTACCTCACACTTCTCCGGATTGAATTCCATTTGCCACTGTTCTGCCCACCTGACCAATTTATTGATATCTTCCTGCAGTCTACAGCTTCCTTCTTCAGTATCAACCACACAGCCCTAACTTGTTCACACTTGAGCCAATTCCTTTCCACCCTCCAGGTTTTACCTGGCACACCCATTGCCAGTGTATTTTGTAATTACCTGCCTTACTGAGGAATATTACAAGAAAAAATAAAGTTAAACCAGTTTCATATGATAAATATTCATCACCTCAAACTGATCCTGCACCAGTGACAGGCCTGTAACCACCAGTACTTCACCCGACTGTTGCACAGCTCAAAATGCTCTCATTAGACGGAATCCAAATTTTGGAAGGGAAGTATCTGCTGTTGTGTGCTGTGTTAGCATTACAGAAATCCTAGGTCAAATGTGTGAAGATTGCTTTATTTCCATTACAGATGTTTTCTCCGGGGTGGAGGGAGGTGATGTATGCAGTGGGTGTCAGAGGACAAAAATGGCCCCAGAGTTCCAAAATTGAATGTTCTATTTTAGCTGCTCTGGTTTTTGATTGAAAATTTCTAAAATGCCATCCAGAAACAAAGTCTGAGTTCTAATGTACATATACATGTTTCCATTTACTCCTGTGCCTCAGGATAGGGTGATGGTATTCAGGTTTTCAATTAAGTTTTGAAAGCAAAGCAAACCTCAGAATTTGAGACCAGATCCCACCCACCCCAGCCCTGTCATCATCCTCTTTTAGACTTGGGAACAGTAATGGCCATAATGCAATCTAGTACTTTAAAGTTTGAAATACCACTTGAGCTGCACTGATGCTGGACTTTATTTCACTTTAGGCTGAGTCAATTGCATACTGTAGCTGTAGGACTCCTGGCTTTCTGTTAAATAATAAACCCCCACCAGACAAAGAACTTTCATTTATATAGCACTTTTCATGACCTTAGCATGTCCCAAAGAGCTTCACAGCTAATTAAATATTTGAAGTGTGGTCACTGTTGGAATGTAGGAAATGCAGCAGCCAATTTGTGCACAGCAAGCTCCCACAAACAGCAATGTGATAATGACCAGATAATCTGTTTTATTGATGTTGATTGAGGGTTAAATATTGGTCAGGACACCGGGGAGAACTCCCCTGCTCTTCTTCGAAATAGTGCCATAGGATCTTTTACGTCCACCTGAGAGGGCAGACAGGGCCACAGTTTAACGTCTCATCCGAAAGACGGCACCTCCGACAGTGCAACACTCCCTCAGCACTACAGTGGAGTATCAGACTAGATTATGTGCTCAAGTCTGAAGTGGGGCTTGAACCCACAACCTTCTGACTCAGAGGGGAGAGTGCGACCCTCTGAGCCACGGCTGAGAGGTAGTGCTGATTAAAACCAGCAAGCTAAAAATCTGATGTGCTGAAACCAATGTGCTGAGTTTCTCTGCGCTGTTAGAAAGTGCTGGTTTGGTGAAAATTTCTCAGGGGCAGTGACACCCGCTGAATTGGATCCTTGGCTTAACCAGAGTGTACTTCAACAGCATACATTGGAGGTGAGAGGAGAGTGAGTGGCACAAGCTGTTACCCACCCAGGCACAGCATCGACAGGTGAGGGCAATTCAGACATCATTTCAACAACAGTCTCAAAATTCAATTCAGTGAAATTCTCGCGAGGAAATGATAAACTGATAAAACTCTGAGGGGGTGGAGATTCAGGAGGGAGGAGGGGAGGTGCAGGGGGAAGGGAAGGGGTTTGGGGGGGGGAGGGGGGTGTGGTTCGGGGGGAAGGGAAGGGGATGGTGTCCAGGGGGAAGGGGAATGGCATGGGGTTGGGGGTAATATATTAGCATAGATAGAGGATTGGCTAACTAACAGAAAACAGAGAGTCAGGATAAATGGGTCATTTTCAGGTTGGCAAACTGTAACTAGTAGGGTGCCAGAGGGATCAGTGCTGGGGCCTCAACTATTTACAATCTATATTAATAGAACATAAGAAATAAGAGGAGTAGGCCATTCATTTCCTCGAGCCTGCTCCCCCATTCAATAAGATCATGGCGGATCATCGACCTCAACTCCACTTTCCTGCCTGATCTCCATATCCCTTGATTCCCCATGAGTCCAAAAATCTATCTATCTCAGCCTTGAATATACTCAAAGACTGAGCATTCACAGCCCTCTGGGGCAGAGAATTCCAAAGATTCACAACCCTCTGAGTGAAGAAATTCCTCCTCATCTCAGTCTTAAATGGCCTACCCCTTATCCTGAGACTATGCCCCCTAGTTCTAGACACTCCAGCTAGGGGAAACAACCTCTCAGCATCTACCCTGTCAATCCTCTTCAGAATCTTGAATGTTTCAATGAGATCACCTCTCATTCTTCTAAACTCCAGAGAGAATAGGCCCATTCTGCACAATCTCTCATCATAGGACAGCCCTCTCATCCCAGGAATCAATCTAGTGAACCTTCGTTGCACCGCCTCCAAGGCAAGTATATCCTTCCTTAGATAAGGAGACCAAAACTGTGCACAGTGCTCCAGGTGTGCTCTCACCAAGGCCCTGTACAATTGTAGCAAGACTTCCTTACTCTTATACTCTAACCCCCTTGCAATAAAGGCCAACATGCCATCTGCCTTCCGTATTGCTTGCTGTACCTGCATACTAGCTTTCTGTGTTTCTTGCACGAGGACACCCAAATCTCTCTGAACACCAACATTTGAAAGTTTCTCACCATTTAAAAAATATTCTGTTTTTCTATTCTTCTTACCAAAGTGAATAACCTCACATTTCCCTACATTATACTCCATCTGCCACCTTACTGCCCACTCACTCAGTCTATCTATATCCCTTTGCAGGCTCGTTGTGTTCTCCTTACAGCTTACTGTCCCACTTAGCTTTGTATCATCAGCAAACTTGTATACATTACACTCGGTCCCTTCATCTAGGTCATTAATATAGATTGTAAATAGCTGAGGCCCTAACACTGATCCTTGCGGCACCCCACTAGTTACAGCCTGCCAACCTGAAAAAGATCCGTTTATCCCTACTCTCTGTTTTCTGTCTGTTAACCAATCCTCTATCCATGCTACTATATTACCCCCAACCCAGTGAGCCCTAATCTCGTGTAATAACCTTTTATGTGGCATCTTATTGAATGCCTTTTGGAAATCCAAATATACTACATCCACTGGTTCCCCTTTATCTACCCTGCTAGTTACATCCTCAAAAAACTCTAATAAATTTGTCAAACATGATTTCCCTTTCATAAAACCATGTTGACTCTGCCTAATCATGTTATGATTTTCTAAGTGACTTGATACCACTTCCTTAACAATGGATTCCAGCATTTTCCCGACTACTGATGTCAGGCTAACTGGCCTGTAGTTCCCTGTTTTTTCTCTCCCTCCTTTCTTGAATAGCGGCGTTACATTGCGACCTTCCAATCTGCTGGGACCATTCTAGAATCTAGGGAATTTTGGAAGATTAAAACCAATGCATCCACTATCTCTTCAGCCACCTCTTTTAGAACCCTAGGATGTAGGCCGTCAGGTCCAGGGGATTTGTCAGCTTTTAGTCCCATTAGTTTCTCTAGTGCTTTTTCTCTACTTATATTAATAACATTAAGTTCCTCACCCTCATTAGTCCCTTGTTTCCCCACCATTTTTGGTATGCTTTTTGTGTCTTCTACTGTGAAGATAGAAACAAAATATTTGTTTAACGTTTCTGACTTGGATGAAGGGATGGTGTGCACTGTAGCCAAATTTGCTGATGATACAAAGATAGGTGGGAAAGCAAGTTGTGAGGAGGACATAGAGTTTGTAAAGGGATATAGATAGGTTAAGTGAGTGGGCAAAAATTTGGCAGATGGAGTATAATGTGGTAGGAAGAATAAAAAAGCAAATTATTATTTAAATGGGGAGACTAGAAAATGCTGCGGTACAGAGGGATCTGGGGGTCCTCGTACATGAAACACAAAAAGTTAGCATGCAGGTACAGCAAGTAATATGGAAGGTAAATGGAATGTTGGCCTTTATTGCAAAGGGAATGGAGTATAAAAGTAAGGATGTCTTACTACAACTGTACAGGACGTTGGTGAGACCACATCTGGAGTACTGCGTGCAGTTTTGGTCTCCTTATTTAAGGAAGGATATACTTGCATTGGAGGCAGTTCAGAGAAGGTTCACGAGGTTGATTCCTGAGATGAAGGGGTTGTCTTATGAAGAAAGGTTGAGCAGGTTGGGCCTATACTCATTGGAGTTTAGAAGAATGAGAGGTGATCTTATTGAAACATATAAGATTCTGAGGGGGGCTCGACAGGGTAGATGCTGAGAGGATGTTTCCCCTCTTGGGAAAATCTAGAACTAGGGGGCATAATTTCAGAATAAGGGGTTTTAAAACGGAAATGAGGAGGAATTTCTTCTCTCAGAGGGTCGTAAATCAGTGGAATTCTCTTCCCCAGAGAGCTGTGGAGGCTGGGTCATTGAATATATTCAAGGCTGAGATTGACAGATTTTTGAGCAACAGGGGAGTCAAGGGTTATGGGGAGCGGCAGGAAAGTGGAGTTGAGGCCAAGATCAGATCAACCATGATCTTATTGAATGGCGGAGCAGACTCGAGGGGCCACATGACCTACTCCTGCTCCTATTTCTTATGGCGTGGGGGTACAGGGGGAGGTGGTGGGGTTTAGGGGAGAGGGTTCAGGGAGTGGGGGGTTCAGGGGTGAGGGTTCAGAGGTTCAGTGGCTCGAACCGCTGCGCCCCCCTGTGGCGAGCGCTGGCACCGCAGCCTGCTCCCCGCTCCGGGATCGATTCTCCGGCCTGGGTCGCTCGGCGATCGATTGGCGGCGGGTCAAGATGGCGGCGCGGTTGCTAAGGGCGATTCTGAAGGAGTTGCGGAGCCTGAGCCCGGGCCCAGGCCGCCGTTACCGGGACTCGGTCGCCTACAGATATATCCTGGAGCAGTTCCGCAAAAACCAGGTGAAATTAAACAATGCCCGGGGGCGGGGCTTGGCGCCCTGATTGATTCACCGTTCGGCCAATCGCGAGAGGCGCTGGGGAAAGAGGGCGGGGTGTGGATTGATTGATGGCGTCATTAGCCAATCAGCAGAGAGCCCAGCAAAGAGACAGGGCAGTCAAAAAGTCTGGAAAACTCCCCAAAAAGCTGGGGGTGGGGGGTCAATTGAAAATTTCAGAGCTGAGATTGCCATATTTTTGTTGGGTGTCGAGGGATACGGAACTGAGGCGGGTAAATAGAGTTAAGATACGGATCAGCCGCGATCTCATTGAATGACGTAACAGGCTCGAGGGGCTGAATGGCCTCTTGTTCCTCTGAGAGGCCTGTCCGGCCCCCAACCCCACCCCACCCCCAACACCCAACCCCACCCTCAACCTTGCCCCCAACCCAACCTCCAACCCCCAAGCGAACCCCCCAACCCCAACCCAACAACCAACCCCACCGTTAACTCAACCCTCAACCCCCAACCCCCAACCCAAACCTTACCCCCAACCCTCCACCCAAACCCGCCCCCAACCCCAACCCCAACCCCAACCCCAACCCAACCCGGCCACGGTCAGAAGAAACCAGCAGGAAAAGTGTTTCCTTTCTTACCACTTCTCGAACGCGACAGGAATTTCCAGTGTGTCACCGAGTGACGGGCTGCTCGGCCGGGTGGTGGGGGGAGGCTTCAGGATTTTACTCCCAACAAGATGCAAAGCGCGCAGCACTGGGGGTGCGTGGTTTTATAAGGGCTGCAGCAACTCGCATTCATGCAGGTCCCAAAGTGCTTCACAGAGGTGTAAGGAGAATTGATGGGAGCATTGCACCGTGTATTATTCAGCTGCTACAGTGTGTAGTATTTTGCTGCTCAGGTGCAACTGGCCTGTCCCTTTAAGTGCTGTGCCTTGTTCTGGTCAATTTCACATCAGATTACCTTTAAATTTCGTGCAATTATTTTTGAAGTGGATTTGGCTGACAGGCTTGTCCTGTTGGTGGGAACTCTTATTGCAAATGACTAGCTCAATTTTGCTTGTTATTTGAGATGAAATTTGCACCGAATGTCTGCGGTGAGAACTTCCAACACGTTACTCACCCACCGCTCGCTCTGGCTTGTTGCAGGTTACCAGTGAGAAGTTGTGCCGAGCCCAGCAGGAACTGTATCACCAGGCCTCCACCTACATGTGCCTGTTGCAGAGTGTCCGGCAGCACCTAGCGCTGCACCAGGAGTACCATGGCAAGGGAGAACGCTCACCCCATGAAGTGGCACAGCTAGTCGGACTCAAACTGCCACAGCAACCTGGTGGCAAAGGATGGGAGAAGTGAGGAGGAATGAGAGCTTCCAGCAGCCACGCTGAAATCCAGTTTGTGGAGTGCACCCTATACATGAGCAAGTTATTGTAATTTCTGCGGTGTTGTTGTACACTGTTAAAGTCGATATGTAACAGTGGACAATCGTTGTTTCTTGCGCACAGTGGAGCTCTCAGTTTCTCAATGGTTCATGAATTAATTAAAAAAAACTACATTTAAATCAGTTTGTGACTGTGGGACTTGTTATTGAAACAGAGTTGGATGTGGGGACTGGAGAGATGGGCTGCACAATTCCTGCCTTGTATTTGAGGCCTGTCTTGTGCGGTTCAGGACAGCCTGTGAGTGCTGAGATACTCAGTCTCTTGTCCACTCAGAATGATTCCCCTCAAAATACCTGTCACTCACTGATGCTATCTTTTTCCTCCCAATTTCCCCCCCTCGCCCAATCTCTGCTCCCTGAAGGTGCTGACTCCCTGCTGTATGGTCCAGTAGGTGTCGGCTGCCATCCCTGCCAATTCCTCGTGTGAGTCTAGCCAGTTGATGTTCCCAGGCTATTTGACCATGGGGGGCACCACAGCCAAGCCCGATCCTGTCCTGTCCGCACACACTCACTTTGCAGCAGGATTCACTGGATCAGGAGCAAGTACCCTGGCTGATTTCACCCCCCCCCCACTCCTCCCACAGAGGTGCTGAGGCCAGTTTTATTGATCCTACTGCTGAGACCTTCCTGCTCTGTGACCGTGCACCAACACCACCCCACATTTACCCAGTGACCCACTTGCATTTTATTCTAAGGAAGAAATCTGAGAACAGGAGAGCAGCTGAACGCGGTACGATGTGCCTCAGCTCACTGCATATTATTCGGGTGAAGGGGAGTTGGAATCACGGGACACAACAAAAACAAAATGGACATCGAAGCTAGTCAGCAGTGTGTTGAAATACAGCGGCACAGAAACACACACGTGACAGATTGCAGGATCTCCAGTGTGGTCACTCAGCTTGTTTAACTTGTCAGTACCAATCATTATACCAACAATTTTTTAAATATTCGTTCCTGGGATGTGGGCGTCGCTGACAAGACCGGCATTTATTGCCCATCCCTAGTCACCCTTGAGAAGGTGGTGGTGAGCCGCCTTCTTGAACCGCTGCAGTCCGTGTGGTGAGGGTGCTCCCACAGTGCTGTTAGGGAGGGAGTTCCAGGATTTTGAC